>VWYO01008080.1:0-11607 GCA_013400275.1 Rhadina sibilatrix
AGCAGAAGAAAGCAACAAAAAGGCTTCAAAGCTTCAAAGCTTAATGTCAGCTTCATGCAAAACTATTTCCAGTAAGACTTAAAAACACATCAGTGTAACCTTTGTTGATTATCTGCTTTTATTGCCCATTCACACACATTCCACAAAAACATATAAAAGGGTGAGGACAGTAGGCAGTCTGAAGGTCTTGATTATTATTTTTTTACCGATAAGGTTCTGTACTTTTAATTTGAGACCATTCTTACACAAAAGAAGGGTGTACTCCTCCAAAATCCAAGATGTGAGAGCAAAACATGCTGAACAATAACACTGTGCTCTGGTGGGTACTGGGAACAGCTGGAGAAACTCGTGAGATATGAACTTCCTCTCTTTTATAAACACAAAGAAGAACACATTTTAGAAACACCAGGAACCACAAAACCTTGAAGACAGAAACAAAAAAGTACCAGGTATCTTAAAAAAGAGACAAGATGTATCTTGGATGATGCCCAGTGGTTCAGAAGCTGCAAAAAAAACCCCTCTCTGAGGGCAGCTGAAAGGCATGGACCTGGCTGGCCTGCAGGCAGCTGCTGGGCTATAGCACATGGTGCATGCTGCCCCCTTAATATTTACTGCCAAAATGCATCAGAGTCTCAAAATTTGCCTGAAGAATGTAAAAAATGATTATTCATTTTACTTTGTAAATGCTTTTATTAGTATTCAGAACATGTACTTTAATACTGTCCTGTCTCAAAAAGCTGGAGTCATCCAGTCAAGGTGTAGAAGCTACACTTGATGGTCTGGGTAATCAATAATACAGGACTCTTAAGCCAAAACAGGCTTACAGCTCAAACTGAAATCAAATTTTAATCCTGTACATATCATGCACAGAGACGGTTGAACTTCAAAGACAAAATCTACTGTTGCCTTTTTTACCTTTGCTGAAATGCTACCTGACATTAGGGTTTGATATATTTTATGACTACAATTTTTGTCATGGGAACCTGCTGTCTCCATAATTTTTTTTGCCCCAGGATCTAGTGATTATTTAAATCAAAAGTGTTGATATTTAT
Source organism: Rhadina sibilatrix (assembly GCA_013400275.1). Classification (NCBI taxonomy): domain Eukaryota; kingdom Metazoa; phylum Chordata; class Aves; order Passeriformes; family Phylloscopidae; genus Rhadina; species Rhadina sibilatrix. The sequence continues at coordinate 1,053 of VWYO01008080.1, forward strand.
TTTATTTGGATGCCTATATGCCTAGAGATTTCATCTGCATTAGTAGGTTTTTGGTTTTGTTTGGTTTTGTTTTGTTTTTCTCTCTCTTAAGCAATACAGATGCAAACAGTAAGATACACTCTTCTACTGCCAGAACATCCAAATGCCAACAGTATATGAACAGATGTAGTGCTCTACTCTGCAAATCGTTCAGAATAAATGGCTCTGGAAGGTGTAATGTGACCCTTTATAGCAATGGTATATTAAGTGTGAAATGGAAAGATGTAATCAAGAAAACCATAAAAATTTGATTATTGCTTATGCAATTCAGATCATAAAGCCAAGGTACTAACTCAGACTGTAGATACTGTCATGTTACTGAATGCAGACAAATTTACCTGCTGTCCAAGTGCAAAAAGCTGTAGCTCTAAAGGTATTCAGGAGGGCAGATTATCAGTTTGTAAGCGATTTTGTAACACACTGAGATGTATGGAAAACATCAAGTAAATTGAAATTAATAGCATTTAATAACATAAGAATGCAAATTTATTTAAATTTGGTCATTAAATAAATCCTTTAGAGATTTGCAAAGCTTGTTATAGAATGCCAAGTTTTATTAAATTTCCTTCAATAAATTTTCCTTAGGTTCAGAAAGTACTCGCAGTAGAGCAAACCACAATATGAAGGAAGTTCCCTTCTTCATCCCTCTCTCTACATCTAAATTATACAGTGGGGTGAGACAAACTCTTGAGTTACACTCTATAGATTGTTACACATAGGTTCTATTCCAGGGCACAGGTCCCATAACTAGGACTAGGCTGCGGGAGTAATTCAGCTCTGAACCTTGGTCTGTGTGGATTAAAGATTTCACACAGGTCCACGTGAACTTGTGTGGGTGGAGGAGTCACATGGCACAAAATGTCCTTGTCTGCAGTGTGAATTCAGAGTGGTCAAGGACAAGGCTGAATGGATTATTTTCAGCCCAAGTGAGGTCTAAGCCATATCTTGGTTCAGACTTAAACACTTGAGGCTTTATGTTAATTGATTGAAACTGTGACTGGATTTGGAAAGAAGAATTAATCTCCCTTCAGCCCTAACAAATGTCTTTATTACTGGGGAGTGCTTTCTATTTTTGTAAAGATCACAGATTTAAACAGTAACAACAAAATTCAAGCTGATGTACTACTCTGAAAAAAAATATAACCACCACTCTGAAGAAATATGTAACAATGTTTAATGTAGTACCCCAGTTGTTGAGAAGTCTTTCATCTTCTTGGATGATTTTCCTAGCCAGTTTGGTATTGTTGCCAGTGCCCTGAGGACTCTAACAGGTCACAATAACCCAGCCCAGCCTCACTTGGGACCACCACCCACACCCTCTACCAGCGAGCTCAGGAACCTTCAGAGCTGCCCTGGGCCTCCAGCTCCTCCCTGGGCTGTACTGCAGGTGTGCCTGTCTCCAATCTATGGCTCTATTTTTTGGCATGGCCTTGGATCTGCACTGTTACTGTGCTGTTAGCAGCCACAACTCCAGCTCTGTTCTCTGGTTGGATCTCTCAGATTTGTGTAGTCCTGCCTCTTGGTCCCACCTTATCTTGCTCCTGACTGGCCCCACTAGATTGACCTCAGCCCTGTTTTTTTGCTTGCTATGCTCTTGATGCCCTCCAGTACTTGTATTTGACTGCCTTACATGATAATGGACATCACACATTGGTGAAGGACGATATCTTTGGTCACCTTTATCTCCTGTCTCCTCCATCTGGGATAGTCCAACTCTTTCTGCTCTCTGGAAACTGTAGGAAGTGGGGACACAGCTACTCTGTTTTGTCAGGAGTGACTGAGGCATGTGGTGTGCGCCAAGAAAGGCTGGAAGAAGTAGGTAGAGGAGCCTTATCAGGCAGAGGAGTGGAGTGCTGAGTGCTTGGACCCACCAATGTGGTGACTGCTCTGTACTGTGTGCTGACAAACATGCCCCTTAAAGGAGATAACAAATGGATTTCCCACATGAAGACCCTGTTTAGAGATCACAGTTGGCATGTTCTTAATTCTCCCAAGTCCCCTTGGGGTTCTCTGTTTTCACAATAGCAGCAATTGTGCAGGGCGGAGTCTATTTCTTACCTTGTTTCTGTTATGACATCAGTCCTTTCACTAGAGCACCTATATCAGTGTTTAGTGATTTTTCTGTAATGTTGCTACTTCTTTCTAAGCTGTAGTTTTAGGGTAGCCATGAATGCTGGCATCCAAACCTTTGACTACCAACCATCTGCATAACCTACCTTGCAGGCAGCCTGCTACGATTTGCCTGGCAAAACAACAGCAGACTAGAGTACTGAAATCTCTCCTACACATGGGATGGTCTGGCTGGACTGGAGACTGCTGGCAGATCAGAAAGAAAAATTGCTGTTGTGGGTAGACTCAAATTGTTCTTTCTGACATTCCCAGGAAATAAATGCCTTTGACTTAATTTTAACAAAAGTAACAAGCACAAAAAACTCCTTGTGTTACTTTCACAGTCTTGCCACCATGTTACCTTAAGCACTAAAATCAAACATGAGGTAATTAAACCCCAAATTACTGGGAAAAAAATCATTTTTCTCCTAGAATAATTTCAAAATAATTTTTATGCTCAGTTTCATGGATGAGACATTTCAGTGTGATGATTTCCATCTTAATGGCTTAATCAAACTATTTTAAAGGTTTATGTCATTTCTTATTTGTCTGAACTACTTACTGAGTATAAAATATCTGCGCAATTCATTATTCCTTTTATATTCCTGGAAAAGATGGGTGTCTAGTATGATTGGGGTTCTTTTAGGACAGTTCTTTGCTGGAAAATGAATAGTGTTTTTGAATTCTAGATATAGGATTTAAACTTCAAAGTCTTTTTTTGTTCTTTTATTGCTTTGTCCTCCAACACCAGACCATTTTGTATGTGTATATATCTCTCTATATATATATATCTGTACAGAAACAACCTTCAAAGATCACAGGAAATTATTTCAGCAATATCTCAGAAGGTGGCCTCAAACAGCAATTTTTATTACTGCAAGGGATGCTATAAAATAGATTTTTGCTTGTGTCTGTTCTCACATTGAGTTCAGACCCTTCTCTGTCAGGGACAATGATATTATTACTTCTTTATCCTCTAAGCTACTCCTCACTGGTTCCCTCCCATCTCATAAGGCTACATAAGACTTTGGGAGAGAATCTTCTCACAAAATTTAATGGTAAATCTGCCATTTTTTTTAACAAGATCAAGTTCACTGTGTTACAAAGAATAGAAAAGGCACATCATTATTTTTTGTTCTGAAAGACGTGTACAACACAAATAAGCTCAGGATTAAGTGTGCTAAATTATTTACCTGAACTAATGGAGATTTTTCACAGAAGCAAAACTGGATGTATAGATAACAGGTCTGTTGAGACCTGGTGGAGGGAGAGAAAGAGTAGTGCTGTCTTCGTTTGGGAAACTGCAGGTTAAAAATCTTGATTTAGTGAAGTATTTTAGTACTTAAGGCTTATCTTTAAGCAATTTGTTTCATTGTGTGCGTTATTGTTAAAAAAATTCATGGTGAAGTCTAGAAACACATTTCCAAATCTATGAAATAAATGGCTTTATCACAGTCTCACAGGAAGCCTGTTGCAGCCTTAGGAAATGGATTACTGCCTCCTTATTATGAATCCAATGCCATGACCTTAAATTAATTTCTTTATGGCTGTTTGGATTGGAAAATCTTGGCCTCTGTACATGCATTCTGGCTTCCTAGCTCTATACTGATGGCAGGATTACAGATTCCACCAGACAGTCTATTTTTGTTTTTGTCTGTACTGTCCTTCAGTATTTGTACCAGAGTCAGTTCATTTTCTGTTTCTGACTGAGGGCAAGTGATTGTACTAATTAGATAAAATAGATCTCAAGTAAACATAATGGATATAGGCTCTTTCAAGCCTATTGGGACACAATAGAAGAACCTAGGAGCAATAAGAAGATCATCTTTGTTAACAAATAGTCTCATGTCCTAGTGAATAGGTAGAAAATTCACATTAAATTGTATCTGAAGCTGGTCTGGGTGTGCAAAGATATCTTAATGATGCCGTTGAACCATTGTTGCAGTTTCCTAATAATACTGTAGGTGTCTTGGGGGTGTATTTGAGTATTTTCCAACTTGAAAATGAAAGGTGGGAGATGAATTAAAAAAAAAAAAATCATCTCTGCTGAGAAAGAAACAGAATGTTTCTGATGTTACTCCTAGTAAGCATAATCTGGGTGAGACATATATAGACATATATTTATGTCATGCTACTTGTGGCAGAAATTAGTGCAGGTTAACCAAGCACTTCACTGGGAGAAATTAATTTCTGCCTCCAGAATGATCATATCAATTATTCTAGCAGTGTAAAGACCCCACCTGAACAGCATATCTTTCAAAAAACAAAAGGCCATTTTTTAATATTACCACAAGCTATCCTATTCCTATTTTAACTTTGCTGTAGTTTGAAATTGATTCATTTTGGAGATTATAAGGATAACATACCACATTGCTGTTTAGAGTGAGGTTTACTGTATAAAAAATACCATGAAAAATCTAATAGAAATTATGAGTACAGCTTCTGTTTCAGACTTAAAATCGCTCTTTCAAAATGTTTGTATTGTACATTCTTGTAAGATGCTTTCCCCTTGTCTTTAATAGTGGTTAGTAGATTTTTGTAGTATAACACAATTTGTTAATCTAAAAAGGATTAAAACCAACAATATTTTAAAATAGTGGAAATTCTGTAATATCCTTCACAATTAAAAATAATAATTCTTTTACTTTCACAGGTGATTACTGAAACAAGAGCTTTGTGAACAGAAACACTGTTTTGTGTCTGTAAAGGTACTGATTCCAAATGAAAAAAAAATATCAGTACTTGTTAAAGGAGATACATTTTATATTTCATATTTTATCAAACCATTAAAACACCTTGGTTATTAAGCTCTAATAAAGCATCTCCTTTGCAAATACAATGTAATTCAAAAATAATGAGTCTTACTTGAAATAATAGCAGTTTAACTCAAAATCTCTGATGTTTCTAATCTCAATCGCATTCCCATTTTACTCTGTCAATCCTGGGGACAAAGCATGTCCTTGAGAATACCCATGTGAGCTCATCCAAGCGTCGTGTTCCCCAGCTCCTCTGGGGTTCATGATTGAAGAATGCAAGCTATTTCTGAATCACTTTCTCACTGTCCTTGTTGATTACTAGAATTCTATCTCTCCAGGGGTGTGAGAACTGCTAGCTCATGTCTCCTGTCGAGGAGAGAGGTGGTTTCCTAACACAGCCCTGGCTGTAGTGTCCGAGCAGTCATCAGTGAGCTGGCAGTGGTGATCCAGCACCTGCAGCCACTGCATCGCCTTCTTCGGGTGGTGAGTTCTTCCTCACTCTGCTGAGGCTCAGCAGGAGCCACTTCTGAGGAATCCATGAGTTTCTGAGTTTGAGAGTAGCACGAAGGAAACTCCCCAGACATCCCCCAAGGCCCACCAGGGACCATGCTGTGGTCCTGCTGGCATGTGCTGCTGCCTTGCCAGGTGTCTCCCTCTGGCACTCGTGAGCCTGATGCCGCTGAGCCCTGTCCTTGGCATCCTGACTTCCAGCCCCACAGCTACCTGACAAAGGAACACAGGGACCTGGAACAGCAATTCATCTTCAGGACAATGCAACTGGGTAACAGATTCTTTATTTCTAGTTCAGCATCTGATTGGTTGTGAGTTTTCACTAGCAGAGGGACCTCTGTCTAGAAAATAGTAGAAATAATTTTCCTCAAATGGCTGTTTTCATACATTTAGAAGGCAATTATCACTTCAGGTAGGCCTGATAGATAAAATCTAATAAATAAATAGCATAAATGAGGCCTGAAACATTAATAAAGGAACATAGAAATTACCTTAAATGTGTTGGTGTAATAACTTATATTGAAATATATTTTCTAAGGCTAATTGAACTATGATACAAAATGCAATTTAAGAGAAAATTTTGGAACAAAGAATGAAAATTAACTTAGCATTTTAATTACCACAGTAAATTAAAATAGAAATGATCTAATAGAGCTTTCAAAAATTTAAAAGAATTCATATCTTTCCCCTTAAAAATATATTTTTTAACCTTAGTGTTTTGCTATTTGTTTTTTTTTTTGTGTTTTTGTTTGTTTGTTTGTTTGTTTGTTTGTTTGTTTGTTTTTAATTAAACTGCTAATTTTCTTAGTGTTTGTACTCTATGACTGGCTAAATGAAAGAAATGTATTTTTTATGTGTGTGTTTTCTGAAAAGCATAATTAAAACACATCCTATTTTTCAAGTTTTTCAAATTTCACATGTTTAATATCAAAAATCTTCTGTTCAAAAAGAAATCCCTCATTCTGAAAGCATCTACACAGTAATTTTTTTTTTTCTGAAACATTTTAACATCATGGAATAGTAATATTGAGGCCATACATTTAAAAGAAATTGAGAAATATTGTTTGGTGTTTTTAAATGTAAGATTAAAATCCAAACCTTAATTATTTAAGTTTAAAGAGCACAGATTTCTTAAATATAAAATAAGAGTTCCTGTAGTAGTATTTTCAGATATATTTGTGTAAGGAGTAATGATTCAAAATAAAATTAATATGTAAAAAAATAAACTTTTTGATTGAAGTGATGGCTCATTACTTTATGCACTTTATAAGATTTTTTTATTTGTAATGACTTCATTAACTATGTGTTGAAAATAACTACTTAATATGTGGAAAAGAGTTAAAACCTGGTCAAATTGAAAAGCCAGGGAAAATGTATTTTGTCAGAGTCAGTATGAATATTATTATAAGACAGGAGACATTACAACCAATGTTATAAGACCATTCCCAATATAAAACTACTTAAAAAAAATAAGTAGAAAATACTGAATATAAAGAATGTTAAATAAAACATGTATGCATAAGTAAATAACTTTTCACAATTTCATTATATAAACTACCTGTATACAAAGTGTGGTATGTATCTTTAACTTAACTTAAAGGACACTAGAAATATTTTAGATAACAAAGTTTTTTAAAGTTTATAGCCAATTACCGTCAGATTTCTTAAGTAAAATTCCATTAGATATTCACAGCATTTTGACCATATAATATAAAATCCCATAAAGTCCATGTACTTAAAATAGCTTAACATTTTCTAGACCCAAGAGGGGCTTTTCAGCTTTTGGAGCAATCAGGTAGAAGAAGCATAGTGCTAACTGTATCTCAGTTTGAAGAAGTTTCATTGGGGAGGAAAGCTCAGCTTCATTCAAGAATGTCAAGTTATATGAAGCACATCTTAGTGATAAGCCAGCAAATGTTCTGCATGAGAAGGTTTTTTCCAACTTGTAGAAACAGAGTGCTCAAGTAGTCTTCTATGAAATGATTAGTTGTCTTTATGCATAAGTCAGTAGTTCTATTGATTTGATAAAGTCTGAAATATCATTAATTATACTCTCTAGCCACAGAATGATGTCAGAAGGGAACTTGAGAATAAGTGTGGATGTATACTGAATTTTAAACCTGCTTGCTCATGGTCTCTTAATTTGTCACTGTTGGACACTTACCAATACACATTTTGAGATGCAAATGCAAAGTGGGAAAATCTAATATGTCATGTACAAAAGACCACATTTGAAGGAACAGATGTTTAATCTAAGCACCCCTTTATGAATATGGTATTCTGAAGCACAGAGACAAGGATTATTGAACCTCGATATTAAGCAAAATCAAGTCTGAAAGTTCTATCATTAATGTGAGCATTAGTGATTGTATTGATTGGTAATTCTTATTGAAGTTAATTTTGTTGTCTGATAATGATTGGGTAATTAACTTAGGGTCAATGAATTCGCATTAATCAAATGCTGACTGTGGAAATGACCATGGAAAATGTGTAAAGGTGACCTGGCTGACTACTATTGGTAATTATTAATGTTTCTAGTTATTAAACTTTCTCAAAGGCAAGCCTATAAATTTACTCTAGTAATTTGTCTACTCAGTGCCTTCAGCACTGTACTTAGGAAGTCAAATCCAAATACAGATCATAATTATTTAATACAAAAAAAAATATTGAAGTGATTTGACCTAGTTCTTACAGATAGGATTTTATCATTTGACAGTGATGGAGAACATTGTTCAGGATGTAACTCTGGTACCTTAGGATTTTTTTCTTTCTTAAAATAAATTTCTAGAAGATCTTTTCGGTTTCCAGTTGAGAAAGAATATGAGAATAGAGGGAAGGAAATAAGATAAAACTTTGGTAAAACAGCACCATTTTTATAAAAATAAAGGCTTAAATAATAATATCTTGGGAGCTCATCTTGGGCCTCCTGAAAACTTTCTGTTTGTCTTACCAATTAGTCACTATCAATCTTGTCCAACCACCCTCCTCAAGCAGCACCAACTAGAACAGTTTGTCCCAGACCAGATCTAGTTAATGCTGAATATTTCCAAGGATGAGAACTGCACAACCTAGATGAGCAACCTGTTCCAATATTTGACCATTCTCACAGCAAAAAAAAAGCTTTTATTTTGTTTTTTGTTATTGTTGTTGTTGTTTTAATGTATATATATATACATATAAAAATTTCCATATTTGTCTCTGTGGCCATTTGTGCTGGTTTTTGTTTGAGTAAATTTTCCCTACCTTTATTTTCTATTGCAAACGCTTCATGAAATAAAAAAGTGACCATGATAAACAGGTTGTTTAATGTCTACACAAACTATCATCATAACTTATGTCTTTAACATATTTAGTATGTGAATTCCCACTATCTGATTTCATATGTGTGCATGCTTCCATACGTTGTTTTTTTCCTCATTCTAAATTATCCTGATTTTTCTAACCATACTAGTGTAGTAGTGTTTGTCCTTACAGTTTCATTTTGGAATGTCAACACATATGAAAGACTACTTTTTTATAAATAAAGTTTGTTAATTGAAATTATATTTTTTTAGTTTAGACTAAGGATAATTATCTGTATGTATCTATATCTATGTCCTATATCTATCTATTTATGTCTTTATCTACATGTAAATATATTGCACATAAAGAGTATTTTCCTTAAGCATGGAGAATTCTCCATGGGCACCATTGCTACCCTCCCTCCACTAGACCAGTGCACATAGCTGATTTGGCACCTTGACTTTTCGTGCAGCTCTGGTTTAAGTTCAAACAAACTATTGCAGGGGCAAAGCTGCACATGTGCAGCTCCTTGGCATGTTCAAAGCCAGGCTAGGCTTGAAGGTCTCATGGGGTGAGAGCAAAGGCAGTACTACCCCCCAGTCCTCCATGGCAAGGCAGTCATGAGTAGACACCACACAGTGACACTGGACGAGATGCGAAATAAACTCCCAGCAAAGAAGATCTCAACTGCAAGAAAGATAATTAGAGTAATTTGGTGAGTTGAATTTTGTGGTTGAGGGAAGCTCAGGCCCAACAGTATTTAACATTTTATGAATTCAATTTGCCTAATGAGGTGCAGCAAAGGTGACAGCATCCCTAGTGCAAAGTGTGTATTTAATTTTGACAAGTTATGCATGGCCAGAAACAACAGCAATTTCCTTTTGACAAGAACTATTACTTATAAATCACACTAGTGGCACAGCAGCATTAATGCAAAAGGATGAGCAGATTAAGCAAAAGCTACCTGATCCTATTCCCAGCTTTCATCCCTCAGGTACTACAGACAGTCTTGGAGTTTTGGTCCTGTGGCAGACAGCACCCATTAAATTCTTGTCTTAGAGGAATTGTATCTTTCTCTTTACTGCTGTAACAGGTCTGGCCAGGTTGTGTGAGGGCCCATGGCACCAAAGGAGTCTGAGGGAGCCCAGAGCCATTAAGCTCAGAGGTATTTGCTGTATTCAGTATTTGATGTATTTGAGGAGACTTTGCCCATGCTCTTGAGAAAGAGAAAGCAGGATTGTGAGAAAGAGAAAGCAGGACTATGGGAAAGAGAAAGCAGGACTGTGGGGGAGCCCAAGGAGCAGCTACCAGACAACATCAGTAACAACGTACAGGTCAGAGACTGAAGTGACTAGGTAGCCTTTTGGGTATCAGCCTTACAGCATGGCAAAAAAAGTCTTACAACTTGTGAAACATTCACAGTGGGAGGTTTAAGAAAGAATCTTAAGATTACATCTTTTTCTAAAAAGTGGATAATTTGTATGAGTATTAGAAGCTAAAGCACCCACCAATCTGAAATTCCTCTTTTCACAAAAGCCAGTTGTATGTAAAACAAGCTCTAAGCTGTTGCTGCAAATTTGTTTTCATGCCATGGATGCCTTGTAAAAGTTGTACAAACTTGAATGTCACTGAGCATGATTCTTTTTACAAGTAAAATTGTATTGCCAAATGGTTCAAAAAAGTGAAAGAAAGAGGAATTGTCCTGTCTAGTATAGACCTGTGTAAATATTGTAACAATATTTCCTGACATCACTTCAGAATAAAGAAATAACTGTGTTATTGTGTATTTTTATAACAAAAATGAAATTCTGAAATCATATAATATTGGAGCACCAGCAATTCTTTCCTTTTTTTTTTTT
>VWYO01008080.1:11638-24274 GCA_013400275.1 Rhadina sibilatrix
TTTTTTTTTTTCTGAGAAATGTGAAAGAGGAATTTTTTTATCCCTTCATGTGATTTAGCAAATATGAAGTTGAGTGTATTTTAAAGACAATATATGAAATCCATTTTAACTATGCGTGGACATATGGTAGTCTGACCACACCTGGCCCTGCACCTCACCTTGACTGGGAAAACCAGCAGCAATGTGCTGCAGTGGGATAGCTCTGCAGTAACACCACTCCTACAGCTCTTCTCACCACAAAGTGAAGGGGGATACTAAGTGTTGTGATGTATCATTTTGTGTTTTAATACCTTAAGGTTTGTTCCCTTTCCCCCCCACCTTGGGGTGCTGGTTTAGCCTGGGTTGTGTCCACCCTTTGGGCTGTCAGTCTTTCCTGATACATGTCCCTTATTCCCAAATGTACTCTCCCCTCTAACAGCCCCTGCCTGGACTGTCCCTTGGGGAATCCCCTATTATTTGAGGCTCCATTGGTCTGTTTAGATAAATCTCCTTACATTATTCTCCCCATTGCTTTGTGTTCTGTAAACTCCACCTTGTGTCCCTCCCTGGTCTTCTCCCTATTGGCCCCTGACCCAAACCTCCACCCTGATTGTGTCCCTTAAAACCCACAGTCCTGCCTTTGTTCTGGCCCTCGCCCCTGCTCTACATTTGAGTTATGTTATGATTTATGCTGCTTTAATAAACGATCCTCAAACTGCATGTGAGGCCCACTTCATTCCTTTCTACACCAACCCTACAGCAACTGCTTGGGACCCTTGGGACCCTGGGGGTTGTGTCACTCCCCTGCTAAGTGCCTTATCACCAGGCATGAAATGACAGCTAAACACTAAAAGCTGCTCAAAACCAGTACCTGTTAGAGGGAAATAACATTCTTATTCATTGTTATAAGAACTTAGTGCTCTTAGTCCCGGTAAGGAGTGACCATCTCATGATGATCTCTTTGCAAGGGATTATAGAGCTATTGTTACTGGGTAAAGCTGTTCAAGGATATTTCTTATCTTGAGGATAAAGGTGCAATTCTAATCACCTGATCAATACGGCTCTTCTCCTTTACTTATCTCTATTTGTATATCTGTAAAGGCTAATCTATATATGTAGCAGATATCCACATCTCTATCTCTATCTGTATCTAATCTCTATCTATGAATGTGTATATTAATTTATATTGCTACTCTCTATATTACTCACAATCATATTCCTGTATATAAAGCAACCTTCCAAAATTCTTTGACAATTGTACAATCTTTTTTCTTTTCCCTGTTGAGTCACATGATTTAAAGTTCAAATCTTTCTGTTTAATGATACAATGAACTAGATGTAATTTAAGTGTTGGAAGATAAAACTTGTAGCTTAGCAAACTATGAGGGTTATGAACATTGGAATAAGATATGTAGCATAAACAGAACCATGAAGCTCCACTAAATTTCTGATGAGGAAAAAATCAGCAATACAAGCTCACAATTTATGATCAGTACAGAAGGAAATAGGAATTTTGGATTCATAATAAAACAGCAATAAGAATGGTTCATTCATGGAATTGAAGTAATCCAAAAACCTGTTTAATCAGTGTGAGTAGATGAAACAATAAATAGATGAAAAAGCAGTTGATAGAATTAACATCTTAAAAAAAAAATAAAAAAGATAAACAGAAAATTTCTCTCTGGCCTTGATAACTTTTGTTTTCATGGTTAGCTAGCAGAAAATCCATTGAAATAAAATTCCACCAAGTTTACTGGTTATTTTCTGTAGTTTCACCTGGAGGCTTTGGACTTTTAAATTCAATTTCAATATGTATAGCAAAGCTAGGTTAAAAAAAACAAACAAACAAAAACCAAACCTTTAAGCCGGACAAAATGTAGTATGAGAAACAATATTTTCATGGAACTAAAAAAAACCCGCAATCAGAGCTGTGACAAAGCAGTTAATGGCCCGCCATACACTGCAAGCATTATTTTCAGAATACAAAACCAGAAAATAGAAATTAATTTCACACGCTTTTGGCTTTGAGAATTGTAATTCTTCATTTATACTGATGCTTTGGGGAGGCTATCTAGAGCAGAGGCTTGGCTGAGTTAGAAAATAATATGAGTATTTATTAAAGGCCTTTTTCAGACACACTTTGGGCAGTGCAGGAGCCTTGCAGAGGCTACACCCAAGTTGGATGACGATCATGAGTTTTTCAGACAGATATAAGTTTGGTCTTTTTGCATATCAGGGGTTAATTCTCCAATTACAGCTTCAGGTAATGAAGTCACATTCCCCCAGTATGCCCCCCCAAATTCACTTTTGTTTGTACTTTTTGGGCCTGAGGCTGAAATGACCTTGGTTCCCATCTGAGAAAGGATTGTTTTGTCTGAACAAACTCTCAAACTGAAGAGAACTTATTAACACTCCATATGAAGTTCAGAGTTATATACTAATGCAGTAAAGGATCTGAAAAATATAACGGCTGAAACTTTAGGCATCAATACTTGTAGATAGAAGTTTCAATAAAAATTATTTATACATTCAGATACTATGTAGGTCCTTCAATTTTATAGAGTAAATTATCCCAAGAATTCTTATATTATGTAGACAAAATACTTTTATATATATATATATATAATTATGATTGTTATGATTCTGTCAATATAACTGTTTCTTGGGCTACAATTTTGGTATATGAACTCTTTAAATGTAGGTTGAGAATACTGACATAGTAGACTGCCTCACAATTAGTCCATTAATTACTTACAACTTATTAGATCAGATCAGTAATAAATTGGTCCTGTCAGGTTAACATCTGGAGAAAATCTTTGAGAAATAAATCTGTTTTAAAAAGGGAGTAATAATATGGTTTGTTCAGCTACATTTACATGAGAACATAAGATAGATTTAAAAAGTAATTTTTCTACCATTCTCTTGGTATGGGAAGCCATCAAGTTGAAAAACATATTTTGAAATGCACTATGGCCCAGACACACTGCTTTACATGTCAGAAGGTTGCATAGGAGTTAGCCCCAATGTCATCAGTGCGCTGATGCTTACTTAGCCTCTTGTAAGCAGTTTCCAGGAGACTGCAGTGAGTTGACAGCTCCTGAGGCCAATGTTAATCTTCCGTCGCTTCCTGGCATCAGGGACAATTTTACACACTACGGGACACTAGTTATAGTTTAGAAGTACTAAGAAACTATCCTGAAATTCAAGTTATTTATCCTGGAGCAGTCTCCACCTGCTCTATTCTCTTGAGGTGGCTGTATCTGTAAGGAGGCATATGGATCAGCTAAGAGTGTTGGTGTACATGGTAGGTGGTTAAAGTCAAAAGTCTAGAGCTTCTACTTTACATCACACTTTTGTGTAGATTTCCTAAGGAATACAGAAACTACATAAACACTTTCAGATACAGACTTCTGCTTTATGGATTTGAAGAACTTTTAACGTCGGGTTATAGGTAGCTTTAGCAAACTGGCACTCATACAGGAAAATATTAAATATAGTTTTAGTATCCATTTTCAGGTAAATAGCTCAAATAAGTATTTTAGGATTAAGCACAGATAAATATTTGTAGTTAAACTCCAAAGATCAGCAAATGTACACACAGAATATTGTGTTTAAAGATATTAGTGATAAGTGAAGTTTTAACAAAATATAAAGTCACAATAGACAACCTTATGGTGAAATGTGAAACAAAGCACTATACTAGTTTGAACTTGGCTGAATGAGATATAAAATAATGTATAAAAAATTAAAGAGATCTATTTGGGAAAAAAAAGAGATTTTGAAGGTCTCACTGAAATAGAATGCTTAGAAAAGTATTTTAAACTGTAGCTATTGATATATACAATACTCTAAGAGCCATTAAAAGATTTTATAGTCTTGCAAAAAGGAAAAAAATACATTTAAAAAGGAACACAGCTCTGTAAATCTGGGATACATTAAAGCTACTGAAGTGTGTAAGAGCATAGAGTACTAAATTCAGGAAATTTTATGGCTAAATACACCATTTATAAAAATACTGAAGATACTTTAAGGAAGAATAATTGCCTAAAAGAGAAGAGAGAGCATAATATTAGACACTCATACCGACTGTTATTTGGGAATTGTTAAAGCTGCAGTAAATCTAAACTGACTTTTTGGATATGCACATGTATATGTATATGTATATCTTAAAACTGAACTTTACAGACTATACAAACAATCTATTGTCTAAACTACACAAAAAAATGTTGAGATGGAAGAGAGAATATTTTTCATTATCATATTTATTTTTACCCCTCAGAGTTTACATATTTCAAAAGCTAAATGGAGTGCTCTGTATCTTCTTTGTAGGCTACCATGTGAAAAAGGCAGTATTCTGAAGATCAGTCACAGAAGACCTCACCGATGTCAGTGTTTATGAGACTGGGCCTTTCTTTGTGGTCTCATACATTTTTTTTCTAAAAATCAGTTGAAGTTTCTGTAAATGATACCATGGTGTGGTTGAGAAATCAGATTGGGTTGCAGCTGGTACACTTGTTTCTGTTCACATTTTTGATGATGCTCTTTGATATTTTCTTTCTAAGTCACACAAATCTAGTCTGCAATTTTCTGAGACACTAGAGATGTTTAAGTATCATATTTTCCATGACCAAATTAGATTTACAGGTTTTTATGTCACTCTAAAGTGAAATCAAACTCTAGGATTAAATTTACTGTGATTTCCAGCTGAATGTCAGAGGCTAGGTAGTCTGCAGTAGTTGTCTTAGCACCTCCTGTCTTTGGAGCTAGCCTTATTCACCTGCTGTGCCTACCTGAATCCCTCTAGCCATCCTCTCTCTGGTGCACTTCCTTACACTGTTTTTGTCTTCAGATTTGTGGAAAGAGTCTAACTTTGCTGCAGTGTTCTTCCAGTGAAACTTCCCAACCAATAGTCAAGTAGCTATGCTCCCTTGTAAAACCAAGGTAGACCTGCCTGTGACATATTCCCTTTAGTGAGCTTCTTTGATATTTTCTTGCCTAGGAAGAAAGGGAAATGTGAAAACCAGATGAGTCAGGATTATAAAATCCCTAACTTGTCTCTTTTGCCCTCTTACCATGGACCTCAGATGCAAACATAAAGTAACGACATACCTGGGCATTACTCTCTATTATCTGCTCTGGATCTGGTCCATTTCTAAGCATGAACAGTGTTCACTGTTTTTGAGCCCTTTTGTAGTGTTGTAACTGATTCACAGAAACAGCACAGAGAAGGGTCTTATATCCTATGTCTCAGTTTATTAGAAAATACAACCTGATAAAGATTCAGAGGCAGGTTCCTTCTTTATTCAGTACTTCATCAATTCAGCAGGCATGGCACATACTTTGACAGTTCTATAGCTTACTCTTTTCACAGTGAATTAAATGATCAATGTGTTGTGTGAGAACTGCTAAGCATAATAATCTCATTAATAATAATTCCCTTCATATATTAGGTGCAAAGACATTGCTTTACATTGAGTGAAACAATTTATTGGCTTAGAGTACCTTGCAGGAGAAACTTGATGGATTTAAGAAAGATGAACTGTGTGTGAGCTGTTCTGAGGTATCCCCTCAGTTCTGTTTTGGCAGCAAAAAGTTTCTCCCAGAAGGGAAGGGTCCTCCTTAGTATACATAGATGAGTTGCTGACAATCCAAACCCAGAGAGCATCCATGTCAGTATTTTCAGTGAATTACCTAAACCAGGACCATCCCTGAGAATTACACCTTGAGCACGAGAGCATTGTCCAAACCCTTCTTGAACTTTGTCAGGCTTGGGGTTGTGACCACTACTCAGAGGAGTCAGTTTCAGTGCCCAGCCACCTTTGGATGGCAAACCAGTTTCCAATATCCAACCTAAACCTTCTCTGACTCAGGCCATTCCCTCAGGTCCTGTCACTGGTCCCCACAAAGAACAGATCAGTGCCTGCCCCTCCTCTTCACCTCACAAAGAAGTTGGAAACTCCAATGTGGCCTCCCCTCAGTTTCCTCTTCTCAAGGCTGAGCAGACCAAGTGACCTCAGATGCTCCTCATGCAGTTCTCTTCAAGGCCCTTCAGCATTGTCATAGCCCTCCTTTTGATGCTTTCCAACAGCTTAATATATCTTCTGTATTGTGGCACCCAAAACTTCATACAGACAGGAGGTGAGGCCACCCCAGCTCAGAGCAGAGCAGGACAATCCCCTCCCTTGCCTGGCTGGCCATGCTGTGCCTGATGCCCCCAGGACAGGCTTGGCCCTCCTGGCTGCCAGGGCACACTGCTAATCACAGACTAATGAAGATTCTTTGTGCAGTTTACAATGAAATCCAAACATACTCAAAACAAACCACTTCCTAAACATGTTTTTTTTTTTTTTCCTTTTTTTTTCCCATTGAAATACAGATGACATGAAGATTTATGTTATATTTATAATTTACAAGATTTATATTGTAAATTATATTTATAATTAACAAGAAAATACTGCTTCCTAAATACATTTTCTGGTTTGTAGAAGCCTTTGGTGTAAAGGTATCTTAATAAAAGATTTAATTTTTAAGTGTATCTTGCTCTTGAATAACTTTGTTCTAAGGCTAGTTCATTTAATTATGTGATAGAAATACAATGTAGTGTAATCCCAGAGCTCCTTTCTGTGCATTAGGAATTATTCTAGGTTTTACCGTTTTTGAAACAGAAATGGTAGTTTTTCAGTATGACAAGAAAATATAGTGTCATTTCTATTCCTTTTTGCACTGAGGTTTTCATCCTAATGAAAACAAATTTCACTACTCAAGAGTTGTAATATTATGAGCATATGTGGTTTAGGTCATCAAATAACAAATATTTATTTCCTCAAAACTTTGGGAAGTGTATATTACTTGAGGAATATAAAGAGTCAAAATTGCTTTGTGGATAACTTTATTATACCTGTATAATAGTTTTGTCTATTTGTGGAGGTTTTTTTTTTTTTCTTTTTTTTCAATGCATTATTCCCTGATCTCTTCTCTACTTTTGCTGCTCAATAGTATGTAGTTTCTTAAGAATACTGTTCAGCTTAGCTCTGACTGTTGTACAGAGAGGAAGGTGAATGAGATGCTTTCTTCCTGGGCACATGCAAAACAGACAGCTGGATGTTTTATTCTCATCATACCTAAGAATGACAATATTTTAGAGAAGGATGAGAGATTCCTATTTCACCCCGAGTGGCTGGTTTTTTGCTGCTGGACTTTGCTTCTAGAGCTTTCCAGAATAAAAAGTAATAAGGCCTGTGTATGCTTAACAACTGCAAATGAGGAGCTGCAGTATATATTCCTACAAGATAAGTTTATATTAGTGGGGCTGCTTTGATCCCTGTACAGCACAACACACAATTTTCTCCATTAGGAATCTGAAATAGTCCTTGTATTGAGCAGGACATAGCCTTGGCATAGCCAATGGTAAATGGGAAGGTTAAAATTACATATACAGTTCCCAGACTTCTTCCATAGTTTTCTGGTTTGGTTTGGGAGTGATTTTTTTTTTTTTTTTTTTTTTTTTNGTTGGGTTTTTTTTGTGTTGATGTTATGTTCTTATTTATTATTTGTCTGGTTTTGGTGCGTTTTGTTTGTTTTTTGGTTTTTTTTTTCCAAATTGAAAAGGGGCTGTGTAAGTAGTTTTTTGTATGTGACAATCACAGGCCTCCTGATCTCAGTTAATCATCAGCAAAACCAGCTGAGATTTATCCAATGTTAATTATTAAAGTTAGCACTACCTACACAATGACAAAAGCGATCTGAAAGGGATGCAAATTCTAAATGATCAGGAAATATTAAGGTTATACAGATCTAGAGAAACCGTATGAAAATTCTGCTAAGAAATTAATTTTTTGCTTAGATTTTTTAATCTTTGGATAATAGTTGAAAGGTGTCTTTGTAGAAGAAGTCCTCAACGAGATTGTTTATGACCCTTAAATTTGCAAGTAGTGGTGTTAAAAAGTTAGGGACCTTGGGAAAGGATTAGTCCAGGTAATAAAACAGTGACATTAATCAATCCAGTAGGAGCAGAAACACACTGAATTTAGAAATGTTTTAAAATCAGGAAGGTTTTATATACAGGAAGGGAAAGCCAAAGGGCTGTTAATAGGTCCATGATTCAAGTGATTGATTTTTTTTTTTTTTTTTTTTTTTTTTTTTTTTTTTTTTTTTTTTTTTTTTTTTTTTTTTTTTTTTTTTTTTTTTCTTTTTGCGTCAGTCTCTAGTACAGTTCTGAAATTCTGGAAGTGAATAGTCTTTCTTTCACTTGGAAAAAGTCATCCTTGTCCCAACTAAGTATTGTATTCTGATGGAACTGTCAGAAGACCCAGTAAAAACCTTGACTGGTATAGAAAGAAGTAGACCCGTAGGGAATGGGAATTGATGGTAGGGGCAGAGAGGAGGTATTATCTAGTACTTCCCACTGGAAGTGTGAGTAATTTTTGTTTTTACAATAATCTACATTTGCAAAGAAATGTCTTGTGTAATAATATTGAATGCTTTATTATAATCTGTGTCATTTATTGTTTCTTTTACAATATAGAATGAGAAAAAGATGTAATCTACCTAAAAATAGTGTATTTCTAGAGTGTTTCTGGACAGGTCTTAAAGACTAAACTTCTCAACTCTTAAGTCTCACTAAGAGCTGTAACAGAAATGGCACAAGAATACAAAGGCAAGAAGTTGCAGTTATCACCCATCAGCTGGTAAGAGCAAGGTTTTCTATATAGTGCAGCAAGCTAAAACCACTTCTGTTGTAAGGATTTCAATTCTTAATTTCACTCTTCTTCAGTGTTTAAACACATGCAGCAGCATCAACTTAAATACAAGCTTTAATACCATATAGTGTTTTTGATTTATTTTTCCCTTTAAATTTGTGTTTAAGTATACAGATTTTATTTGGCACACTTCTTGCTCATTTAAGTTCCTTTGGATTTGACGATATCCTCAGGCTTTCCTGCTTTCTTTAGTCAAATTATAATTGTGACGTCATTTGCTGGGAAGATATTCTCATATGTTCAGTAGGCATGTATTTGGAGAAAGATTAAAAAAGATATTGCACAAGCTTTTCAGAATTAAATCTATGTTTAACAGATACCTTAGACTCTTCTACCTTTTTGTTTGTTATTTTTTTACTTCTATATTCCTAAATAGCTGATGAATTCTCCCAGATGTAACCACATTCAAAACACTGAAATCATCTGAGAGGTGGAAGTGTAAGAAACTCTCCTATTATTGTGTCCACAAGTAGCTGGTGGAATTAATGAAGTACAGACATAAGGTGTACAACATGTCCCTGGCCTAAAGCTGAGTCACTGGTACCTTCACAATAGAAATCCTTTTTTGTCTCATTGGAAGGCAGTGAACTCATTTTGCAAAATATTTCCCCTTTGGGAATCTGGAAACCTAGTTCACTGAGAACAGAGTTTGTAGTTGCATTACAACATTTTATAAGGTTAGAACAGCCTTTGTTCTCTTTCTCTTTTTGTAATAATAACTGGATATTGCTGAGAGGTGTTTATTGTCTTATCTCTGCCAATGTGGCAGTTCAGTATTTATTGTTCTCATTTTTCAGAGCAAGAAAGAGAACAAGTATTAAATAGCTATGACAACCCTGTTTGCTTACCTAAGAACCACAAGTTTATCACTGCTCTAAGCAGTGTACCTAACACAGACTAATTAGTTTTAATTCCTTCATCTTTTTTTCTCCCACCTATCCTTTTACAGAGCAGAAATTTTGTATTGCTGTACCTTGAGATCATTCTGGTTTTACACAAAGTATCTGCAGTGAATTAGTTTTCCCTTAAGATTTGATTATATTGCTGCACAGAAAGTCAGTGGGAGGCTAATGACTTCAAGGGAGCAATTGCTGTGTACATGTTATTTTGCATAGGTAAACATATAAGAGTTTTTTATATGAGTAATATTGGAAGTTGCCAGGTAAGGATACATGTTTTATTTAGCTAAATGAATCTTACTTAAATGTTGGGAAATGTTATTTACTTTAATGTGGTTCTATTTTTGAAGCAGACTTACAGATGAGAGAAGATTACTTAAAATGGTAACAATAGTTTCTAGAAATAGTGCTTCCTTCTGCAGAGTGTTTTCCCTATGTTAGAACCTTGAGCAAAAACTTTCTTATCATTAAAATTGCCAATCTTTCCTTCAATAATTTTATAAATTAGAACATTCAGTGTTGCTTTCTTCTGCTTTCCTTCTTGCCCAGGTAGCAGCTGCAGGAGAACCGGCAACAAGTTTCTTTGAGTCCAGGAAGGGAGGTGAGGTACAGGAGCTTTACCAGAGCTTTCAGGGAGAATTCTCTTGGCAGCATGCAGCAGCTAATGGCAGCACACAGGCAGGCAAGACACAACACGGTTTCTCAGGTTGTTGATCAGACAGGGTTTATTTGGGGGTCCCACACTGGGGGAAGTGGCATGGCTCCCACAGGAGAGAGGGGGAGGGAGAGAAGCGGGAAGAAGGGAGAGAGGGGGCAAGAGCAAGAGGCCCAAGAGCAAGAGAGCAAGCAAGAGGCTTTCTGCCTCCTGTCTTCAGCTTAAAAGGGCTTTTCCAGCGAGGGGGCAGATCCAAGGCTCGGACCAATGGGATACTGAGAGTAGGAGGAGTTGGGTAACAGTTGGGTTACAATGAATGGCAACTTAAGGGGTGGTTTACAACAACTTGATAATGAACCATACATGTTTGGGGAAAACAGAACCATGTAGGAAAAATGAATCACCACAATTCAGGAAAATTAAATCAATGTAAATTTAATTAGAACAAACTACTTAAACTGCATTAAACCTACACATTGTTGTTACTATTCAAAGTATACCAAATTCACTTTAGAGATGGGGTATTTATTTCTTTACTTGAAGTCCTACACAAATATTTACCTGAATTTAACTATTTAGATTTAAAATTTTACAAGAAACACATTATGTCTCTATGTCCATAAAGTACAACTGAGATTACAATCAAGTGTAGATGATCAGCTAATATCTCGTTTTTAAGAAATCACCTTCCTATACTTAGGTCCTTTATAACAATTTTTGGCAGGGAGTGTTTTCACAGTGGTAACAAAGTGAATATTATTTTTTTTTAATAAAACCTTTTTTATTTTTAATTGTTTCGATCAAATGTTTCGTTTCACTGACTAGAATCAGTTTGAACTTAACACCATTTATGCTCACTATGCAGACTTCAACATGCATGTTAGCAGCCTGATAAATGCACTAATATAATAAAAGCAACTAATATTTTATGGTGATATTTTAAAGAATGAAAATTGACTTGTACAATGGTCTGCCTCTGGAAAAGTATAATGTAAAAGGAGATGTAATCAATCCCCGTGAATCACCCCCATTATACCCTTTCTAAGGCAACAGCACGATTCTTTCAGTCCCTGAATTGCAGGATTTATTGAAGGACAAGACATTTGAACTGCAGTAACACTGATAATACTGATGATTTTCATTGACCTACTGGTAAATATGATATTTTAGGTTTTTTTTTCTAATGACTAGCAGAGATGAGGAAAAACAAACAAACAAACAAACAAACAAACACCACCAAAAAAACCCACTTGAAAACTAGTCAGCTGAGGAAGAGCACAGAAAAAGTAATAGTGATACTTGGTGTAACCTAGGGCAGAGAGTAGGAAGACTCATCAAAGGGATCTAGACGTGCTGGATAAATGGACAAGGCCAATGGTGTGAGGTTCAATAAGGCCATGTACTGGGTCCTGCACTTGGGTTACAACAACCCCACACAGCCCTACAGGCTGGGAACAGAGGGTTGGAAAGTGCCTGTCTTCACTGACAATGTTATCAAGCTTAGGAACAGGCTGCCCAGGGAAGTGCTGAAGTGCTTGAGTCATAGTGATATCTAAAGGATGTCTTTAGTGGGGGACTTTGTAGCATTAGGCTGATGGCTGGACTCAAGGACCTTAAAAGGTTTTTTTCCGGTCTAAATTACTCTATGATTCCATAGATAAACAAAGATGTTTTAATTTATGTAATAATTTATGTAATGACTTTTAAGTTTGTCAACTAGATTTGTAATTAAAGATCAATTTGAATTGTGAAAGTCCTCAGGGAGAAGTAGTATATCAAGAATTTTTTATTATCTGTATTTTTTCATAAACCACAGACTTTCAATATTTGTGTATTTTTGTTCTCTATGCTGTGTGACTTACAAAAAATTCAGTCTCACCAGTTTCTGTCATGCTGAGAAACATTGCGGCTCTGATATTTTTCAGGACCTGATATTTTTTCAGGACCTGATATTCCTGAAAAAAATTGATCTCAAACATACACTTGACAGTAGTGGAATTCTTGGTAGTTCTCTTAATGACCCTTATTTTTGAATAAGAAAACGTTTTAATCTTGAACCTATGAAAAATATATAAATATTTAATAAAAACACATTTTTGAAGAATGCCACCATGCCCTAAAAAAAAAAAGTCTCATTTGTTTTAAACCACTGCATGACCCTTGCTTCCTGTCTGGTAGGGGTGAGGTGTAGGTGATCAGAGCTATGCAGGGAAGAATTTTTATGTACAACAGTGATCATATATATTTGCTATTTTTTTTTCTCCAGAAGTAGTTTTCATTTCCTGCTAATTTTTTTTATATATTTCTTGTTGTTATTTACATAGTCACCAAAAAAAAAAAAAAA
>VWYO01008081.1:0-15653 GCA_013400275.1 Rhadina sibilatrix
AAGAAAATAAAAAGAAAATAAAACCGGAAGATTAAAACAGAGAGAAAGAGAGAGCGTGCGAGAGGAAAGTATTCAACCCTAAGAACAGCAGTGTACAGTAATTGTGTGATGAAATTGTCACTTTTTTAAAATTTATGTTGCTCTAAACTGCTTTTTTGTGCACGTAGTATTTGATTGTTCTGAATGATACACTAACACTGTTTTTTATAAGCACTTCTGGACTTGGCTGAGGTGGCACATGAAATTTGAAGCACTTTCTTCTCCAGCAGCACAGTTAGGGTCAGTGCATCAGTTGTGGGACACGCAGTTCCAGCATCTTGACTTTGCTTGCATGCTGGATAGATTGAAAGAAGGGCTTCCTCTGGTCCGTTGGAAATGCCTGATCTACTCACCGTTGGGAAAACAATATGGAAATCTGGCAAAAGAGGAATTCTTGGGTCAAGGGACAAATGAGCCGTCCTGTACATGGGAATCTACAAAAAAGCTGCACTGGAATGAGGCCAGAACCTGTTGGGAATCTGTCCTGACCATTCAAGCAGCAGCCATGGTGTCTCTTGTGAAAAGAGCATGGCAGACTAAAAGGAAAACAAACCTTGATAGTCTCAGTAAGAGCCCTGATCCCTCTGTGAACTTCAGTTTAAATGACAGGGCTTCTGTCCTCTATTTTCTCAGCCCCTGGTCCCACAGCACTCTGCCATACCTGGGTCTCTGTTCAACACGATCAATGCAGGCAATTGGAGTCACCTTTTGTGTTGCCTTGATTTTATGATGCTTTCTTTTCTTCAACAGCTTGTTTCTGCAGCTTTATTGTCTTTATAAATCCAGCCGAGGTGCAGAGGTCTAACAGAATCTACTCACTGGAAATAAAACAAAATAAAAACAAAATGACAAATAAGACAGATTAGCTTAGCCCACAGCAGCTGAGTGGTAATAACCTTGCTAATGTACTTTTGAAATACTACTTTACCACCTACCACACATATTCACACGGAAAACATGGGAGGTATAGTCAGAACTCAAGACTCTTTGAGTCTAAGGACTTTTTCCAGTTACATCCTAACTCCTTCTTCAACAAGACCTTTATTCCATTCTTTTTCTTGTTTCTCTGACATCACCTTATTGAGAAAGTTAGGAAAGAATGATATTACTGGGAGGGCTTGATGTTGTCCATCTAACTCTATTTAAGATCATCAGAACCAGACCTTTTCTTCCAAGGGACAATTCAACTCTTTCTGTGGTAGGAAAAAAAAAAATAGTTGTCCATGTGTAAATGTTTAGAGCCATTTGAGATGTTTTAGGTATCCAAGACAGCCACAGAGTTTTGACAATTAAGACATGAAACCTTTAGGAGAACTGGAGTCACCTGGAGGAGGAGCTGGAGCATCCCAGAGACAGTACTAGATAACTGTGGGTGACAAAAGCTCTCAGACATATTTTCACTTTCTAGAAGCTGTCAGCATGAGTTGCACCTTGGGTGATCAGTTTAGACTAAACCTAGGGACTGCGACAAATAGCTGAGGTGTTTAGAGCCAGATGCAAGGAATCAAACTGAATTAACAAGATTATCCCCACCTTTCAAATTATGGAAGGCAAGAGAGTGATGATGGAATGATGCTGTTCCTCTCAAAGTCAGTAAGGACATTGCCATCACCATAAGAAAACACTCTAGAAAGTAAGAAGTCTCCGACTGTTTATATAAAGAAGTTTGGGAAAAAAATCCTAAGCTTTTGCCCAGACTTGTCCTTGCTCAGGGTAGGTGCATAACTCAGATACCTGTTTTAGTGCTATTCAGTCACCATCCTGCTTTGAGGGAAACACATGTATCTCCAAGGTACTCCATCTCCTTAACACACCAAGATCAGAAAAGTGCCTCAAAAAACTTAACTTTATTAAATGAATTTAATGAATTTGTACTGATACTTCTGGAGAACTACCTAAAATCAAATTAACAGTCCTCAGAGATGTCTTCAGCAGAAATGTTGTGGAACTGTCCTAGAACATGAAATACTTGAGTGTGAAAGTAGGTAATCACAATTAAAAGTGAAAAGGAAACTCATTTTGTTTTTTCTATTGCCCAAACTGAGGGAGAGAGAAGGGAAAAATCAAAAGTTTGACTGTCAGATATGCAGATTTGCCACATCTGTAAAATATGTGTTGTAAAAAAAAAAAAAAAATGAATCTCTATTTCAAGATGTGAATAAATTTAAATTAGATTTTGTCTAGGGAAAAAAAATAAGAAAAATGTTTTTTAAATCCTTTTCAGTTTTTTTCCACTAAAGTATCAACATTTTGGAGAAGGAGGAATAAATAGTTGGGCAAATAAATCTGTGAAACTGTTGGGAAAGCAGCATTTTATTGCCATCAAATTAAAATGCTTAACATTGGAAATAATATGTATACAGCCTTATATGAAATATTTGCCTATTCAAGATATAGTCCAAGGTCCCAACAATAATTTATTTCAAGACTTGTGTCTCTCACTGTTTCATATTCACGATGAGTGTCTGCTCTGCAGGCAACAGATTATTTTTGTCCTGGATTACCCTTTGATCTATTACTGTTAATAAATCTGAGCATACTTCAAGCCCCAGAGCTTCCAGTTTTTCTCTTAATGACCCCTGTATATTTTTGTTAATGGCCCATACAGATCTGATTCCACCTGATTGAACTGTTATATGTTCCCACCATTAACAAGTTGTTTCTATTTTCATGTCAAACATTCTGGCTTTTCCCTTAGTACCTTAGCCTATTTTAAAAGCAAAATTCTTTTCAAAATGTGGCTGCAAGTTTGCTGATGTTGACATGCTCTCTATTTTTTATTTTTGATTGTAATTAATAATTTTATTGAGTGAACAATCATTATGACTTCCTTTTCTGCTCAACTAGCTATGTGAGCAGTTTGATGTCAAAATGCTTTTAGTTTTTGACACCGTAATTTTTGGTGAGGTTTTAAGCAACAAATTCACTGATGTTCCTGTTAAAATCTCAGCCTAGGTTCCCATCCACTGCATTCCTGTGCTGTCCATGGGAGCATGCCTGTGTTCCCACATGTAGTTTTGGGAGTTTTATTATTTTCTTAGTCCTTGTCTCTGTGGAAACATTGCCTTCTCTGTGGAAACATTCATGACCTAGATAAACCTGAAGGAAGTTCATGATTTGAGGTTAGTGGGTGCTCTCTGGTGTCAGATTGAAGTATACTTGCACCTCTTTGACTTGGAAATTTATCTGATCAGAAAAAGGGGAAAAATCCTTTAAGAGATTATGGAAGTGTTTATTCAATGTCAAAACCATCAAAGGAGTAGAGAAAAGTCTCCAAAGTCTAACAGCCAGGACAATGAGTCATTATCATTGTTGGACCCCAAAAACTGATTCATAACCCAAGTGCTGTCTGAGTAGTTGGAGCCTGTTGTGCTTCAGCCCATTGCTCAGCTCTGTATGAGTTGCACCTTTCCCATCATCAATCCCAAAACATTTTAAGTAGGTCCCTGAACTTACTCCTTATCCTAAGTCCTGGAACATTTGACTCACAAAGAGCCGCTTCTGACTCTTGGATTTATTAGCAAATTACTCATGGAGAAAACACTCTCACTACAAGCTTCTTTTTCTAGAGCAAGGTGTTACTCACTGTGACTACGAGCAGCTCTTGTGCTGACTAAGCTTAGGAGGTGAGTCTGGCAGAGTAGGAGTAACATTCTCACCTCTGTCTCGAGATTTGGTTCTCTGTTCACACAGCCCTCATTTAGCACCACTACATGACAGACAGGTAATGCCATAAGGGGAGAGTTTTATCAGATGATGAGAACTGGAACAGAGTTCACGTGGCCTGTTAAGGGGAAGGAGCCACAGACAAGCAAGGATGACCCTGCCACCTGCAACTGAAGATTGTCAAGAACTTTGTCCTTCATGCTGCCACCTTTTACCCTAACTCCTTCTAGGTGTCATTCTGTTGCCTTGGAGAACTGGCAGAAGGGGTGAATTTAGACCTTTCATTTGCTTCCTTTTTAAAGATTAACACCAACATTTGTTGGGAAAAGGCTTCAGCTCTCCAAATCAACATGGAATCTGCTCTTTGAAGCCTCTCTTTGACTTTTCCTAAAACCAGAAAACTCTGCTACAAAGCAGGCACAATGTATAGTCCTTTCAAATCCTGGACCTCTGTGTAAATATTTCCCCAGTTCATCTCTTCCTTTGGACGTGACTCAGTGGCACAGGCGCAGCTCACAATTTTGCAGCCAGGCTCAAGAAGGGCTGTTTATTGGCCTAAGAGCCAGTTTTAACTTTACAATCTCTAACTACTATTTTTTTGTTTGTTTGTTTGTTTCCTAATGCCAACAAGTAATTTTGATCTTAGATGTCTTAGGTGTCCAAAAGGGCTGCTGGTGAATTCCAAGGTCATTTGACTTTCATTTATCTTTTGGAGAAATAGTTCTGCTGCTCTGATTCTTTATGTCTAAGGGCAAGAAGAAACAGCATTAGTAGAAGAGACAAGCCTGCAACACAAGGAAGAATCAATAAATTATATGGGAACTGTATTTATTAAAAGTATCCTTTGCCTCTGCCCTCATTACAGGTTTAACAAGAATTCACATACAGCTGTGTGGGGAATGAGGGAGGAAGATAAAGTCATTTTCCTTTGCCAGGTGAAGGTTATTTGGAGAGGTCTGATCTTTTTTATTGCTATTCTTTTCTTTATTTTGTACAATTAATTCTGTTCTGTACAGCAGCTGTTGTGATTGTATTTAAATGTGAGTGCGCACTTGGTCACCAACAAACAATGTCCTATTTATTGCTTTGGAGTTTTGGTTTGGTTCTTTTCCCTCCACTTAATTTAATTTATAATTCGGTGGTGAAAAACATAATCTTTTATATTTCTATTTCCTATACAAGCTACCTGTTTTACATGAGTCTATGAAGATAATGACCACATTTGATCAAACATTTCACGGCAATAAAATCTATGTTGATTTAACCCTGATCTGTCTAGTCCTTCAAAATCATTTCCATCTCTGAATAAAGATTATCAAACTTTACCAGGAACCTGATCTATGACACTACAAGACCTAGAATTTTCATCCAATAGGTAAGATATATAGAGCAGAGAAACTATAAAAATATTATTCTGAAATTACAACAAGGAAATCAGTTTATACAGAGATTAAAGTTGGGATTTATCCCACCTAAATCTATGTTAAATAGGTATCTGGTCTAGAATCTCTTAAACAGATTTAATGTTTTTGAGAATAGAGAAAGATCTAAAGCAAGGCAATTCATATTGTCCTAAAGCAGCAATCCAAACTGGTTGGGATGATTTATATCAGATAAGTGATACATTAGATTAGGAAAAGTAGAAGGAGTCCTCATAACTCACAACTGATGCACCTTAGAAAACTTGCTAACGCTTGATATTTGATATTTAGAGGCCCTCAGATGTGCTTTTCCCACAACTGCATGGAAAGGCAAGTAACAATGCTGGCAATCAAATCCTCATCCCCACAGCCTCAAACTAATAACTTAATCTTCTCCCTGAAAATTTACAGCAGATCATTTCCAAGTCCTACTTCAGCCAAGGGTCCGGGCTAACTGCTCCCACAAAATATTTTGATTCCAATATTGTGGCACAAAGGTTGACTCTTTCGAGGCAGAAACAACAGTCAAAAAGAAAAGTCTTTAGATGTAAACACTATCCTCCTTCAGGTATGACTTAAAGCAACTCTAGCTCAGAGATTTAGCCAAACTTTCCAAAAACACATAGATCTATGCCTTTCATTAAAAATTAAAAAAAAAAAAATTATGTGGTTTTAACAGCAATTTTATAGACATACATATTCAAAACTGTTTGGGAACCTGATGGCAATCCCTCTTTCTGTGTTGTTTCAGTGCCTCTTTCAGAACTGACTTTCTGAGCAATTCTAGACAACACACCAAGGACAAAGCTGTAGTGGCAGAAACTTCAGAAGAGTTTCAGGTAGAAAAGGAAATGCATTGGGAGGAAGTTCCCACATATTTAAACTTATTTTATCCAACTATCACCTCTGTTCCCTAACAAAAGAACTCTCAATAATTAATACTACCCCTGTAATCTTCTAGGAAATACAATTCCCCAGGTGTTACAGTGAATACCTCTAACCAATTCTCTATGTGCTCTTCTCCAAAATCAGAGGTAACACAACTGTGACAAATACATGAGTATTTTAAACACAGTCACATGAGAGGTTGCCTTTCCAATCTCTCTTCACTTTGGTGTGCTAATTTTTTCACTCAATCCATTAAAACAAAAAGAAGACAATGCCACTGAGATTTGCAGAGGTGCAGTGCCAAAGTAAAAGTCAATGTGCAAAAGTGTAGCCTCTAAGTTGTAGACAGTGCACCATACAAGAAGATGAAAAGGAAAAAAATATATGAGAAAAAAATTAATCTGTCAGATTTGGTATGCAAACTGCATACAGAGAGCTTGGGCAAATTTGCATTCAAAGTAAGTGACCAGGCAAAAAATAGATCAAATCTGTAAAATACTGAGTGTCCTGAACTCCAGGAATTAGCAGAGTTGTTCAAGTATGTATGGCAATATTTTCCTTTGTTTCAACAGCAGAGCTCCCACTTGTTATAAAGGTTGGGTATTTGTATTTTGCTGGAAAGTACAGTTTAGTTCCTAGGCAGGGACCAAGAGCCTAATCTAACAAAATCTAACCTCTTAACTTCTCTTCAGGTTCACCTTCCCATAAAAGAACATGAATAAGAAATTAATGGGAAATTCAAACCTTAACGGAAAGGGCATTTTGCTCTGGGCAGAATTTATGTTGTGGAGTTTTTTAATGGAAAGATATTTGAATTAGTGATATATAAATGCAGCTCCTGAAGCAACTCAAAATGTCAAGATTTGGAGGCTGGCCCAGTCTACCCTGTCTGACTCACACTGCTTCTCTAGGAGGATCAGGGTCTTAACAGCTTCACTGTATCTGCCAATCCCTTGTGTACACTTTGGATTCTCAAGGAAACCTGAAATGGTGCTGAGCACCACCCCTCAGCAAGAATAAATGTACATTGCATTTGTCTGTCTACATGCACAGCAGTAATATTTTGGTTCAGAGGCCCCCACCTTAATCTCCATCTTAATCTGGAGAAAAGGAAGCTGAGGGAAGATCTTATTGTTCTCTTCAACTACCTGAAATAAGGTAGTAATCAGGTGGCTCTCAGTCTCTTCTCTCAGGTAACAAGTGACGGGAAGAGAGGAAATGGCTTCCAGTTGCACCAGGGGAGATTTAGATTAGATATTTAGAAAACTTTCATCATGGAAAGTGTTGTGAAACATTGGAACAGGCTGCCCAGGGACATGGGGAAAAAAACATGTGGAAGTGTCACTTGAGGTGAGCATGGTTTAGGGGTGAACATGGAGGTGCTGGTTGGACTTGATGATCTTAAAGGTCTTTTCCAACCTTAACGATTCTGTCATTCCTCAATCCAAACTCTTGGACTGGGCACGTGATGGCAGGAAGATGATCCCATTACTGTTATCACCCAAAGCTATCTAGTTTTGACATGTGGGTTGTTTTTTAAAAAAATTAATTAATGCATTTAACACAAGTATTAATGAACCACTCAGGGCCATCATTATGGTCAGATAAATTAAGATGTTATCAAAGCACTGAACCTTTGCTAATTAACATGCAGTGTGAAGGCACTAATAAAACTACACAGAAAATTAGGAATGGTCAGTAGAGAGCATGTTAGTGGAAGTGGATGCTCTGTGAATAAACTGCAGGAATGCCAAGATATTATCTCCTTATTTATCAAATTTGGATCTGAGAAATAAGTGGGAAAACCTTCCCTTGAAAATTGCCTACGATGTGAAAATAAAAATGAAAGATGAGCAAACAGATAAAAGTCTTGCACAATGAGTTATGGACAGGTGTATGAGGAAAACAGCTTAAAATTATGATTTTTGAATCAAATTAGAAGTTTATGTTTTCCCCCTTTATTGCTATCAATTGAAACAAAATCCAGAAATCCTGTGTGGTAAAACCACTTTTGAAATTTGCATTGGAGAAATATGCTTGTGGTGGCAGCAACTGTTTTGAGTAAAAAAAAAACACAAACAAAAACCACCAACTTTCATGCCTGATTAACAAGCCAAGTGCATTGTGGCAGGAGAAGAAGCTTTTGTGGATCCACTCTTTTACTTCTGTAGCAAAATGAATTGAGCAGTACCACTGGCCCTTGCCTACTTTTCATTGTTACCATACAATTAGTTTTTAAGTCCATTTAATCTGCCTCTCACTGAACCCCTAAACAAAAGCACAGCTCTGAGCAAGTCTCTAATTTTAGACATAGAAGTCAGGTATAAGTATAGACAGGTTGGTTAGAGCAACTCCATTGACTCTAGAGGAAAATTAGTTTGATTAAACACAACTTTTAAGTAGAAAGCAAAAAAAAACCCCACAGTAAACTTGCCTTCAGTAAAAATTAAATGAGAGGAACTTCTAATAGTTCACCACTAATTCATCTCAGGACTGAAACTGGTGCCATTGAAGAAAGAGTTGCAGTAACCTTATCTGTTGTCCTTCCTGTCCTCCAATTTTTCAGGTTCAACTCATCCACCAGGCTGGACAGTGTTTTCAATTAAAGTCAGTTCCTGGTGTTACACCCTCTGCTCCAGATTCTGCACTGTTATTAACCTGCTGAGTTGACTCAAGGTTGTTGTCTTGAGGGAAAAAAAAAAAAAAAAAAAAAAAAAAAAAAAAAANAAAAAAAAAAAAAGAATAAAAAAAAAAGAATTGGAGTACCTCAAAAATGGCCACTGTACAGACAAGCAAAAATGAGCACAGGAAGAATATTCCTCATGGAAACCAGCAGGCTCATACAAAAACTGCACCAGTGGGAAGCCAAGCAGTCACACATGATGTTTTGAATAATATGGTTTATTAGTTGGTTGAGTGTTCTGCAGTTTTGGGTTTTGTTCATTAGTGTTTCTAAACAGATTGATCTCTGGTCCTGAGGCCAACTGCTCCACCTATACTGTTAAACTTCAGCTGGAAATCAGACAGGGACTTGATCCTTAGACTGCTGTAAAGGTGTTTCCACCACATAACCAAGGAAGTGGTAAGTTCCCTGACATGTGGTGTGTTCTGCAAGAGACACCACACAGGCAGCAGGGCTGGATGATCTATGTGCTTTTCCAGCTATTTCAATCGGCAAAATCAATATTTGGGGCAGTGAATATATTTCAGTCTTTATTTATTAGTACATTTCAGCTCTGTGTTTGTTTTGGTTTGGTTTGGTTGGTTGGTTGGTTGGTTGGTTGGTTTTTTGTCAATTGCCTGCCAAAACTTAAACTGCATCTCATCCATTACTCATTCAATTATGATGGAAGATGGATTTTGACTTTTCAATCTCAGCTGCTGTTAGTGACTTGTGGGTGGCCTTTCTCAGGAGTCTGTAACCTCAGCTTTCATAAACAGCTTCTTGCCACTTAGCAGCTTCTTTTGAGTAGTTGATTATGTTTCACTGCATAAAATGTTCCTATCAGTCACTTCTGACACACAGATCATCTTCAACTTTGTGAAAAGTGCAGTAAAGACAGCCTGCCCTCAGGAAGGTCATTAAAAACATTCCATAAAATATCTTCACATAATTCAGATCAGACTAACGTGCCACAGCAACTATCAACAAGGACAGTGTGAGGAGAGGGCCAAAGGTGAAGCCAAAACCAGAAGAAGTCAATCACAAATTAGCTTTTGGAGTGAGGTACATTTTTCATTTCATGATGTTGAAATAAGTGTTACAGAGTTATGATGTGGATCTCCTGCAGCTCCTGTGTCATTTCTGTCAGCCCCACATTTCAGGGAGTCCCGTCAGGATCAGAGGAAACCTCAGTGAGGTGAACATTCCCAGCCTGCCATGTGAAAGACTGTAGCTGCTGAATGACCCCAGGATCAAAGTAAAAGTCACACCTTGTAGACAAAATAAACAATTATACTATTCAAATGATAATTATGTGTGTCAATGAAGATGATATGTGTAAAAAAAATTAAAATAAAAAAATNTATCCCAAAATGCTAAAGCTTTCTTCTAATGTTGGTGGCACTCTAATAATTCTTGGGATGACAAACAAAAGTCTGATTCACTGAATAATATTTAAAGATGATTAGATAAAGTGTGTCTATTTGTTTACCATGGAGAACAACGTCCTCCAAATACCAGTTTGAAGAGAACCTCCTAGTTTCCTCCTTTCACCTAGTTACAGAGTAGCCCAAAAGAGTGATAATTCCTTTTATTTTCCAATATCACACTACATCCTTGATTTCTGGTACTCGAGTGCCTTGGGGCTATCTTAATGACCCTGTTCAGCCTTTACTTGAGTCAATAACAAAATCCCCATGGACTTCAATAGGGCCAGGATTAATTCCAGACAGCTCTGTTTATTAGCAATATTTTTTCCCCTTATTCTATGGGGCTCCTTGTATTCCTTACAAAAACAATACAGTGTGGCTTTTCCCCTTCTAAAGTGTTGGTTGCATCCAGACTGCATTAGAGGAAAGATCTCTGATATGTGCTACTCTTTTTTACCTCATGCTTAGGAGACTGTTAGTTAATCCAAGCCAAAATTTTTCCAGGAGCTCTACCAGCATTAGAAGAGTATGGGAGATCGGTAGAGAGGGAAGAACAATGCTCAAGCTATTTACTGTTTTATTATTCCTTCGGGAGTCCTCAAAATTCTCCTTCTCAAAAATGACAATGACAACACAGCTGGATTCTCTTTATCCCCTGAAACCCAGGCTGGGCTATTCCCAAATATCTCCTGTCCCACTGAAAACCTGTCCCACAACCACAGTGAATGTCCACTACACAGCTAACAGCCCTCAGCCTCCTTCTGGGAGGAACACAAAGGGGCCCATATGCAATTACTGATCTGATTTCAATGTGTATTATCTGTATATATTTACAGCTGTGTGTTATCCACACAAAGGTTTTGTTATGTTCCCTGCATTTCAGTTTCTGCTCTGCAGAGAATCTGTCAGGTCGTTATAAGCTATTGTTCTGATTTCACACCCATGCTGAGGGGACAATGTGGCACAAAGAGTGGAAATGTTTTGGGCTTTTTCAGGTGATTTTTGCTTTTCTTACATTTAACACGTGGGTATTCCATCTGAAATCACAGAAAGCCACTATATCCAGGTTTGTGAAACTTCAAGAATGAGAAAAAAGGGAGAAGGAAGATTTTAATAGCAAGGATCAGTCTAGTGCAATAATCAAACCAGAGCAGCAGGTCCTGTAACCTCCCACAGCAATTATTAACTAGTGCCTCAAAAGAAGAAAAAAATGCTATGGATAAAAACAAAGGAATAATTTCATCCGTGGTTGCACAATATCTTACAATATGACAACTTGGGGAGCTTTCAAAGAAATGATCAGCTGTCTGGAAAATAAATATGTCTTTTTTTATAACTTGGTGAAGCATAGAAGCTAATTTGTAGCTAAATTTTTCAAAATATGAACAGAAAAATCCACATAATTTGATACTTACCAGTCTGGCATCAGTTCTGTTCCCACTAATGAATTATCTGACTGAGGACTCAATTAATAAAAAAATTAAAGGAGGATAATGTAATTAACACTAATCAATATGAGTTTACAGAAAACAAATGCTGTCAAATAAACTTGTTTTTCTTCCTTTTAATGAGACAGCAAAATGATCAAGTTCTAGATCACATTTAACTTGCAACCACAAGGATGTTGACGGCAAATGTAACAATCCATCAAAATGCTAAATGACATAGATGGATATAAATCTATTTGATCCAGAAATGGAAAAAGAATGAAAAAGAGAGAGTCATGATTGCACATGCAAATTCCTAAAAGTGTTTCAGGTTTCGGTTCCTGCCCTGACAGTATTTTATATTTTCATTAATGAGAATAAATTATGTTAATGATAAACATTGATGATAATGTTTGTAATTTGAGTGATTGCAGAAAAGCTAGTTAAAAGGGAAAATGGACCATGATTTGGATTGTTCAACAATCTGGATGCTGCCTGCAGCCTCATTAAAAGATGAAAAAGGAGTTTCTACACCTTTGAAGAAAATACATATTTTTTCCCCCGTAATGAAATGGTAGAGTCTGCTCTGGGAGGCAGCAGCTCTGAAAGGGAATTTTTGGTTGTAGGGGATGATCCACCAAGCATGAGTTTGAACGTGAGGGCAGAAGGCCAAGTGCCTTGTGTGTGACTAAACAAACGGATATAATGTACTTATTCATAAAGGTCATGTTGCATCTGTCACAGGTATGAAGCAACATGGATAATGAAGCTAATTTCTGATACATCCCTTTCATAATGCTGTCAGTGAACTGAACAAAAGGAAGTGGCATCCCTGGTGTCACCAAAACATTGTCTGAATCTTTACAGGAAATACCTGGGCTGCTGGTGGGCACCCAGATGGATGTGAGCCAGCAATGTGCCCTTCACAACAAGGTGGTCAAGTGGTGTCCTGGGCTGCACTGGAGGTGTTGGAAGCAGGTGGGAGGGGATCATTCCCCTCTACTCAGCACTGGGGAGCCCACAGCTGACAGGATCTGCGTGGGGCCAGAATGTTGTCAGCTCCACAAAGGTGCATCACCTCCTGAGGGCTCTGCCTGCAGCCTCAGAAATGGTTGGTAAAAGTAGTGAGACGACATGATCTGAGGTGTTTGGAACAGCAAAAGGTTTTAATTAAGGCAAAAATAAGAAACAATGCAGAACAAAAGAGAAATAAGCCCTACAAGGTGCAGGGAGGTCCCTTACAACTGCTAAGACACCTCGAAAGTGCCCCAAGAATCTCCGTGCTCTCCTTTAAGTATGTGACCATGGAGGAGGGGTTTCTTGGCACCCTGCTCAAGAGAAAGAGCTGCAGGTCTTGAGGTACAGTCCAACAGGTGCCTTTGTCCTGCCACAAGGCTAATTATGGTGAAGAAAACATTGAAATTCCAGGTTCTTTGCCTTATAAGTGAAACAAAGAATGAAACCCAAATCCTTTCCTAATATGGGAACACCTGCTAAGGTGGGGGTGCATTGCTACCACAGCTGTGTCCAGTTCAAGGCTTCTCAGTGCCAGCGGGGCATGGACAAACTGCAGAGGGTCCAACAAAGGATCCCTGAGGTGATCCAGATTCTGGAGCATCTCTCATGGGGAAAGGCTGAGAAAGCTGTGACAGGTCAGCCTTGAGAAGAGGAAGGCTCAAGGGAAGCCTTTTGTCCATGTACCTAAATCCCTGAAGGGAGAAGGCAAAGAGAACGGAGCCAGGCTCCTCTCAGTGGTGTCCAGTGAAAGGACCAGAGGTCAAGTGCACCCACTGATACACAAAAGCTTCCTCTGAACACCAGGAAACACATTTTTACTGTGCAGGGGGCCAAGCACTGGTGCAGGTTGCCCAGGAAGGTTGTGGACTTCCCTCCCTGGAGCTATCAGGAGTCATCTGGATGTGACCCTGGGCACCAGGGCTGGGTGTCCCTGCTTGAGCAGGGAGGATGAACCAGATGGCCTCCAGAGGTCCCTTCCAACTTCAACCATTCTGTGATTTTATGAAGTATAAGAGCATCTACCATATAATGAAAGACAAAGCAAGCTTAATTTATTCATCTTAACAGCAAGGTGATACAGGGAACTGCAAGAGTTGGCAGATATACCCTATCAAAAGATCTTACTGTTCAAGGATTCAGTTTCAATAAAACCCTGAATGGAAAACAGATTTATATCTTTATCAGATGTAGTAAAGAAAGGAACAATTTATTAAATTAGGCAAAGATTTTATGTCCATGGCCTTAAAAAGTAAACCCAAGAGTGTTACTGTTAGTGCTTCTGCAGGAGCACTCTGGCTCATCCAACAGTTGTTCCATGCAGATTTTCTGGCTCATGTTCTGCATGAGTTACATTAACTGAGCAATTGCAGCTTTTTGGTCCACAAAGCTGTGATCATTCCACGGTTCCTGGTCTATCTTGTGGTTATTTTCATGACTTGCACAAAATAGATTTGCTGCTTTACTACAGACTAATTCCATATTCAGAGAATGCACAAATGGAAACCCCTGGGGAATGAGAGAAGATGACCAAACAGCAGCACCCTTCATCTGCACAAGAGATCCTGCACAGCATAAAGAATTTTGACATTATGAGGAACTTTGCTGGATGTTGTTCTTGGTGCTGAAACATTGTTCCCTTTTATTTTTTGTCAGCCAGGCACCTTCCTGGTTTTCCTGCCTCTGGAATGCGATCAAGTTGTTCTTGATTAATCATGATCAAGGCCAGGCTGGACAAGGCTTGGAGCAACCTGCAGCACTGGAAGGTGTCCCTGCCCATGGCAAAGGGTTGGAATGAGATGGTTTTTGAGGTCACTCCCAGACCAAACTATTCTAGGATTCTATGATTCTATAAATGATGATTAATTAACAATTAACAAGGTAAGTCAAAATGGAGTTTCAGTAAAGGAATTGGTGTGGACAAGGTCATGCACACAGGAGCAATCCAAGTAGGGCTGGGAAAGGGAAGCATTCTCCTAAATTCCAGTCCACCTCTGCACTACACTGACCAAGGTCCCTTCATTTATACTCCGTAGGCTTTTAAGAGTATTTCTGGTTTATGTTTTCACTGAAGTCTTACAGATTCATCATTAACTTATAATCAACACTAGTTACAAGAGGGCCAGTATCAAAAAAATCCCCACAAAGACTGAAATAAAGTTGGTCATTCAGGGAACTCTGACACTGCTCTTGTGATTGCAGCATGTGAGAAAATTCAGTTTTAAACCCCTAAAAAAAAAAGTGGACCTCCAGAAAAACCTTGTGATTACCTTGTCAGAGAAAAAGTTGACCATGATGAACTTTAATAAAAAAGACCAATGTTGTCAAAATGGAACAGCAATTCTGAGAGACATTTTTTTGAGAAGTGTTGTCATTACATCTTTAGGAAAGTATTCTGAAACTCCGTAAACAAATCTGTTTATCAAAGTGCAGATTTTCATATTTTTTGCATTGTAAGTTCTCTTCTGGTAGCTGAGTCAAATCATTAGATGCTCATTTCAAGACTAGGAGTGGGAGAAAAGTTAAAATTTCAATTTTGAAATTTCTCATTTTGATAGTGGAGAGCAAAATGTTTAATTTCAGAACTGTGAAAAATTATTCATTTACACTTGCTCATTCTTATGCCTGTTAGGCAGGAAACATTGACTTTATTGTGCTTCTGCATTTATAATATGAAAGCAATGATATACAATTACCTTAGGATTACAGCTCTAAATTGCATGTTTATATTAATATTAATAGCATGTTCTATCACTAGAATGAATATTGCATGGAAAGCAGTGAGGATGCAGTTAACCCAAATCAAACAAGTTTGTGCCTAATTTTTTAGGCTACATCTGAATTATTTGCCATGACTTAACTAGCACAGAGTCGTTTATATCCATATTAATAAATTTCAAGTGTAAATCAAGGTGATCATGTTGATTCAGACTCCAGGGAATAGTGTCTGGTCTTTCCTGTTGCCCAAACTGTGCCTGGAAGCTTCCTGAAATTTCTGATATGAGCCAAAAGTATGTCAGGATCCTGTGAACTTCTGAGGAACAGGAAAATTGAGTAACCAGAAATTTTGTCAGATATGAAGGGAAGGGAAGGGAAGGGAAGGGAA
>VWYO01008082.1:7767-35171 GCA_013400275.1 Rhadina sibilatrix
TTTTTTTTTTGTGTTTTTTGTTTTGGTGTTTTTTTTTTTTTTTTTTTTTTTTTTTTTTTTATCTTGATCTAACACTTAGTGTAATCTCTCTGGAAAAATCCACCTTCAGGAACATGATGAGCCCAAGATTGTGAGTCCTGTAGCCTTGAAGGATGAAGCCTTATGGTATACAATTCTGATATCAGAAAGCACAATTTACTACAAAAAAAAATAAATAAATGAAGTAACTAGCTGAACTCATCACAGTAGAAAGAAATGCCAGTCTGAGACAAATAATACAGATGTCTACATATAGGTTTGTCTAGCAGGATATTAAAAACATTATGCAGTACTTTTTATTGTTTACATCGCAGATAAACATCCACAACTATATAACACTCAGAAGATGAAAGACGGTAGTAATCACAGAAAATGCTTTGCCAATTGCCAAACTGTGTTATCCTAAACAAAATTAGATATGTGTTATTACACAGGATGCCCAGAAACACCCAGTGATAATGCAGAGCTCCAGAATGTCAGCACTTTCAAAACAATTCAGTTAGCATATTTAAGCAGACTTGATTAGGGACTGAGGCCCACTTCCTCAAAGGTGATTAAGTATATAACTCCCACTGAAATCAATTTACTTATATGTGAATTTAAAATGGCTACAGAAATGTATTTTGATATAAAATTAATTTTAAATGTTTGCTCACCACCGTGGCAAGGATAGCAAGGTTAAACTCTGTTATCATAAAATATTTAAACGTTTTCTAAAATATGTTATATCAGCATAAAAAAAAACCAAAACACCAAAAAAAAACCCAAAACAAAACAAAAAAAAACCCAAAAAACAAACAAACAAAACAAAACAAAACAAAAAAACCCAAAAAAACACAACCAAACAAAAACCCCCCAAAACCCCAAAACAACAACAAAAAAACCCAAAAAAAACCCCCAACACACAGTCCATCAAACTACTTAAATATGCCTGTCATTTTTATGATATCAAATTTATACCACATTTCTGATATTTTATTAAATGATCTTGCAAATTTAACTTCTATGGTATCCAGACATTAACATAGCAATAATTAGTCACTTGGCAATTTCCAACCTTGTCATTATTTTCTCAAGCAGCAATCCTAGTTGGAACTGTGGAATAATTTAGCTGAGAAATCATAAAATCGGTACAAAAACTTTAATGCACAATTATTTTTACAACTATTCCTGACTTCCTAAATAATTCTGTTAACCTGACGTTTTCTAACATCTAACATCTAAGTAGAGTTGTTAAAAAGGAGCTTTAATATTCACTGATGAGTTTCAATAGAAATAACCTCTCCTGTTATCCTTGGGTTGCACGTTTCCTTTATTCTCTGCTGTGACAATTAACACAGTATATATTGGACAACTGCTATGAAGGAGCAAATGAAGAGACTGTATGAGAACTGCAGCACACAGACAATGAATTTTGCTGCCTTTCTCTTTTATTATCAACCATAGATACAGCATCTAGAGTTCAGGGCTTCATCCTCCTTTAAAAGTTTTGTACAAAGGAAGCAAGAGGGAGACCTCCCTCCCCCCACTAGCAAGAGTTAAATATTTATGTCTACATACTTTTCTGTCTTTTAGGCTAGTGTCTATTCATGCAAGGATGTTGTCTGTGATACCAAGGCTGTTTACTTTAGCTAAATTCTTTGGTGAAGAATTCCCTGAAATTCTGTGGAATGGTCTACCAATGAGGTGATACCATGGGCCAGATTTAAAGAGTTTAAAGAGCGAGGCTTCGTGAGAGAATGGGACCTGGAAAAAAAGAAATGGCTGAGGAAATTAATGTCTCTGTAAGTGTTAGATAAAGCATGTGGGAAAAATAAAGGTAACTTCAAGTGCAAAAAATGAGCTTGGAGGCCAGCATAATCACTCAGGAGCAGTGTCAAGACAAAGGATGTGATTCATGTGACATCACAGCTTGACAGGTTTTTATCTGAGAATCTCTGAGGTGACTGATTTTAACTTGCTCTTTAAATGGAGCACCTAAAACTGCAGATATTTATCTTGAACATGTGAAAACAGTTTTACCATTTTTGTATTTTTTTTTTTTGCCTGAAAACTCTCAGCTTTTCACTCTACCATGTTTCTGCTATAAGTATTGAGGCTGATGATTTTTATTTGGAAAGCAGGAGTGATCATTCGAAAAGATTAAAAATAAACCCCCAACAACCAGCCCAACCAAACAAATAAGTAGATTCAGAAAAAAAAAAGATCCTGAAAGCAATCCCCTAATTCTTCTTTTATTGTAGTTAACATGTTTAATAAACTGAAAGAAAATTGCAGGAAAAAGATACTTGAATCAGGACCACAAACTTAGACAAACTCAATGTTCTGGATGTTTAGTATCTTGCAACTTCTTGATGGCTGTTATAAAATATTCAAAACTTAGGTTACATATAAAAGAGCTGAAAGGCTGCACAGTCTTTTTTTGAAGTTTAATAGTCTGTAGTAAAAGATCTTCCATTTTCTGGTTGCTTGGGAATGGATATCAACAGAGAAACTGAACCCTGCTTGCTTGCAGGAGGAACAAGGGCCTGCTGATGGTGAGAAGTTACCCTCCAAACCATAGTGTTGGGCATTTCACATATATCTAACAGCAAGGAGTTGTCTTTCAGGGGTGCAGATCCCACACACACTTTCTAGAGCACAAACTTAATTTCTTAGCTTTGCCCATCTCCACTACATCCTCACTGGACAGGGAGGCTGAGGGGAGTGGAGGTGAGAAATAAATATTAAAATCATGTAGCTTAGTATTAAGCAAGGCTTAATGAGGACTTGGAGTTATCCTGCTGGAAACAGTTTCAAAGAGAGTGATTCAGCTGCCCAAATCCGGACATTCAAAAGCTTAATCGTCCAGCTTAAGCTAATCACCTTATGTTTCTGTTACCTGGCTCATTGATTCATTTGGGCGAATATCTCCGGGCTTTCCGAATGAATTCAAGAACTGAGAAGCTCTGTAGGAAGGGAACCATTGATAAGTGTGATAGATAAGACTGTTTTAAGCTTTATTTCTCTTTGAAGCCCTTTCCCATTAGTCCATAGGGCAGAGTGCCCCACTTTGCTATTATCCTGGGGATCTTTGTACCTGATATCATACATGCAAACTGCATTATCTCCATGGCTGTGCTAATCTGTAACCAGTCTCTCAGATTTGATTCTTTCCTCTTTTTAGTGATGTAGGCAGAAAAGCTGGTTTAATACGGAGGAAAATTGAAAATAAATTCCATTTTTAAAAATATATGCCACTTCTCCTCCTCTCAAGTACGACACAGATATAAAAGCATGGGAAATGACATTGCATTGCTATCCATTCCTAAGGTCTATTCCACCTTGTCAAGCCAAGGTAAAAGGTTTTTCATATTATGAAGAAAAGTTGAGGGTGTTTTTTTTTTGTTTCCTATTTGTTAATATCTCTCTGTGTTCATTTTGGAGACATGGGCATTCAGCCATAATATTTGGCATTTAAGATGGAGAATATCAAGGAAAATACTGCTTATGAGAGTTAGTAATTTACTCAGCATAAGGATGACTGCTAGTAGTAGAATAACTTGTTTACTCTGATAATAAGCAGTGTCTGAAATGTCTACATTAGTAATGAGTTTAAATATATGATTTCTTTGCAGAGAGAATTGGGCATTGCAGTCAATACAAAAGAATATGTTTCAAGAAGTTGAGAAAAGGTGAACACAATGTTTTTTGCTAATCTAGGGAGCTGTACAGTAGGAAGAATAACAATAAAATAGAAAATTGAGGTATATACTCAAAAGTAATATTCATCCTTACTCCATGTTTTCCTGACTTCTAGATAATAATTTATCCCAAACTCAAGAGGAAATGTATTTTCAGTAAATTCTTATGAATATCTCAGAATGGATAAGCTTAAATTAAAGCAAATTTCTATCATTATGGTTGCACTGAAATTTTTTGAGATATTTTTGGAGAAGCAGGTGTGTCTAGGTACTTATTTGAGAAGTGCATGTAACAATTCCATCTTATTTACTATGATTGGAAATAAAGTTTTCCTTCAACAAAACATTTTTTAGTCTCTAGAGAAAGCTTTATTTTCCTTTATGTATGCATTAGAAATGAAAGCATTATGATGCTTGCACGCTGTTTATGCTGAAATCTAGATTGTTAATTAAATCATAACATAGAATTATTGTTTTTCATACTCCTCAATCTTGTGTCTTTGGCTGCTTGAATTTCAAAGAGTACAGGAGATAAGTAGTTAATTTCATTTTTACAACTGATTGCTATGATTGTTACTTAAAGAAGCTTCAAAATAGCATGTTTTGGGGTTATTGGGGAATGAGCTAAAATGCTATGGAATACTGAGTAGTTATATGAATTTATGCAGGTGGATTTCCTTCACACATACATTTAAATCCATTTTGAAACAAGATATATCGATACAATACATGGGAAAATCCTCTAAGTAAATCTCAACAAATAACTCTATAGTCTTGCCATTTTCTACTATTTTGTCTATAATTGCCTACTCCTCTCATTGCCTTTGTCACTGCTTAGACATTGTTACTGTTACATCTGAATCTAAGGGGACTATGACAGCATCTCAATTTTAGGGTACAAGGGTGATGAACTGTTTTAAAATTATAGAGGAATAAAAAAAAGAGGACATCTCTAGTTTCTATTTCT
The DNA here is from genome assembly GCA_013400275.1 of Rhadina sibilatrix. Lineage (NCBI taxonomy): Eukaryota > Metazoa > Chordata > Aves > Passeriformes > Phylloscopidae > Rhadina > Rhadina sibilatrix. Next base: position 12,457 of record VWYO01008082.1, read on the forward strand.
CAACTAAAAATTAAAATCATGCATCTTGATCAAAAATTTAGACAGTACTATTAACTACAGGGAGATTTAGTCATACAACATGACTAAAATCAAATGTGCGAAATGATAATGAAAAGCCCTGATTCTAAGAGTCTGTAAAAGTTGGGAAAAATCTTTCCTAAAATCTTCTTCCTACTAATTTCTCCTTCTGTTCATTTTCTCAGTCAAGATGCATGATGATGCATGCTTGATTCTTCCTGTTTTCCAAAATATAAACATGTTCCTAAAGGAGCATGACTAGCTAAAGTCAACAGATTTCCATGACGCTTCAGACATTTTTTTAACTTAAGGCATGTATTTATGAGCTTTGCTACATTTAGATATTGGGGTTTTCTTGTTGTTGTTGTTTCTTTTTTTGTATAAGATATGTATAAGATATTATGCTCTTCAAATTTGATAGGGAAGATAGGATAGGTTATATCACTCACATGTAATTACAAGTGCACAGTAAAATAGGGAAATTCTTAGGTCAATAAGGCTCTTTGTCATTATTCAGCCTCTTATGGACACAAGCTCATTAGGAAAGACATGAATTCAAGCCTTTTATGAGAGCTTCATGGGTGCAAAGTATATAGTTCAACAACTAGTGTCTCCAATTACCATTCTGATGCAGTCCAGCAGCATTAGAAATTACTGCCAATCATAAGATTTTCTTTGAACTTCCAGAAAAGCAGAGCTGGAGCAGTGTATACTGCAGCCTTCTGAACTTCAGAGTAGTTTAGGGACCTCTTTGCATACTATACAGTGCAGGTCTTTGACTCTAGAATAGATAATGGCAGGAAGCTTGAAAATCAATTACCTTTAAATACAGAACAAGGAAATCCTTTTTATTTCTTTTCTAAAGCACCTGGAACACACGGTGTTTAACTGCAATCTAAAAGATACCCAAGTTCTTGTAAAAGATGCCAAAATGAAAATATATTGCCTATTCTCACTTTTGTAGAGTCACTTTTAGTTGCCTGCCTTGCTCAGCTTGTTGTCTAGAGCCAGCACACTGCAGGTTTCACATTTCTGTTGGGGTTGGCTCTTGGGCTGCATGCAAGTTGAATAGGTCGAGTTCTCTGGTTTATGAACTGTGCTTACACTCATGATACCAGAGTAATATGTAAAAATGTCAACAAATCTCTTTAAAACACACGCCTGGACTTTACCAGCAGAAACCCAGAAGAAACCAGGGGAAAATAGAAGCCAGTTGCCCTGTGGATACAGCAGCACCTTCCTCTGCTTCTAAATACCACCTTGCAGGGAAGGATGTATTTACAGCACTGAATCCATGGCATTGAGTTTGAGGCTATATCCTTTTCTCAGCCTGTTTTGGGGTATTTTGGTGAGGAGATGGGGCAGAACATACAGTGAACACAATTTTTTACGGCTTTAGGCTCTGGAAGAAGTGCCTTTTACATCACAGAGAGAAATACTATAAGCAGTGAGTCAAAAATTTGTGCAGAGCCAAGCTGCTCAGTGAAAACCCAGTTCTTTCTTTTGTCCCAGTGAGGGAAGTCTATAGTGAATCCACATGTTCTTCCAAGGCTTGCTCAGTCAAGGCTGAGATCACTTGCTCTTTTTGACTGCCTCTTCAGCAGTATGTATGCACAAGACAAAGGAAACATTATTTGAACTGAAAACACTGCAAAGCAGCGAGGGAAACCAGAGATATCAGAGCCAAAAGCTGAAGTGGAAATTTCCCCTGCCCGGGTACCGATGCCATAGTGTCTGTGGCTGGCCTTCATCTTCAAAGTGAAAACCATGAGAAATGTGCTGTCAGGTTGGGAAAACCTCGCTGGCTGTCCACGTTAAAAAGCTGCTTCAAGAAGAGTTGTGCAAAACAAGGAATGTATTTATAATTTCCCACTGGTCAAGTATAACCTCAGGCAAATTCATCTTTATTAAAATAACTATCCTTTCACCTGCTATGAAATGGGTGATAGGATTTTCTTTTAAAAGTCGTGGCTTGTGCTTTTTGTTAAGTTTTTCAATTATGTAAAGAGACTTCAAATCGTTTTTCTAGCTGGATAATCTAATCTCCATTTCTCTGCAAATCTAAGTTTAACCAATTTTATATTCTACAAATATTCACATCCTATTGCTTGGGGTATATCTGGGCTATTAGAGAAAATTTTAGTGCTGATAGTAAAGACTGAAACAGAAAGATGCACATTTTTATGTCCTTAATTCAAACATGTCACTTGTTCAATAATTTAGAATAAGGGCCTATGTAGGGAAAAGTAAATATTATTTATTCTTCTGTGAGAGTCTTTTTACAGCCATCACCCTTATGGTGGCTGAGCTCCAGAAATCAATATTTATTTCCAGCATATTTAAGCTTCTTATATAACTAGAACATTAAGTTTATAGAGCTATGTAAAATACCTGATTTTAAGACTGTGACAAGTGTTTAACGTGATACAAATATATTTGCTGAGTAAATGTTATCCCCTGGTGAATATATTGCATGAAAATGGTTGTGAGAGGTGAATACAATACTTCCTAGAAAAACCAAACCCTTCTCTCCAGTTCTGCTATAAAAAATATCAGAGAATTAAGTCCATCACAAAGCTTCAGCCATTTCAGCAGAGGTTCATTGGAATCTCAGATTTAATACTTAACATTTGAACCACAATAATTTTTTTTCCCACTCTTTGATGTTATAAAGGAAGAGACAGAAATAATGAAGGATAATCTGACTGCTTATAGGTTTGATTACTTGGACCAGACATTTTAAAATTGTACCTGATCTTAAATTGCATTCATACTTATCTCTAAGGGATGAGTAAATTCCATGAAATTTGTGGATTTTATATTGGCTGAAAACTGAGTTTCCAAATTAACAGCTTTTATAGCTCAGGGGAACAGTGCTCTTTAAGAGCTCAAGTTGGTGATACAGTTTTATGTGTTGAAGTTGTCTGAATCACACCTAACTTTCAGATAAGTCTAATTCCTCTGAAAGTAGTGCTTGATAGTTAAGCTCTCATTATTATTTTTTGCCTGTCACTGATATTCTTTTATGTAGTTTTGTTCAGAATTGACCTTTCTCTTTTAGTTCTCACTAGGTTAGAATGAAGTGTATGATTTACAGCTGGGCTTGGACATATAGGACAATCCTGTCACTCAAATCTGATTTTGTCTTGTTCAGTACAATTCTTCTGTTCTATTCTGTTTCCTGACTCTATCAAAGCTACATCACATTTTATAAATGTGTTGAAACATTTTTCTGGTTCTTGATTCTTATTTCTTTTTCCCTAAAGCTCACAATTTCTTTCAATCATTACTGCCTAATCTCTGGCTTTTACCCTTCTATTCCCTCTATTAAAAGAATAAAAAGGGAAACCAGAAATAAAGAAGAAATGAAATATACATTTTGCATATTCTATATAAAGAATAATTATATATTCATTGATAAATTGAATTTGATCTAAATTATAAATAAGCAAGTTTCTTATATGATTTTTCCCTAACTTTATAATACTTTTAGATGTGTCCTGTTCCTGCACTCTTCTATACGACCTGATTCTATAAATTTTACCTATACATCTAACCTTCATAGAATGCTAGCTTGTAACGGACTATTTTGGTGAATAACCCTTATTATTCTTAAAACAAAGTGGTTTTTGTCCCCTGTGTCTAAGGGTTGTGAAGTTAGAGTTTTCATTTGAATTGTTTTGAAATTTGAAGGTCTTCTGTTCATAGTTTGACATGTATAATTAATGTATTTATTTCTGTGTAATTTACATTCTCTAAACAACAGTAAAGAAGGGTCATTAAAAAGATACAGTAATTCAAGTGCAGTTGGAGTGCTGGCCATTTTCTTTCCATCTACTACCCCTCCAAATTATAGATTAAGAGAGTAAGGTTTCTCTATTNAAAAAGAAAAAAAAGGTCTTGCTTTGTTTTGTTCGGTGTTCCCAGATGTATTTAAAGGAGGGAAAGTGGGAAAAACAAAACAAAACAAAACAACCAAAAATGTTTTGTATGAAAGAAGGCTTATGGACTATTTTGTTATCTTTACAGGTCAGTTGTTGTATTAATTTAATAATTAAATTGATTTTATTTATGACATAGACTTCTTTAAATTACCATGGTATTTTTAAGAGGCAATATTTTCTTTAATTATTTTAATTTAGATTTTATTTCAGTTTAAGGCTAAGACCCTTCTAATAGCAGTTAAAGAAAAAAATTGGAATGATAATAAAAGGCAGAACCCTCTTTAATCAAAGCTCTACTTTAGATGTGAATAAATACATAAAAGAGTTAAATAGCAGGCCAGAACTCTCACCACAAAACATTTTTGAATATAGTTTTAGGGTAATTTAGTTACATATTAAAAGGTCCTCTTGCTCATTCTAAATATAATTTTCACAGGATGCTCATTAGTCTAAGATACATTCTAAAATATGTTTTTATCTAATATCTTAATCTCTCCAAAAGGAAATATTTTAGTAGATGGGATACTTTCTCAATTTAAAATCAAAATCTGTTTAGTGAAAACAGTTGATGGTCTGCACCAGACACTGACAAGGAGACAACTTTTGAATTAAAAAGTGGGTGCATAGGCATTTCAATTTTGAAAGTAAGTCCTCCATTTTTCTTGAGACAGCATGAGGTTTCTCTGTCCCTCTGAAATCTCTGGGCTTTGAAGAGACATGTGCTCTGTGAGCTAAACATTTCTCTGTGGATTTTCTGTCAATCCCTGTGAATTTGTTAGGTTTATAATGATTCTTCCCAATCTCCTCCAGTGGCAGTCTTCTTTTATTTTTTTCAGGAGGTTTTTCTTTCAAGAAATTGTACAAAATTAGGAAAGGAATGATCTTTACACTGACAAATGCTGCCTGAGAAGAATAGCAGTAACAATGATAATCATATCAATGATGATGATGATGATGATAAATATTCAAATTTCAGTTTTGTTGTGGACAAGAGATACATCAAGGTTATGTAATCAAGAGTCATCTTTCAGGTTTTTTACTCTCATTTGCATTGATATTAATTTAATTGATACCACAATTAAGGAGACCATTGCTATCATGGGAGTAAAGGATGCTGTGGCACAAGGATAATAAAAGTTTAATCACAGAAGCAAGACAAGAGAAGAACACTTCATATGTGATTACAAACTGATAAAACAGTTTTGATCATATCCTGCTAAGAAATCAGTAACCTGATCAGTAAAGATCAACCTGGCCAGCTTAACTACCTAGAAATAATTATTTAATAATTATGATTTCATGGGACATAACAGGACTAGGTGGGATTTAGGCAACCATACACGATGGAGAAGGTGCCTGCTACTTTTCAAAGTACTTTTAGCTTGGTGCATGCACTGAAAAATGCAAAGCTTGAGATCTTGCAGGATTTTGGAACTAAATATATGCTATATTATATGATACTTAAAATTCCCATTGGGAACTAAGGGACATACAGGGCAGCTGGTGAGGGATCTAGAGAGTCAGTCCTATGAGAAGAAGCTGAGAGATCTGGAGGTGTTTATCCTTGAGAAAATGAGTCTCAGAGTAGATCTTACCACTCTCTACAAACCCCTTAAAAGTGTTTGCAGCCTCATGGGGTGTCAGTCTCTTCTCCCAGGTAACGAGCGACAGGACAAGAGGAAAGGAGCTCAGGGGAGGTTCAGATTGTACATCAGGAAGAATTTCTTCACTGAAATGGTGTTTAACTGCTGGGATGGGCTGCCCAGGGTAGTGGTGAAGTTGTCATCCCTGCAGGTCTTCAAGAGATGTCAACTTGCTGTGGTTCAGTTGGCATGGCAGAATTCGGTCAAAGGTTGGACTCAATGACCTTGGACATCTCTTCCAGCCTCAGTAATTCTGATTCTCTTCCTCTATGACTCTATTATTCCATGATTCTGTTAGGAGAAAGAATCAGTCAACAACTTCCCTACAACTGTTTGGACCAAATTTATCCGAGGAGCAAAGTGAAAGGGGCTGTGAGAGGTGTGCAAGGAGTGTCTCACATACAGTAGAGATGGTGAGGCCATGGCAATGCCACTGCACAGGGGTACTGAGCACACAGCTGGGGCTCCCAAAAGCCCTTCCTTCAGCCCCCTGAACATGCACTACTGAGTGAAAATCAGAGCTTTCAGCTTCTAGCTGTGAAGAGGAGGCCTTGGTAGCAGAAATGGCAGTAACTCAGCTGTTGGTCAGCAGCTTTCAGTGCCTTGAACAAAAGGGATGTAATATTTTCATTAGTATCTAGCCTTGAGGCAGTGTTTGGCATAAATTAATTCAAATTGTTATTTATGTGTTTTTGCTCTTTGTGCTTTAATTTCATTCAAGCATTTTTTTCTTGCCTCTCTTATTTTTTATTTGTAATAAAGGGGACAGAGAGGTTGAAGAACCAGCTATCTTCCTTAATTCCATCATCATTTCTTGCTGGTTCTCCTGCCAATAAAATGCAGTGCCCCAGAGCACCCTTTTGATTTGACTTATGTGTTTGAAAGTCTCTTTTGGAGGAATAGTGAAGAAATATCCTAATTAAATCTGCTGTCTCTAACAACACATAGATGCAAATAATGATAATTTGATTTTTTGCAGTCAGTTTTGTTTTTTAAAACTCACATTACTGATGTGAGTATGATGTGAGTGACATTTTTCAGAAACCTAGTTGGTATAACTGTTTTCATTGAATTCCTTGGGTTTCTGTGGGAATTGATACGAGCTCTGGTTTTGTGTCTGTACATTAAACCCTTCATATCAGTGAAGGGCAGCCTGAAAATCCTTTCTGATATTTTTATAGCCATCTTCTAAGCAGAACAGCATTTTGAGATTTTACTGTCTCAGTGTTATTGTACAGAACAAAGTAATTTCCTGATTTAAATGAGTGTGATTGCACTTCTGTGCATTACTCTCCATTGTACTAGCTTGTGCTTTCAAAATGCAAGTGTTTCACAGAAATGACTGACTTTCAGACAAATTTCACTCTTCTAGGTCATTACATAAGCTTGCATTGCTCTAAAAAGATTATTCTTATGTATATCCACTTATCATGACAAGTTTCTGAAGTTACTCAATATTATTAATTTATTTACACAATTCTAATATTGCCTCTTTGACTTCATAGAGCAATAAATAATTTGATAAACAAAAGAGATAAAAATCTTTAACACATTTGCACAGAGAATAGCAAGGACAACCTGTGACCATCTTTGAAGACAGCAACTTTCTGATCTAGATAGGTCAATCAGTTTGGATTTTAAAAAGTGCATACTATTAAGTTGAACGCAGTTTTCTGAATTCAGATATATGGTATAAGGACAAGGAAATAAAATAGAGTGACTATATTGTAAGAATGGTGATCTGCATCAGCAAGTTACTTATTTTATATATATTTAATCTGAATTTATCAATTGCAATTAAGAATTAATAGCTAGTATTCTAAAATATGAATCATGCAGAGTCAATTGCTAGTATTTCACTTTACACACAGGTCTTCAGTTGCATAGAAATGTTACATCCCATTGGTTTTGCTTTTTACTTGTGATTATTTTATCTATTCAAGCAGAAAAATTCAGTCAGCTATGTCCCTATTTGAAAATGAAAATGACAATGAAAGAAAGCTCACTACAAGCAGAAATTTTAATAAAAATACTGAATTTTAATTTATTGATAATTACTATTCAAAACACTAGATAATGTCACTCAGCCTATCAGAATGCATTCTTTTGTGTAGAGGAACTAGGCAGTGTCTTTCTATTTTTGTTATACAAGTTTTGAATTTCCTTTCATGTTACTGTTAATTCCACATGAAAAAGAATTTAGAAATTCTCTTTCCTCCTTTCTTGCTTGTAGACCTAGTATGTATTAACATAATCATTGAATTAATTTCTTCCAATATAAGTCTGCAACTATTTTGCAATTTGCCTTTCTCCTTTAATCCATATTCTTCAACTTAAGAGCAATACATATTGAAGGTTTTTTTAATTTTATTTTAAATATTAAAATATTTCTCAAATATGCTTCTCCACCTGATTTAATAAAAAATCTAGATCTGCAAGGGACTGTGCAAAGTCACATAATTGAATGAATACAAACATGAGATTTTTAGTACACTAGAAGCGACAAGAAAACCTTACAAATTTTGTTATGGTTTTCATTATTTATTTAATTATACAAAGCTTATTCATTTTTTTCTCAATGTTTCTTGTCCCTTTCTCTCTATTCCCAAGCAACTATTATTTCATAACTTCCAATTTTATTTGGATATTTTGTTTATTAATTTTTTGGGGGAGAAAAAGTCATTGCAATTAGAAAAGATCTCTTAGGACAGAAAGCAAAGCCCTGCAAATACAGAACTGTAACATAGAATATAGTCCCCCTGTGTTTTACCCAATTCATTTTAATTGTTTTGAGGAAGATCTAGCACACTGTAGAATACTCCCAAGAGGGAAAAAAAAAAAAAAAAAAAAAAAAAAAAAAAAAAAAAAAAAAAAAAAAAAAAAAAAAAAGTGGAAATATCCTTTCTCACTTACAGTAAGTCATTCCTCAAATTCAGATTACATGGTCCTTTTCTCTATTTGATCTCATTATTTCCAGCTGTATCCCATTTGTATTTTTAAATAATTACTCTTGCCCCTTGGTGTTTACCTTCTCATTGCTTTTGACAGATATATCTTCTCCCTCTCCCCCCACTTAATTGTTGGTTAGTCAAGCTGTACATATTTAATCTTTCTAAGCTTTTCTTATGCATCATCCTTTCCAACCCATTAAGCCCCTCTTTGCTCTGAACTCCTTTTTGTGTGTCAAAGCACAAAAGTTGAAGCTGCTTGCACTTGTCAAGTGTTCTCCAGTTCAAATTTGAAAGGATAGTTTGATCTTTGTTGACTTGCAAAGAAATGACAGCTTGGTCCCTTGTTTATGTTAAGGTCTTGTTTCTACACTCTGTGGCAATGCAAAAAATATCTTCATAGAGATGCTGATTTCCTTGCTGCTACTCTAAAATAGCCTAAGTGCACCAAGGCCCTGGTTGTGGGGTGTTTATCAACTTACTTTAAAAATAATCCAAACTCAAAAATTCAAATTTTCATGAGCCTTTTTTGTCGTGCCATAGATACCTCTGCATATGGAGGCGTTAGGATCATAAAACGGCCAACAGGAATGGAAATATTTTCATGCTGTTGCTTGAGAACTTGCCACATTTGAAAGGATGTGGTGAGACTAAATACACATACGGTTATGAGGATAAAGGGTAATGCCTTGGCCTGGAAATCAGTGTTAATCTCCAGTCCTGAGCTGCAAATGGGATTCTAACACAGAGATTACAACAGAAAACACAGACTGTGCTAGTACAGCTTGTGATGGGAGAGATTTCTGAAAATATCAGTATTATCAGACTGACAAAATTTGCCAACATCACAATGCCTGTGAGTTTTTTTCTGGTGCAGTTTTTACAGCTGAATGGCCTTCACTCAAAAAGTCCAAAATAAGTTGGTAGGGTGTATCTGAATTACTATCTGTTGGTAGGGTTTATCTGAAACCACAGCTTTATTGGCAGATGATATTTCAGCTCAGAAACAGATGAGCAGCTCTTGCTGTTTCTCTGACGCCACTGGTTTCTTATGCAATCTAAATAAATTACTGAGAATGGCTCTGTGAATCAGGGATGTGTATTGACCAGCCTTGAAGAAAATAACATGTGAAAGACCCAAGCTGGGAAGAAGATGGGAGACGAATTTTCTCACTAAATCAAACAAATAAAACAAACAAAAAAATCCCCACAAGGTAAATGCATTTGTAACTAACCAGAGAGATATGTATTATATCCATTTTCCTGTGCTTGTAGGCATATTTCAGTTTCTAAAGAGATCTTTTAGGTTTACTGGAGTGGTTTGATTTCAAAGAGGGAAAAAGATCCCAAAACCTAAAACTGTGCCTATAGGTAGAAAGGTAATGTGCTTAAATCTGTATATATATCAATATATTTTTAAATTAATACAAACAAAAAATACTTATATAAACATATTTTCTTCTATTGCTACATTAACATCTTGATGAAAGCTTTAGCCAAATGTCTGTTTGCAGACTCTGATACCCTACCGTCATTACTGTTTAATGTGCAAAAAAAGTCATTAAAATTACTATATTCACATTTAAACCAGGTCTAAACATTCAATTATTGTCCAAAAATTTTAAGTAGCCTCTAAATGCATAAATAAAAATGAGAAGAAAAAAAAAAATGCGGACTACTCTATCCAATGGGTCACTAAAATCTCTTTTAAAATACTCTTTCCAATGGGTTAATAAAATCTCTTTTAAAATAAGGTGCTTCTTTGAAAATAAAAATATATGTCCTGGATGTACCTTTTCAGATATACTTGCTTGCCTGTGGATCTTAATTTTTTGAGATGGCTCAATTCTGAATCTTTTCTTAATTTCTTTTAAAAATATTTCTAGAACTCTGGTTTAATTTCCACTTGACTCTCTTTGCTCACTAACTCCTTAAGCTTTCTACTTCTGACAGATTACAAGGGTATCATTAAGTAATGCAAGTTCATGTCTTATTAGTAGACAATCCTGTTGACCTTCATTTCCCCCTGTCCCATCTTGCATCCCATTTTAATGCTGGCAGTCTCATTTTCACTTTATCTAGGCTTTTAGCTCTGCACTTATAAAACAAGCACAGAAAACCATGAGCTCTTTGGTGCCCTGATCTCACCTTGGAGCTGTGGCTTTTTAAGGCAAGCTAAAGGGTAATGATTGTCAAGGTTTTTATTCTCCTATTATTTATATTTGCATGCTACTGTTTCATTGGAAATTGCTCCTTTCTTTCTGAAAAGGCTGTGAAATGTAAAGGCACAGGGAACTTGTGCTCGCATTGTCATTAACTCTGGTGAGTCAAGACATGAGAATTATTTTTTAAGTCTCACCATTCTTCAGCCTTATCACCTGGTCCATTCCCTGGCTTTGCTATTGAAGTTCCTGTGTGGAACTAATACGGTCACACATACATTAACCTCTGACATTAATACCTGATGGCAGTGGTTAGCTGGAGCTTCTCTGTGGTGTTTCTCCTTCTGTGCACAGCTCACTTTGACCTGGCTTTAATATGCGTGGTTTGGTTGACCCATGGCCACTAATGAGTAAAGCCCTGAAAAAAAAAAAAAAAAATAAGGTCTGATAATGATACTAATCACCCTCTAAACCTCTGTAAAACAAGCTGCTATGAAAAGGACATAGGGGATTTAATGCCAGTGATTTTGTTTTCTAGGCAGGAGGGTATTAAGCAAGCTTTTGCAAAGTACATATTGTACTGCCCTTTCGTTTCAAGTCAAAGAAGGAAGCAAAGGCATCATCTGTCATGGGGGTGAAAAGCTGCCAGGTATCTCAAAACCTCATCTTTCATCTTCAGCCAAGAAGACTGAAATTAACACTGCTGATATGCTGAAGGCAGGTATAAAATCATATGGGTTCAAGATGTGGATCTAGATATAGACATTCACCTTAAAATATGAAACAGGAGGAAAGTAGAACTCTTCAGCTGGGTAAATCTTATTTAGCAGTTCCATATTTATGAAAAGCATCATCATAACTGCAAAGCACAGGGGAAAAAAAAATTCCACGTACTATACTGAAATCTCCCTTTTCAATGTCAAATTCCCTTGCATTAAGATAGTTTTAATGGAGATACTCATTTTACCTCTTTTGAAACCTTTATTCAGCTAGCCAATATAAACAAGATGAAACATTTGCATTTTGAGTTAAAGAAAACTGCCCATAGTTATGTCTTAAAAATTTTACATAGTCATGAGCCATTTCCAATTGTTTAGTCAACACCCAGGTACAAATTTTCCCCTTTTCATTACATACAGCACATCTATGCAAAGATGCTTACAGAAAGCAAAATATTTCACATTAGTTTTATTTTCTTTTCTAAATACTATCTCTAAAATACCTTCTGATAACATGTAAGCTTTACATACCTGGACATTTGTGAAAATTACCTTTCTACCTGGCCTAATTGTATTCCTCTGAACTAAAGTTTTCCATCCAGGGCTTCCCATCTGTTCTACTTGTCTGGAAATAGACATCTTGAAATATGGAGCAGCTTAGTGGGTGCAGGATTTTTACATGCCTTATGTGCCATTCCTGAGTTGCTGACAAGCACTTGAGGACTGAGGCCCAGAAAGAACAAAAGCTTGGTCCCAACCAAGTCTGCATTCTTTCCTTGATGGCAGAAAAGATACAGCACGTTTGTTCTTTCCTGTGATTTATATTTGAATAGTCACTTCTATATGACATGGAAGTGGGTTTTTCTCATAATACTAAAACTGATCAACTGTGTAACAAGAATTGTTTTATGAACTGGAACAGGCTTTACAAAAGGTGAAGAAAAGAGTCACAGTGAGGACTGATTTGAGTTGGTTTTAGTATCTCCCTCTCCTTCAAATAGAACCCTTTTTTCTGTTACATCTAGTAATTATTGGATTAATGAAATCCATTTTAAGGCAGACAAATTCCTCATGAGTGAATTTCTCTGAGGTCTGAACTTTTTGTAAAAAAATGATGGCTGATGGCCTTGGGACATCTGATGTGACAGAACAGTTTTGGAATGATGTGACATAGGCTTTAATTTCCTTGTTTACTAGACATAGCAGGGAAGGAATATGGGGTTTATTCCATCCCTAAAAATATATTTCTTAAAAAGTTCAAAAAAAACCCCAACAAAACCAAACCTAGGTAATCTAGGTAACATCCAGTAATCCAAATTAAGATTCCCTAGATCTTTATTCTTTAATATCATTCAAAGATCTCTCACCATCATCTGAACAACTTATCCTTACTATGCTTCTGTCAAACATAAACAATATTAAATGAAGTGCTGTTTTTTTTTTTCTTGAATTGTGAAATGTGGTGTGGAAATTAACTCATCATAATTAAGCAATAAATAGGAATATTTTCTTTGGTGAAGTGATTTAATTTTACCAGCACATGAAAAAATTATTTTCTCTAATATAAAATTATTTTCTCTCTAAGATACTCCCTTAGCAATTGCATTTGACTTTGTCCACAAAAGAATAGGTTGGCATCAGGTATAAAATCTAATTTTTGTTGGGCCAATGAATGTCTGCAGGTTTAGGTACTGAAGATGTGGCTCCAGCCTCTCTAGGTGGGCATGTATTTGGAGAGAGGCTCTGAAAAAAAACGCTGCAGAAAGGCAATTAAGATCTTCCAGCTTTCTCAGATTATGTGCATCTGAAGCAGGCAGGCTCCAAAGATGTGTCTCTGGACATACAGGAAGAAAGACAGGTTTAATTAGTAACAGAAATGATGAAGTCCTTTGAAAATTTTTGGTGATTAGCTTGTATGGATAAAGTTGTCATTCTTCTCTTGCCTATGGGACACTGGTCTGCAACTGGATCCCTGTGCAGCTTTGCAGAAAGTAAAAAGGCAGCAAAGAGAGAACATTTCTTTTTGCCAATCCACTCTTAATAGAAGTGGAAACACTTGTCAAAATAAGATTATGAAGAAAGTTATTAAAAATAAATGTTTAAAAAAAACCCAAAAAAACCCCAAGGAATACATGGTTCTTTGTCATTCCTAGGGATGGTAACTTATGTCCCAAAGAAGATGGAAGCATCAGAGTAGTGAGATTATTTAATATCTGTTTGATGTTAAAGGATTGACCAAAGAAGAGATAAGGAATAATCAGCATCATGAGAAGATCTCAGTGCTTACCTGCACAGAGAAATGTGACGTTGACTGTAGTTGCACTTTTATTATTTATGACAACAGGGAAAACTAAGAAGAGAGATATCAGCATCCTGTGAAAAAGGGAGCAGGAATGTTGATGTGACTGTATTGTCTTTAGTATGTACCATAGGGTGGAATTCAGACAACTGCTTTGAAATATCAGAATACTTATCGATATGGCAATTGGTGCAGCAGTGTTTGGTATTGTGCATTGCATTGCAATGTAGTTATTCAGAAGGATTGAACAAGTCAACCTAGAAATCCCCTCAGGGGCTACAAATATAATTCTGAACTGCTGGATAAGATGAAGTCAAAATCAACAGTGCTTCTGTTCTGCTTCATTTCCAGAAGCTCAGTTGTTGAATGTTGCTCTTTGAATGATTTTTTTTTTCTCTCTCATTGCGGCAAGGAAAAAATCAAACAAAATAATTAAAATTTGATCCAGCCCTTATCTATTTTCTCCTAACTGAGCATAGCTGCCTTTTAACAAGTAAATAATCCTTCCTACCCTTGTAGCTGTTGTGAGTTGTTTTAAATTAATCGTTTTACTTGATTGACAAACTAACACACTTACATCTTCTTTTTTTAGGACATTACTCTGTCCTTCACTTACAAAACATAATTATGTGATCGTGCTGGAAACTCCAGGAAAAATGTTAGCCCAAGAGTTAAGCCTGACTGTTAAACAAAACCCAGACTTTCAATATTATAACTGCTGAGCAAAAATTAGCATGCCAGTTCCCTAGGCAATCAAAGCACACACAAAGCATAAAGGATCAGGATTTCATCCTAACAGATGTGTTGTTGAGAAAATGGCCACTTTTGGCTTTGTGATTATTTGCTCAGATGTTTAATCTTCACATGATAACAGAACTTGAAGAAACTAGCTGCCAAGCTGTTTACACCTCTGAAGCCAAGAGCAGGACGTGCAGAGACTGAGCTGAGTGGAACTGTGGCCAGCTGAAGGCAGTGCCCTGACAATGGGGCAGCAACCAGAGGTCAGGTTCAACTCCTTGATCTCCTCATGCCAAATGAGCCAGACCTAGTCACAGAGCCTCAGGGCATGTTTGCTCTTCCCCATGCAGCCTGGCACAGGAGGTTTGCATTAACCAGCTCCAGTCCTGAGCCACGCTCTTCCAGCTCTACTGCCTTTGGTCCAGGCATTAGATTATCCACAACTAAATCAATGAGGTGGTGTGGGATGGCAGAGCTCCCACAAAACCTGGGCTTCAGAGCAGAGCCTCTTCCCTTGAGGTGGGACACTTCTGGAGCCAAATCTGCCTTCAGGTCCCCTTTGGAAACTGGATGTTGGAAGGAATATTTTTCAAGCATATCACATTTCCAAGATAACTGCCCTGGTTAATCTTACTGCGATAGCATTTATTAAGTGTCCCACCCTGAGAATCTGCAAATGATGAAAGGACAGGGTTTGGCACTGGTGTGCATCTGCCAGGCTGCTGAGCTTAAGCCAATGCCAGTAGAAGGAACAGGACTATTTGTATGAAATGAGCCTCCACGCTAAAACTGGCTGTACTGCTACACTTCCTAATAGCTGGCAAGTTCCTTTTTGTTGCTGTTGTTTTTTTATAAACCATTTAGACTCACCAGTTCCGATCATTTCAAGGCTTGGAATTAATTTTCATCTTCCCTTGATATGTATCCATGCTCTTAGAGACTGGTGCTTCCTTCTCATCTGCCTTCCACTGTGATATGGTCTCAAGTTAGGAGGGTTGGAACAGTTCTTTTATTTAAAAATTCATTTATTTCTTCACACATTGGGACACTTATGACATAAACACCAGGATGGACTTCTCAGCAGAAGGAGGCTGCTATAGCCCCATCTCTCAAGATAGACACTGTGCAGTTGCTTTAACAAAGAAATCAGTGACAATGCTTACACAAAAATGCAATCTTGCCATTAGCACAGCAGTGGTTAATCTGCAACTTTTAATTATGTGAGTTGTCCTCCAGTAACTGTACACCTAAAAAATACTGTGGAATAAAACATGCATCTCAGAGCTATGCATTACCTCCACAAATTCTAAAGGAATGCCTTCAGATTAGGAGACAAGCAGCACAAATCACAGCAATGAGATATGCTTGCAAACAGTAAAGCAATGTAGGTAATAAATACATCCAGCATTTATATATAATTTACTGTTAGGTGATTAAATAGCAGTGCAAATGTTTCTCAAAGTAACTCTTAAATATTTTAACCTTTATTTATGTTTGATACATGCCAATGTAGCTATCTCTGTGTAAATGTTTGGCTTAATTCTTTATCACACGTTGGTCTGCTCACATTTATTTTATTACTTTTATTTCTGATTTACTCCAGAATTACTGAGAGGTGTGGTTCAAGTCCTTCATATCTGGAAACAGCAGTGCATCTCAAAGACAATTCAGAAATACCAAGAAGAATGGCTTCCAGAAACTGATATAATAACTTGAAGGAAATAGTGACTATCCATACTACCATTGTTTAGCACATTTTCAGCTGCTTCATAAAATTCATAGAAGATTTCTTAGTAACAGATTTTCACGTGTAGTGTACATATTAAATTTGGACTCAGAACTATTTTAATCAAGTACATTGGGTTTCAATTAATTTACATATCCAAATTCTAGCAAAGATGTTCCTGCAAATTGTCCAGATGCCTCAGAGACAGGGGTTACCTTTCCTGGTGATGATGGTGCATGAATGCAAGTGATTGAAAGGGTCAAGAGAGTATGGACAGAAAAGATCAGTGTATAACTCTGGCAAGGGCAAGCACTGTGAACTTTAAGGAAGGCAACTTTGTGGAGAAATACCTGGCAAAACCATCTTAAATTTATACAGAAAATTATGTTAGACGGATCTTAGATCATTACAAATCCAGATGCTGATTGCAGGACATTACATCATGGAAGCTCAGCTGTTTGATGGAGAATAGGCATCCTTGTGCATGAAGGTTTATGCAAACAAACTGGGCATCCAGCCAAGATGACAGACCAGAAAGATGAGGTCCCAGCTCTGCTGCACCCATAAGGCATCAAGGAAGAATACCATAGTCTCAGAATAATCCAAGTTTGATCTGCATAAACGATTTCATGGGATGTCATTTTTTCCCAGTTAGTGGAAATTATGTATTTAAAAGAACAATCTGTTCACTGACAGACAATTCAGTTTTATAAAAAAAATCCAAGCTGGAACACTTTGAGCAAGTCCTAGGTATATTTTTTACCCAACAGTACTCCTATAAAATTATTTTTAATCCAATAATCTGCTAATGTAATTTCAAATTAATTTTAAAACGTGCAATAGAATCCATCATGTTTTAAGAAGAAAGGAAAATTCCCTTTGCCATCCAAAGGTGGAATTTAAATAACTTATCATGAAAATTTGTTGATAAAATCATCAAAGAGAATATTCCTCTTCTCTATCTGCTGTATTTTTTTTTCTCAACTCTACCAAAAGAGGGAATAGATTTAGGGTTTTCCTTTGCTCAATGAGAATACTAATTAATGGTGGCAAATATAGCAATTACTATGCAAACAAATATAAGACAAGCATGTTTAATTTTTATTTTGTTTTGGTAATCATTTATCTTTCCCCAAATTTAAAGCTTTGCACAGTTAATGAATGGCTTTAATTTAAATTCTGTAATTCCCCATTCTATACATTGTTCATTAATTTCAGTGAACGCTTGATGAGACAATATTACTATCTGCATCTCAAAAAAAAAAAAAAAAAACCCAAAAAAACCAAAAAGTCCTACTCTGTGAAAAGCTCTTCTATATGGAAACTAAATATTGCAAGATCAGTGTTTCATACTCAATAGTATAAAATAATGTGAGTCTGGAAAAAGTTTGGAGAGCATCCATTATTTTCAAAATTAAAAAACGAATAAATTTCTTAGGTCACACATTGTAATGAAGAAAGGTTTAATTTAAATTTTAGGGGTGATATGATAACAGCATGTTCCTAAATTATTTCCTGGATGTTTCATTATAGTAGAAAGACATTGAGAATTACTTTAAGTGTTTTCCTGTGTATGTGTGTGTGTGTGTATATATATATATTTACTTTTTTACCCCTTGTACACACACACAAACAGAGGTTTTCATATATATATACATAAGAACACAAGAAAAATATGTATATGCTTGTAAGTATATGTAAATAATACAAAACCAGAGTGTGCTTGAAGGTTTTTGCATATATTTTCAGGGTGAAACTTACTGATTTTGCCCAGTTGTCTGTCTGAAAAACACCTTCTGCTCTCCACCACAAGAGAGTGCAGTGACTTGTCTGCCAGACTTTGGTGGCCTCTGACCTGTATTATTCCTGTGCACAAAGAAAAGGCAAGAAAACTCAATTTTCTGCAATTGGCTGCTCTTGCAAGCAATTAATATAATGTAATATATGCATTAGTATAATGTACTTACATTCTAATGGACAGAAACAATTAAGTTGTAGAAGTGATGGTGTGTATTTATAATCAAAGGCTAAAGGCAGCATGAACCAAAAAAACCAAAAAGCCTGTGAACCACTGCTCTGTTTTCACTACATTCATAAAAAAAAAAGGGAAAAAAAAATCCCCATTTTTTTTCCCTCCATCTAGTTGCTCTACTGATTTATTTTAAATATTAGAATTTCACTTCTAAAGAAGATATATTGTTTATTATCTAATTTGGTTTTTTTGGGTATGCTCCACTCCAGATATGTTTTGGTTTATACCCCAGTACCCTGGAAGTTTGGAGCAGAGCAGGGAGACCTCTCCATTTCCATCTAAACAGTTTTTAAGTAGTAAGTCAGAGATAAAACTTAGAAGAGGCTTTTCTTGTAGTTGGTTTTCGTTTGCTTTTTTTTTTTCCCTGAATATTTTTCACCTTTTCACCTTCTCCATGCCAATGCATTTAAATAAACCTTTATTATAGTAGCAGTCATGACCTGCTACTGTTTATGTTGCTCAACAGCTTTCCTTAGTTGTTCTTTAGTCTTGGAAACGTTCACCATTCAGGCTGAAACTTCTGTTCATTCTCCACCTGGGGCTGAGCTTCAATGGCAGGTTTGGGCAAAAGCACTTGTGCCATTTGTAAATGAGGGGACAGTGAACAAACAAACAACTCTTTTAATTATAAAATTATTGCTTCTGATCAGGTCCATTTTTTTGTTTGTTTGGGGCTTTTTTTGTTGTTGTTTTTGTTGTTGTTTTTGTTTTTTGGTTTGGTTTTTAGTTTTTTTGGGGCTTTTTGTTTTTGTCTTTTGTTTAATCTGAAACACAACCTTTCAGAATTTTTTTTTTTGCCAGTTGCTAATGTGTAGACACTGAATTGTATTCCTGAGGATTACTGCAGTTTTCTCTACTTCACACTCCTTTTATAGTGCAAATTCATATACATTTAGCTGTGAGGAGAATAACCTGGAGGGGAAGGTCTTGTCAGAAAAGCAATGAAGCAAAACTTAGGCTGCGTGGGTTTAGTTTGTAACACAGCTGTGCATGTCCTGAATGGTCAAGCTGTTTAGGGACAGATCTTTCAAAAGCACCTGAAGGCTTTCCAAGTGCAACTCCTTTGCTTTTTGGAAAACAAGTTTTCTTCTCACAGCATACTTTCAAGGTATATTGGGTACCTCCCAAGGACGAGGAGCATGTAAAAGATTTTCATAAAATCCACTGAAATTATTTTGTAAAAACAGAGACGATAACGCTTCCTTTCTTTCCCCTGTCTTGTTACTTTGTGAAAGAAGCTGTGTTTTATTGTGTTTGCATAGTACAATGAAGCTAGGAGCTGAGTAGCAATCTGATGAATAGTGGTGGTGATACTACGGACAGAAACTTCCTACGCTGCCCATTTCGCAGTCTGCAGGAACAGGGCCACAAATGGTAAATTGCTCAAGGGCACCAAATGTCACAGGAGGAATAAATGGCTGAGTAATTTCCACAGACTACAGAAACTCAGCCAATTAAATAAATATAAGGGACTGCATTAATTATGGACTTGATTTAAATCATGAGCTTAAAGTTCCAATTAGGAAAACATTTGAAAACATGCTTAAGTCCCATCACAGGCTCACTAGAACTTCATCTGGCGTTTAAAATTAAATATGAATTAAAGGATCATTTCTCTATAAAATTCTTTATCTCTCAAGTCAATCTTTCAGTAACTTGTGGGTATCTGAAAGCAGTTTCATATCTGTGAAATGTTGTACAATTTTAATTTCAGCAGTCATTGCCAGAACCATTTCTGCATGTATACCCATGTGAAAAAAAATTCTAATATTCACATTGCTGAGAAAATAGTGTTATAAATGAAAAATAAAACACATATGAGATTGTCCTAATTATTTACATACTGTATACTGCAAAGTATGAGTATGGAAAATTACATCTCTAGTAATAAAAGATAACATCAATTATTAATTATTGATTTTTTTTCTTCATACCAGGAATTTAAAATGAAGTCTGATTACTCCTGATTTTGCCTAGTAATTAATGGAAATTATACTGTAGGTCCACAGGTATTAGATCTTGCTGCTCCATACACTTATCTTCTGAAATCAGTTTGTGCTGTTGCATATGCATTATTAAAATCTTTTTTCAGGGATTTCCACACATTTTCAAGCATATGGGCAGGGGGAACAGTTTCTAAGTGTTAACTGAATGTCATCTGCCTTTGAATTATTTCAGTGATTGCAATACCTCTGGCATCTTTGGATCAATTGTCAGTGAACTCAGACAGTAGTTTGGGGGAGTAGAGAATGTAATGCTAAGAGATAATTATGAAAATTTCAAACAAGATATCAAAAATTTCCTATATGTATCTTGCAAATCGTACTCCAAACAGTTAATAATATTAGGATGATTAAAATAACTATTCAGATGTATGTATGCAAGCAACATAGTTTTCTCATCCAATTAATGCAACCAGGAGTGATGTTTCTCTATTTTATTTTAGTGTTATTTTCTATTTTGCTTCAGGGGGTTTTTTTCTACATTTTTAAATTTTCTTTTTCTATATTTGCTTTAGTGTTATTTTCTATTTTGCTTAAGGTTTCTTAAAGTAAGAGTCTTAGTCTTTTACATTTAAGAGAATACTGAGTTAATATGTAGGATTTTCTTATTTAAAATGCATGACATGCTGCTTTCCTACTGGATCAAGCAACTAGATCCAGGGGAAGAAAGGACACCATCGACAGAAAACGTTACTGACAAAATATTACGTGCAGTGGGTACTGGAAAAAGGCACCCCAGGAAGCACTGCTAGTCCTGCATTTCTCCAGACATCCAATGGATATGTAAAGGGACTCAAAGGCATCTTTTATCCTGCAGGAGATGGATCTGGCAAGGGAGGACTGGGGTCCAGCTCCTGGTCACTGTGGAGCTTGGGTCCTGGGTAGGGGTGTGTGAAGGCTTGTCACATCACAGGGTACCGGGCCATTCAGACTGGCTTTTCATAACAACTTTTGCAGGCATATCTGACATTCGTATCTAGGTTGACTTCTTTGGTCTTGTAATAAATCACATCTGGTTCAGGGGGATCACTGTGAGACCTGTTCAAGCAAAGGCCAGAAAAATCTGATTTTTGGCAGGCGTGCGATGAGGGCAGGAGCCCCGCTAGCGGGTTCAGTTGGTAGGACTTGGATAGTTATGTTTGTCCCAAGTCTGTTCACTGGGAAAACTATAATCCCTGTGAAGTGACTTCCTTGAAACCATCACTCGTGTTTCCCACCCTCGGTGAATTTCCTTATTTGTCTCTCTCCGTGTTGCCTCTTCCCGAAAAAGCTGCTTACTTACAGATAAATTTTCATACTCTCTTCATTCTTCCAAATGGCTCATATCTCTCCCAGTCTCTCCTCTTGAACAGAATAATAGGATCCTTCTTGCTGCCATTTATCTCTGTGAACACCCTGAATTATAATAGTCAAGCAAATAAGATTCAAGCAAATGTTTTAAATTATGGGGTTTTTGGTCTATTACATTTGCATATGATGAAATTATACGACCTTTATGATAGTCCCAAATGAAGTGTACAAAGTGGAATTGGTATAAAAGAGGAACTTTTCAGATTATTTCCATCACTGGATATAACCAGACCTATTATTTTTCTCCTGCAAATGGCTCCCAAGTTGGCCAAAATTACAAATGTATTCTTTAAGGAGCATAATTGGAGAGCGCTTTCAGATTTGGTTATTTCTGAGGAAGTTTTGCACCTTTAATTCATTCTTTATAATAATGGGGTAGTTCCTCACTGTGTCATTATAAATTATGATAGAGATCCAGCTGAGTCCTTGGAATTGAGTGTAAATTTAGTATTAATGTTTCTTGGGAATGTAGAACTTAATGAATAGGAAATTTATAAACGATTGTATTCTACTGAAGCAATCTGCTTGTAAGCTCTTTGTTCTGAATCCCATCCCTTGTGCACAGCCTCAAAGAATCCTTTGGGAGTGATGAGTAATGCACCAGAGTGAACAGAGGCTGGATTTGGAGAGCAGTCAAGATGTTTCTGATCACTTTGGAAAGAGACAATGTCATTATACTAAGTGAATACCAAAGTGAGCTATGGGGTGGAAATTACAAGATAAAGCCGAGGGGGTGATTTTTCCTCCATCATCCACATGCTTTAGACCCTTTAGGAGGACTGTGCTAGTTTTACAGCATGCTGTATTTAAAATAAATATATTATTGGAGATATTAAAAATCACTGTGGCTTTAGGTAATGTTTTTAATGTTCAGATCTATTTGACACATCTGTCTGGAGCCATGGGAAAATTGCAAATTAAAAAGATCCACAAGATAAGCACACACCAGTGTCTGAGGGAGACTAGTCATTTGGGTAGACCTTTTTTTTTTTTTTTTTGGCATACTCTGACCCAAATAGCTTATTTTTCCCCTTTGATTTAGAACACAGAAGTTATTTGCTATTTGCAGATCAGGTTATTTGGGTCAAAGCACTGGAGTAGGCCTAAAGTATCTGAACAGTTGGGGGTTTCCT
>VWYO01008082.1:50131-65410 GCA_013400275.1 Rhadina sibilatrix
TAAACATCATCTCATTCAACCCCCTCCCTGCCATCTTATCTACTCTATGGTGTGCTGAATCCTACCCTAAATATGCATTTAAAAAAAATTATTTCATATAGTCATGTGGCAAGTCAGACCAGTTGAAATGCAGCCACACCCATCACAGGAATACTGCTCTCTGTCCCTGCATTGCCTGCTGATATGAAAATGTTTCAAGAAGGTAATTCTTCTGAAAGTACATGGTATATATTCAGAAAGAAATATATAATACTACTAATAAAGGTGCTGTCATAAAGATTGGAAAAAAGTTGTCAATTCTCTATGGCAGCTGCACTAGGAGTTCATTCTCTCAGCAATACTCCACACCACGCTCTCTTCTGAAAGTAGATACAATGACTATGACTCAGTTAAACAATACTCAAAATTCAGTCAGCAGAAAATTATTTCATATTCCTTTGAAGCCTTTTTTAATTTTTTTCTCCTCCAATGGCAATGGATTAACATTTTCCTTATTATCAAAATAACCCATATTAAAAAAAAATTAAAACAAACAAACAACCCCCTCAGTGTTTTAAATTAGCATGATAGTAACTTTGATACATTTATTGATTGATGCAGAAATCAAACAATTAAAAAGCTAATAAGGAAAAACACACCAACACCCCCATGCCCACATCTCTGTCAAATCACAAATATACTCAAAATATAAAGAGGGTTAAAGTAGAAACATAAGCTTGGTTATATTAAAATGAATTTGAAAGCATGAAATAATCACTGTTGAAAATTATGCTATTAAAAAAAAATCAATTAAGATTCATGACTCACTTCAGTTTTGATTTTATCCCTTCTGCTCTGGAAAGTTACAAACTGCATATCAAGTGTCTGGTGGGGTTTGGGAGGCAATGATAAACTTCATTTCAAGAAATTTCTTTTGGATTCAGGCTGTACTGACTGGGTAAAAAAGGATGAAGACACCTCATTGAACTTCCTGCATATTGGAACAGCATTGCATCTGACCTGGTTTTCCTCCTTTAGAGAATGTTTGTGATTTGGTTTACAGTGTTTTGAGAAGGAAATGGTATTGATTTTTTTTTCCAGGAACATAGTATTGTGGGATTTTCTATTTATGATGCATTTTTAGTAAAATCTTTATTTTGAAAGCAGCAGCAGAATGTTTCTAATTTTCTCATTTTACTGTATCTTCTAGTGTTAGCTACAGGAAAAAATCCAGAACTGTTGAACTTCTGCACTGACATTGACACAAACTGTTCTGCAGTGAGGTAAAACATGCTTCTGTATCCATTCCTCTCATTTTAGCTTTTATAGTATTTCTGTTGATTTTATGGCACAGTCTCTCACGATCAGCTGAGCTCATGAGAAATCTCCCACCATGGCACCTTAACCTAGAACTGATCTGATTTATGTCAGCATTTTGCCAGTGTCAATGAGGATGCCTCTGCCCCACTTCCCCAAGTATTAAAGGAAAATAAATTTTCTGTATGGGGCTTGTATTTTTATAGATGAGTATCTACATACGTATGTAGTAGAGGATAAAAGGAAGCAAAACAAAGAATGATATAAAAGAAAAAGAAATTTCAGTACTTAAGGCAGCCTTAGTATCTCAAATAAAACTCTTAGGCAGGTGTGAGAAAACTCCAAGACAATAATAGTCAGATGCTAGATGACCTTCTCCTATAAATACTCGTGTTACCTTGGAGTTAACCGAGATGATGACATAATCCAGACAAATTATTTAGGCTCCATTACAGATGACAGAGGTAGATTTGTACTTAGGGACAGCATTTCATCTTGCCCATATTGGAGCACAGAAAAATGTGGTCACAGCAGCAGTGAAGCAGAGAAGGAGAGTACAGTCTTAACAGGAAAGTGAGACGACCAGCCACAGGAAGAATGCAGAGAAAATTGTTGCATTAAGATAATGGTGTTTTATTGATTTTACAGCATCCTGCAAAGGAATCTTAGAAAGATTTTTAGGAGAAAGCTACTATATGTGTTGCCCCTCCAACATAAATTTTATCATTAGTTTTGAAAGGTAACCTCACATGAAGTAGTAAGCACTGTCTTTGCATATCTCTGAGCATAGTGGGAATACAAAATGTGGTGTAAAATTAATTTAGATGTAATGAAATCACTGAAGAAACTCTCTCTTGTGGTCTATCAGGACAACTCCAGAGGTGCCAGTTGGCTTGTAGAGGCAATTTAGCCTGACTGCTTCAGTTTATCAGTATTACTGTATAAAAAGAGCTGCTTATGGTGGGGATTAGTTGTTGTCTCATATCACCTCATGTTCTGCATAGTAAATGTTTATGCATGTTGCCTTCAATATGATTTGTCATATAAATGCTATATAATTTAGTTATTAAGATAAGATACTATGTGACAATATTTATACAGCAGTATCCTCCCAATCACTCAACTGCTTCTAAATGCTAAGGGCCAATTAAATGTTTTTTGCTCCTGAGATCTGGTAATCATTTGTTGACAGATATTAAATGATTCTTACAAACATATTCAACTATTTTCTCCCATGAAATAAATACCATTTTCCTTTCTTTTTTTTTATCTTTTTTTTTTTTCTTTTTAATGAATGCTGTGGTTAATTAAAGCTCAATAAGTTTAGAGCACCCAACATTTGAATTGCACTACACATCACTTCAAAACTATAAGCACTTAATTTACAGCGCACTTTTTAGATTAATTGCAAGTCCTACCACCACCATCATATTATTCTCCATGAGGATAATGGGTTTTTCACTATCCAGCTGCTTTGTTCTTTGTACCACCTCAGCATTCTGGCCTAACAAAAGCCAGCTCATCAGAGGAAACACACTGCAACC
Organism: Rhadina sibilatrix; assembly: GCA_013400275.1. Taxonomy (NCBI): domain Eukaryota; kingdom Metazoa; phylum Chordata; class Aves; order Passeriformes; family Phylloscopidae; genus Rhadina; species Rhadina sibilatrix. Next base: position 52,972 of record VWYO01008082.1, read on the forward strand.
CAGTTTCTATGGGAAATGCCTTCTGTTGACAACATCTAGTGCTACACAGGGTAGCACTCCCCTAAAAGCTCCCTAAGTTTGCTCCTTTCCTCGGGGCCAGCAACACAGCATTCCCAAAGCAGGAGTGGGGCTTGTAGCTGAAGAGTGGCTCTCAGCACTACTCATGAATTCCATGATCTGTTACAAAGGCTTTCTTCCCACATCTACCTGAAGGTTTTTCAGTCTGAAAAAAAAAAATGAACTGAGGTTGGCGAGTTCCCATTTCATTTATATAAAAAGATAAAAAAAAAGTAGTTTTTTAACAAAACCTCAACTGATTGCAAGTTTGTGAATTGCATCCGGCATAATCCAAGGCAGAGATTCGACCTTGAAGTATTATACTGAGTTAGGTTTGAAGCAGAGTTGGAAATAAATTGGCAGAAAATGTGCATAAATCTGCTACAGTCGTTGCTTTGAAGTCTGTATTTACTACAAGCTCATGGGCTAATTACATTATCATAGTTTTGCATTGGCTTATATGATATATAAGCCAGCACAGTAATTTATAGCTCTTCTGCTAAACCAGTGCAGAGGCATCTTGTCAGGCTAGCTGGGTAGACCAGAGAGGCAACTTCTTTTCACTTTAGAGAACAGTACGGCAACATCACAAAATTTCTAACACAATAAACCATCAGGTCTAGTGCCAGATGCTCACGAGCTGAGTTTGGGGCTGCCATTACCTTCAGTGAAGGGAAGACGTGGTCTGACTGTGAGCCAGCCCTGGAGCCTGCCCGGTGTCTCGCCAGACCTCCCAGCAGCTCCTCAGCTCAGCATGTGACATATGCTGCCTTTCCACTGGCAATCACAAGGTAGCTCCTCGCCTTGGAGTGAGAAAGCCACGAGCCTCTGAACTTCTGCAGCTCTTTGGATGCGTCATCTCGTGAAGCACATGTAGTGCCTGATGGTTAATTATGCCTAGAAAGCACAACACAGCATTTAATGAGCCAGGGCAAAGACCTCCTTCCCTCTCAAAATTATGCATTTTTGAGAGTCTTCTCTCCTTTTCATACCATCAGGAGGTGAAATACTCCCCCGCTCGCCTTCTTGGGCTTTCTTTGGCCAGTTCAGTTTCTTGAGGGGCTTTGGAGGAATATCTTAGGGGACAGGGTAAAACATTCCAAAAGGGGCTCTAACCTCAGGATCAGTCCAAGGCTTTATTCTAGAAGGGTTCCAGGGAAGAGGGTGAACAAGGAAGAAGCATGGGTTTATTTAGTCTCTGCCTCAGGATAGATAACTGGCCCTGAGCCAATAGGTTAAAGATAAGGGAAGGAAGGGTCAAACTAAATGGCCACAGGCTCTAGGGGGTTCTGCATTCCCCAGAGGAATATAACAAGAAGGAATTAAAATATATTACCAAGTCATTATGGCATCCTAAAAGAGAATTATGAGATGGAGAGAACTACTCTGGTTGTTTCGAGATTTGGGTGTGGTTGGTTTGTTTTTTTTCCAAACTAGTGCTGCTTCAAGCATCGAGCCACAATAGAGTCCAAGTTAAAAAAACACAAGGAATTCTATCAGGTACAAGATTTTTGTGTTGTTGATACCCATTTTTTGTCAGGCAGGTATTTTTCAATCAGTAGATTCATATACATACATACATGTGTGAATAAAGTACATGTATATATGTATGTGTATGACTATTCTCCCAATTTAAATAATTTTCTCTTTGCTCTATGTTACTTCTCTCTTCCTCACTGAAGTGACTTAGTAAATGAGATGCAATGCATAGTATTCTTGTCTTGCTTAATTTACATAGGCTTTCTTTTAATGTTATACATTGGCTTTTCAAACTTAGACATGTTTATTATATTTGAGTATTTCTATACGTACAAGAATCGGTCTTTCAATGTCATCATATGGCTTGCTGTCTCCTAATGATGTAGAGTTAACTGCAGGGAAACTTTCCCTAGTTTAAAAACAAAGGAAAGAAGGAAAAAACAAAAAACAACAAAAAACCACAACCCAGGTTTTTTCTTGTAAATATAAACATATCATATTTTATTTTTAATTTGCATCAAAACCCACGGAGAAACCGGAGGTGAATTTAGGTCCTCACCAGCTTTTTGCACATTTTGCTGGCACATTTAACTTCCTCTTTTTAGCCCCAGCTATTTGCAATGCCTCCCACACTCGTTGGAGCAGGCATCCTGTTAACTAACTTCTTGTTTAAATGAAGGGCTATGCTGACAATTAAATGTAGGATTGTGCATGCTTCAGTGCCGTGCCTTATTATAATCAACGTGAGTAGAAGCAGAGTGCTGAAATTATGGGTTTTAGTCTGCATCTGCATGGCATTATTATGCTTATCAAGGTGAAAATGTCAACGCTGAAGAATGTAATTGTGTACCTTAAGCTGCAGCAATAGTTAAACTGAACTCCTGCCCCGACTATTAATGCATGAGAGTGCTACTCTTAAGAGGCACTATAACTCTTCATGTGGGCAGAGCTTTCAAATCATGAATTTATTTCCTTCCTTCCTGTTTTTTTTTTTTTTTTGGTTTTTTTTTGGGGGGGTTTTTTTGTTTGTTTGGTTTTTTAAGACTTTCAGACATGAGGAATTTTTCTGTTTGGTTAACACTTCGATATAGATTTTTCTGGTGCAGTTTTTCCTTTTTAACAAAGTCCAGGGGCAGAAAGCAGAGCGCGGGTTTGTGCACAGCTCGGCTGCCCTCCGGGAGGTCAAGTGTGAAATGAGTTGAGAGACACATTGACAGTCCATGCGTGAGCCAAAGCTACTCAGGCTGGTTATCAGTAATTCAGATCTGTGGCTCTAGTCTGGGCTCTTATTATATCAAATCAGACCAAATAATCAAATAATTCAGTGAATTATCTGTGTTTACTAGATTATCATTTTGATCTGAACATTGTCTCATACCAATTACGCATGTTTGATTTGTTGATTTTAATGTTTAGTCATCTTGAATATTTTGATTTGTTATTCATTTATACTGAAAACCAAATGCAATTGTCTTAATACAATGTATTACTTTGTTGGTCTTCATACACTCGCATTGCTTATAAGTCAGTTACTTGTAAATTATCTGTAGACAGGGGAATATCACTTCACTTTACACAAAAGACAGAGGGAATGCTTTCACCTCCAGTCACGGTCATTATTTTGAGCTGCTTAGATTGTACTGAACCTATAGAATTGACTCAAAACATATGCCAAAATACATCCTCACGCCTGCATATTAATAAGTATTTTCCAAACTATAACACTTGGAATTCTGTTAGCCTTCCTTCCTTCCTTCCTTCCTTCCTTCCTTCCTTCCTNCTCTCTTTCTTTCTCTCTTTCTCTCTCTCTTTTTCTCCCCTCCTTCCATGATTTCCTTGTACAACAGATTTGGCAAGGAGACAGAGTAAATATGCTAATATAATAAACATTTTTTGTAAATAACTTTAATATGTTTCAATTTCTTAAAAAAAAAAAGAAAGGAAAAAACTAGGAAATTGCATAGGCTTCAGTATTTTATGAATCATTATTTAATTTTTTTTTTTTGTTCTAAAATGCTATTTCTCTACTCTTGATCTGATTTTTGCCATGAAGAGAAATAGAACAGGCACTCAAGGATCTGAAGATTACATACATGATTAAAATTTCCTTTTCTACTACTTTGTGTAAAAGGAAAAAAAAAAAAATTCGGCATTTAGGAATTATTTGGTAATTTCCTGAAAGATAAAATTAATCATAGCAACGTAGAGAGATTTCACTTCTTTTGTTGAAACACTTGGTAGCCAAATAGAAAGAGCAGCCCCCTTGTGTGTCTGAGCAGCTCTAAGGAACTCACTGCAGAGGTGAAGGAGGGCTGTGGCTGCACATTAGGCAGAGGGAGAGACTAGGGTGATGAATGCTTCTAGATTTACTCCTAGATCATTTCTGGAAGAGAAGAAGTTACTCATACCACTCAAAATAAGTAAGAAAAATTATTTTGCCTTTGGAGCACTGAACCTTGGCATGCTTTCCAGCTGCCAAGCATCAGATTTCTGCTCATCCTTATACATGGACTACTGGGATCTGGACTTAGAGAAATTGCAGGTGATGGCATGCTTATGCTGGTGGGAGAGGACAAGGTATAAGGCTAAGAGGGTCTGATTTCTCTTTAATGTTAAATAACATTAAAAATGTTAAAAATATATTCATAGCCATTTACAAAAAAAATGTATTTTCTGCTGCTGGACTAGGAAAAGAATTGGGTTGCTTGGAGCAGTAGTGAATCAGTCTGAGAATCAGAGATTTCTTAATAATAAATACAAAAATTGCAGATATTGAGATTGTTTCCAATCTTGCTTGCACCAATATAAATCTAGAAAAGCTCCTTGAAACTAATGAAGCAAAACTAATACATATCAGTATTTTAAAATGAGGCAGTCAGCCACTTTTTGTACATTACTGTCAGAGCTGCATATCTCCACTGATCTTATTAGAGTTATATATCAAGGTCAGACTTTTAAATCATTCTACAATCAAAACTCCTGTTGCAATGACAGGTAAGCCCCTTCTGTTGCATACATCCAAATATATGTGAGAGGCCATTATCAATTCTGCAGCTGGAAAGCAGAGTCTGTGTTTCTGACTTTTTCTCCCTTACTCCCCATGTGCAGTTCTGCACAGGTGGAACTTTTAACTAATCTCCAGGAGCAATAAGCCCTTTGAGAGAGAATCCCAGACTGACCCAGGCTGGAAGGGACCTCTGGAGACCACCTAGCCCACTCCTCTCCCCACTGATGCATGATCACCACGTCCAAGTGGCTTTTGAACATCTCCAAGGACAGGGACTCTGCCACCTCTCCCTGCTGGCCCAGCACAGAGTAAAGAAGGGCAATGTCATTTAGCTGGAGAGAGAGTTTCTGCTGTTTGTGCCTGCAAGCCGAGTAGGAAGGAGGAGAGACAGGGGAATAGGCTGTGACATGACTTTGCTTTGAAGCTCCTATCAAGTGCAAATAAGGCTCATACTAAATAAGTCCCTGCTAGGGAGTTGTATATTTTTATTTGTAATGTTTAGCTTGTAACCAAAAATCTGTTTTGGTTCAATTCCTGCAGCATTCAGAAAAGCATTGAAATGACAATTTACTTCTGGTTCAAGCAAAACAATGGTTTGCATGATTATCTGTTCAGCTTCATGGTTTGATTACAGAAAGCTTTGATTTTAAAACATTGAGTTTAACTCTGTCAAAGGATCAGACCTCATAATTTTTTATCTAAACCTGACATTTTCCTCATGCATATAACCCTTTTCTGCCCTTCCTCTTTCCCTCTTGCTAATAAACTGCTGACAAGCCACGTTTGATTGTCTTGTGAAGGCAAGAAGATCAAATACACACCGAATATTAACAAAAAAGAAAGGATATCCTGAGGGGGAAAGAAAAAAATGTACAGAACATGTGTTCACTTGTTCTGCTGGAAAGAGTTGTCAGGCACAGTGAAAAACCAGTTCAGAAGTGTCCTGCCAGGGTGAGGGAGCAGGACCCTCAGCATCCACACAGGGGCTCTTTTGGGAGTGCTCTGCTCACCCCTGTCAGTGCTGGGCTGGGCTGAGGGAGACAGCAGGGAAAGGAGGGATGCTGCTTCCAACCACTGACCTCACAGCTATTCTGTCTTTCTCCCAAGTGGAGGGTAAAAATTCCTGCTCGGGACTGAAAAACAAGGCCCTTCATGCCCAACAGCACTCTTTGTGCTTGTTTATTTTTGTGTCTGTTTGTTTTTGTTTGATTGTAACATTTTTTTTTTCTCTCCTAGTTAGCTCTACTCTATGGAGAATGAAACAACCCAAGATTCATCTTTAGCTCTCTGGAATTAGGGCTACGTGAGTGATTGCTGGGAAGGCAGTAAGGGACTTGGCTTACAAATTTAGCACAACCAGTGATTCCCACAGATTATAGGCTCAGAGAATCTCCTGAGCAGTAAGGGATACACGAGGATCATCGGGTCCAACTCCTGGCCCAGCACAGGACATCCCAAGAACCACACCATGGGCCTGAGAGTGTTGTCCAAACATTGCTTCAACTCAGTCTTGGAGCTCTGTCACCTTCCCTGGAGAGCCTATTCTAGTGCTCAACCACCCTCTGGATGAAGAACATCTTCCTGATATCCAGCCTAAAACCTCTCCTGACACAACTTCATGCCCTTTTCTTGAGTCTTGCACTGATCACCACAACACCTGTGCGGCCACTTGCTGTTGGGTGGGTTTAGAGAGCCAGGGAACAAAGGGTGCCTCACATCTTAGCACCTCTGGCATGTTGAAATGTTGCATGAAATCTCATTTTGCAATATAAGAACCAACTTATTAGCAGCAATTTTGCCTTGAGATTATGCTTAAATATTACTTTGTACAGATTCTATAAACATGTTTGCATTTACAGTTCTACATAGCTACATATAAAAAAAAAAAAAATAAAAATGTCTACACCAGATTCTTGATCAGTATTTTTGGGTTTGATATTTCTCCTTAGTCTTGTCCATCCCAGTTTACCTAATAAAAATGTTAATTTTCTGCTAGCCTCAGAATAAGTCCTCTCCTGTCCTCGTGATCCAGTCAGAACACAGAGGTAGCACTGAACAGAGAACAAACAAACACATACAAAAAAGAGGAAATATTAAATAAAAAAAAAAAAACTTGAAAGAAATAGAAAAAAAGTGAAACTTTTCCTGAGCAAAAGAACAAGCAAAAGAGGTCAATACCTTGAATTATTTACAGAGGGCCAGTAACTCAGGTTCTTTCTACCCAGTGTACAATCAGTCTGTTTATTCTGATAAAGCAACAGCTTTTTATGTATATCAAACAACATATTCAGAAAGCTTGCAAAGAAAACTCTATAGCCTCAAAGACTATTGTTTATCTGGAACATGGAGGAAAAGAAACTCTGGAAGTTAATGTTTGTTTCTCTCTCTGCACCAGCACCTCTTGAATAAAAACATTCTTCTTTTCATCATGAGTTAAGATACATATTTAAAAAAAAAAAAAATGTACACACACATGAACACCCAAACACATACCGAATCTCAACTTTTCAAGCTGAATGAATAATGTAGCAATTTATTTGAATTGGAATGAAACTGTGACTCATGGCTGACTTGAGATTAATTTGAAAAAAATTTCCAGCACCATGAAAGGATTGTAGCTTCCTTCCTGTTGTCTTAATGTATTTGACAGGTAAATCAGGTACAGCTTTGTTCCTCCAAGGTTATCCATTCCAGAAACAGGTTTTCTGTTTGGTATGCAGGCATGCAAAACCACCCTTTGAAGATGTGCAGTTGTCTTGCTCTCTCTAGATGTTAAGCTTCCTTTAAACTGTGATGAAGTTTAGGGAAAAGAGTTCTAATCACCAAAGGAATCCTTTAAAGCATTGATGTTTTCAGCTGTTAGATCACGTTGTAACAGCAGCAATGGAGAATTAAAACTGGTGTCCAGTTGTGTGTGAAACCTTAGCTCTGCACACAGGCCTCAATGTGACAATAACAGGAAGCAAACATTGGATTGTAGCTGTTCTTGTGTCAGTCAGTCACTGTAAAAAAAATTTTAGTGCTAATTTACTTAATGTTACCACCTAAGCCATTACTGATGGAGCAATGCAAAGTTAGAAAACAAAATATTTTATTATGTGCAAGTTTCTTATTAGAATAGAATAATCCAGCCAGAAACACTGCGAGATAGTAAATATTTGCAAGTTTGGATAATATGCTTGTCTTTATAATTGGCAGAATTGATCTTACTGAGTGTTCACTTCACAGTTCAGAATTATCCCTCTTTGTCTCATATATACAGACCCCTTTCCTTTTCAGATTTGCACAGGCGAGTAGCTGGTATAAAATACAAATTCCATTGCAGGTTAATTTAAAATTTATTAGAAAAGAAGGTGAAGTTTTAGGTGGGTAAAAAAACCCCAAATTAATTCTCAATCCTCTTTTCTGGAACTATGCCTATTTGTCACATAGACCCAATAAATATGATAATAGCATTATATTGTTAGCATCTGAACAGACATTCTATTTTTTAAGCAGCCCTCTAATGCAGAAATCCCTAAAATTGTTTAGCACACTTGGTATCTGATCCAAGAGGAATTTTAAAATCATTTCACAAGACGTAAACTGAGCAGCTTCTGTAATTTCACAGCTCATTCAAGTTTGCTTTGTGTTATGCTGCCATTTCTGCCTCTGAAAAGCAAGTGTTACAACCTCGAGTGGAGCGGCGGCCCTTCAGGCTTTCTGTGGGCACTGCAATCCACACAGACACAAGGCAGATGTTTGAGTCTGGTCAAATGTCTTATGAGCTGTTGTGTTTGTTCATCAAAACACCTGTCAAGTAATGGCAGAGGAGTGTGAGTGATGATAGAACAGACCTTTCAGGTCTATTGCACACACCAAGGGCTGCGCCAGGTGTGCCCCAGCCACTCAAGTTTCTTGCATGATGAGACATCAGTTGAATAAATCAAGATTATGCTCCATGGAATGGTAAAGGAAAAACTTAGGAGTCAAAAATTACTTCAATTTAGATTACAGTACTGCTTGTCATTTCAGCATTTTTGATCTCTAGTCATCTGGGAAATTATTTTGCCTTGATTTGGCTTACCTCCCCAGAGAGCTGGTGTCACAGCAGAGGGACCTGCATGCTCAGTGCAGTGCAAAGTCTTCTAGTAAAGCTTCCTTTGGTGATCCATGGGCATGGTTCTAGTCAGCACATACCATTATTCCATTCCCAGAGCCAGGAACCTTTGGAGCACACAATCTATTTTACTGATGGAGTGCAAAGTCACATAGTAACCACAAAAGTCAAATACAGCATCTATTCCAGATGATTTATAGTGAAGGAGTTATTTAACCAAGTGCCATGTGAGGACAAGCACTTACTCAATTGAAGTGAAAGCCTTGCAAATATTTTTAAAATACTAAATGGTATGGTGAAATAATACTTTTCACTTTTTAGAGGAACTTCTAAACAATATATTTTACTCAGCTTGGCGCTAAAAAACTGTTTATAGTCCAAACTTCAAGAAGCCAGGTGCAAGGAGCAGCTTGCTTACCCATCAGCATAAACTTCAAATAATCCATTTGACCACTCAGTGAAATAAAACAGGAGTAACTCCTAAGTCAGCCCCAATGAATGACAGGTGTTTTAGGAAGTGGTGTCCCTCAGCTGAGCTGCTGTGACTGGCTGTGTGAGGGTGGTTAATTCCTTCACTGCCCTGCAGCAAGGGGATGTGTATACAGTCGTACAACAAGAATTCTGCTTTGGTTGCTCACTTCTGTCAGCTTCCCAATACTGCTGACTATATTAAGCAGATTAATTAAGCTAATTAAGACATTTCATATGTGACTATAAATTATGCCATTGCAATGCTGCAATTCTATGGCTCTGTAACACGTCATCATTCTTAATGCTGAGGTTTAATGGTCACCTTAAACTGAAATAAAAGTGGGTATCTGCTTCTCTCCCCTCTCCTCAGGTACACTGGTACCCTAATGTTTGCCAAAACCAACAGTCAAGTTACTTCATGTTAAGGATCAATCAGCAACATGGTCAGACTGATTTAGTTTTTCCATGCAGACATGAAAACCATGCCCAGGATCCATCTCCACACATAATTCCACTAGCACAGCTCTGGGCACAGAGAATGATGAAAAAATCAGTGTAAGGAATAGAAACAGCCCTGTTATGCATCAGTCAGAGTTTCCATGGTCATCCCACTGCAGCCCAGGGCACCAAAGATGGAACTATTACTGCTACTATCTCTAAAATTATCTTTTTCTTTTTTTTTTTCTTTTTTTTTTTTTCCCCAATGGCAAAGAAATACAACTTTTAGAGCGCAAAAAGCTTAGAATTTAATTTCAAAGTATAATTAACAAAGCAATTCACAACAACAACTACTTCATTATTCTGTACTCACCACTCTGTACTTACCACTTGAACAAAAAAAAAAAAAAGAAAAAAAAAAAAAAAGGTTCATTAATGTGAACTCCTGATAGCAAAAGTACAGGGGAACTAACACACAAAGTTGTCCTCAGCCTTACTCATTTCCCTGGCAAAATATATAGTGTGGGCTTAAGTGATCCTGAAGAGGAGCTGCAAAGAAGCCTACACATAAAAGAGAACAAGCACAACATGGAAAACTACTGGGAAGAGCTTACAACACTGTACCATGGCTGAGATTCACCACAGCAGAGCCACTTTGCAGGTGTAAAATACTCACATGCTAAAGAAAAGAGAGAAAACAACATTGAGAGAAGGATAAACAAAAGGAGGACGATGTGAGAATATGAGAGGAAGTCAATAACAAAGAATAAAGGAAGTGCAGGAACTGAAATGGCAAAGTGAGAAGCAGGGGGAAAAAAAGGTCATGGGTTACAACTCTCTAGTATCCTGTAATGGAATAAAGATGGAAAGAAAAAGGAATTTTTACAGCCTGCTATTAAAACCAATATATAATTTATTTTTTATTTGAGATGAAAATGATTGCTTAGGCCTAGTTTTCTATTAGATATTGCTGTGTGAAACCAAATTTCCTTTTTAGGTTTGTGGGGTGGTGTGGGTTTTTTTGTTGTTTTTGTTGTGGTTTTTTGGGGGTTTTGTTTGGTTTTTTTGTGTGTGTTTTTGTTTGTTTTTGTGTGTGCTTTTTTAAACATCTTTTTGGGTTTTTTTTTTAAATTATTTGGGATTTTTATAATAGTATTTAAACATTATTTAAATGCTTATCATGTCTAGCTAAAGCAACCAAGAGAGATAATAACTATGAGCTTCTTAAATTTTCTGACACTTAACAGTGCACATAATGCAGAGGCTTTATGGAATGCTGATAAATTTCCTTGACCTACTGCTGAAATTTGAATAAACATATCATTATGGGCTTTAAAATGGGCTTTTTATGTATAGTGGCACATTAGAACCTGATGTGGTAGGCTTTAAGTAGCCTATTAGAATATCTTTCAGCTTGCAGACAATTCCAGTTATTGTGGGGTCACTGAGGGTTAGCAATTTATTCCTGAAATGAATGGGGGTTTTGTCATTGATTTAACAGAATTGGTAAAGACATTTTGCTTTTTCATTTTTTAATAGTTCTTCTGGACAGCAGACTGTATGAACAGAAGTCTCAATCCTATTGGAAATCTAGCTCTGGGACAGTAAAGTCAACACTTACATGGATTTCTGCCCCAGAAACTCTGGGAACACACTGTGATCCATGTCCAACGTTTGTCCACATCTTGTGCCTCGGACAAACACATTCAGTGAAAGAAAGAAAACCAGACAACATCAAATTCCTCTAGGAACAGCTACTAGCAGAAAGCATTTCCACTTCCAAGCAAGGAATCAAAGCACCCCAGTCACTTCAAACAGGCAAAGTGTGATGCCATCCACTTCCAAGCAATCCAAGGGTAGGTACACGGAAGCAACACTCACTAAATAACTTCAAGCCATATATTAGTAAGTAGGGTTCAGATATTCTAGGAATCATAAAAAGAAATTGGTGAGTTTTGGTAAAGGATTTCATTATCATTTTTAACTGTGTATTGGGGAACAAGTATAATTTTATTAGATCTTGTTTCTCTGCCATCTCACAGCCCCCTGAAATTGCTAAAAAGAAAGAGTAAGTAAAAATATACTTGCACTAAACCACTTAAATTATAGCCCAATTTGTAGTTTAACAGCTATCTTGTTGTTAACTTTTAAATTTTTATGATTCTGACAGATTTTATCTATAATAGGGTAATATAGCATATAATTAATATACCATAAAATCCGAAATTGCTGCATACTATAACATAAATGCTATTCTTGGAGAACCAGTTCCAAATCTGAAGTAATGATTAGATGCTCTTTGCAGACCCATGGCAAAGGGATGTCTCCTTACTAGAGAATATGAGAGGTGATCTGCAGGGTTACCTGGCAGTGTGGCAGAACAGCAGTAATGTTTACTCAGAAAGGGCTATCACATACTTAAAAGGTCATGAAGGGGATTGATATGGAATAACAAATATGTTCACTTTCTCATTTACTTCACTGTTGCTTCAGAAAAAAAGCCTGAGCAGATAAATACAGCCAAATCTCCTACAGAAGTCACAAAAGTATGCGTTAAAATGTGAAGAAACAGTGGAGAATAGGAATGGACTGGAACAAGAGACACCAGAATGGTGAAGTGTTTTACTGAAATAGGAGCTTTGACAGAAAAGACAGACAAAAATCTGACTGAATCATGAATCTAAGCTCACTGATAGCCTCAGGGTGGGTTTTACCTGACCCATGTGTAAGATAAATGGGGACTGTCCCTATAGCCTCATCTTCCAAAGTGAAGCACTTTCCTACGTGGACTTGCTCACAGTCAGACTTTTTATACTCAGAGTTGTAGGGTGCCAATTCTAGCATATGCCTCTTTCTCTCTACATTTCTTATATATTATATTATATTAT
>VWYO01008083.1:0-23567 GCA_013400275.1 Rhadina sibilatrix
GTATTCAATGGTAATTCACAGTAAAAAAATCATTTTATCATTGAACAGAGAGCACATAAGCCTTTAGAACCCCCCAGTCCACAAGCACTCTGTCCCCTTCTCTGATTCCAGCTGGGCTAGGTGTGGTGCCAGAGACCAGCAGCCATCAACTGCAGCTCAGCTAAGCACAGAAGCAAAATAACCTGGTGATTATGATTTCCAGGCTCTTTCATACCAACTTTGGGTCTTACATGTTTCAGACTTTTTGTGGGCTATGAATAATAGAACATGTCAACTTTCAGAACGAGGAAATGAGCGGTCGTCTGCTCATTTGATCTGAAAAAGCTGAGCTGACAGCAGATACCAAAGACCATTTGGACAGATAAATGGGCCTTTTGAAGGAACTGGTACACATAGAAATAGATGTTGGGTAATTCCTTTTTCTCCTGTATAAAAGATCTATTTCAGACACTCTCCAAATTTAACACTGCTTGCTTCTTGTTCTCGTCTTCCTGATTTCCACTTGTAATATATTCCAAGTTTTTCAGTTTAGTGGCTTGTATGCACAAACATACAGACACCTTCAAACCAAAAATAGTGCACACTAATGGGTAAAAAGGACAAAGAAGCTATTTCTTACTTTTTTTGTTTTGCATAAAGTTAACAAAACTTGACACATTCCTGGTTTAAGTCAACCATTCTCTTAAATATTGAATCAGAGCTTTTATTCCTAAAAACATATTTGTTTTCCCTTGCTTTTATATATTTAGTCTGAAGCTGCTATCCTTAGAAGAGCGTACTATAAAGCATGAAAAGATTTTATCTAGAATAATTGTTTTGTTTAAATCATAACTACCTTACTTGGTATTTTAGCTAATATTCAGATAACTTGCCCAGTCATCAATCACAGAGATCACATACTAGAAATGAGACTACATAAACATTTGTGAAATTACGCAGGTGACATCACTCATAAAACACCTGTATCTCTGTTTATTCCAACATCTCTTCGATTAAAAACTACTACAAATTCCAAGGAGCATTCAGAATTGAGAACTCTGAGTAGTTTTACTTGGTGACTGAGGGACATATTATACTTCAAACAAATATGAAAGCCAAGTTTGGGGCTTCGTTTTTACCTCTTTCTAGATACAGGTAGGAAGCACAAAACATAATGTGCTCANTAATGTGCTCATAAAAAAAAAAAAAAAAATTGAACTCAGACACTACAGAGTTACAATATTTTTCAGCCACTAGTGTTCCTCTTTCATCTGGCTAAGGCTAGTTAGAGATGGTCCAAGAATCACAACACACATGCCCAGATATAAGCCATCCACAAAGACCATCTTTTGTAGCCTACCTTTGATAGTCTGCTGCTGTTTCAAAGAAGCAGCAGTATGATTGACAAGCTGTTATATTTTGTAACCTGTTCACAAAATAAAAAAAGTGCAAACCTTGAGAAGAGATATAATCTCACCTCATTAAATTCCTTTTTGAGACCACTCCATGGTCAGTTATTCATAGCTCCACTGTGTTTAATATACATCTTTTCACACACTTGAAAGATGGTGAAAAATAAAATATGAATGTTTTCCCTTTTCTCTATTAGAAGTTAAGAAATTTAAATAGATTTAATATGTTGTGTGAACTGCCAAGAATATCCTTTGAAAGTCAGGGCAGGTAAATAACCATGCGAAAACTAACAGAACATTTTAAGTTTCATCTTTTCCATCCTAGTTTTCTTACTGACTTGTTAATAAATATTTTCCTAAGCTTCCTGAAACAAGAAGTGGAATTTCAAGGAATATACCAACGGATTTTTCTTCACTTTGGAAAATAAATACATGCACCTGGAACTGAACTGCATCTCCAGGAGTCCCAGGCTTCCAAGGGTACATGGACTATAGTGTCCTCTTGTTCAAATTCCCAGTGCCTATTGCTCTTGCCAGAAGTTCCACCTGCTATGGGATGACCCTTCTGCAGCAGGACATGGACTGTGGTGTTGGGTTTTCAGGTGGTTTTGGCTTTTGTTACAAACACGTGCTTTGTCACAGCACTGCAAAACAGCACACGCCTCAGCCATGCCAGTCTGGGACTGTCTTGGATTTTGGCACAACAAACCTGTCAACCCTTACAGCTGGCCTGTGGAACAACCACCCATTTCATCCTCCACCCAACCAGACCTCCAGCACTGGCCACTGTCATCTGGCCTCACATCTAAAAAGCTATGGAGCCAAAGGGAGACAAAAGCTACATTCAAAATGTTTCTCCTATCACTTAACTTGAAGAGAAATAATTTTTCTGGGAATTTAGCCTTTGCCAGAGTCTGAAACGTATTCAGGAATAATACCATAAGATTGCCCGCTGACTGAAGAGATATTTAAGCTTTACAGTACTGCTACAGTGTGGAAATTGCAGTGTCAAGGAAACTGAACTCTACACTGATTCTCCCAAAACAGCTACTAAAACTGAAGAGCACTTTTTTTTTAAATGTTTCACCACTTTGCATTTTAAAAACAGCAACAAACAAAAATAATTCCCGAACACCTACAAAACAAAGAAAGCCAGAGAGTAAATATGGTTCAATCCTGCCTTGCAAGGCCGTAAATTCTTTTCCTCAAAGTTTCAATTTTCTCATATAAATTCCCTTCCAGTGACAAGTGTAGCCAGCATCCTTAATGGTTCAGGTTTGTCTTTCTTTTTAAAAGTGCAAGCTAGTACACGAGTGCTTATAAATCCTATCTCATATTTCAGAGAAGAAAGGCTCCAAGTTTTCAGGCCCTCAATGACAAGAGCTTAGCCTTTGAGCTACTGCAGGAGTAACCTTTCCCCCTTGACATTTGCCAATGTACTCTGTAAATACACCATTGTAAATACACTGAAAGTTGGAACCATCATATAGCTCCAAGTGGTAATATGAATGTGACCACTCCATTTAATACTACATATCCCAAAGAAAATGATGAATTTTAGCACAGAATTTTCTGCAGACTTTTTAATCTTTATGCTTAATCTTTATGCTATATTAGTAACTGTGGGGGTTTTTTTCAGAGAGCTTAGAGCTTAATTTAAATATAGGAGTGCCAATTTTGATCCTCCTAGTAGCTGCAATAGTTCTGAGGTCTAATTTCTAACACTTATGCCTGACATACACATGAACTGCTTTTAAACAATTCATATTTGTATGAAAAACAATGAAGGAACTCTCCTGACTGTTCCCAGAGAGCATCACAGCCTAGTGAGCACAACAGCAATAGGTGAGAGACAAGTCATAGGCCTGCACTAAAAGAAGCAGCATTTATACCTTGGCTCTGGATGAAAATGCTATATGTTGTCCAATATTTTCAATTTGACAGATTACCAGGTCCATAATTATTTGGAAAAGGGACAGGAAAACATGACTCAGAGAATGGGAAAAGATCTTGTGGTATGAAGATAGTTATGTTCTTCCATTTATTTTTTAAAAGATTATCTGAAAGTCTTAGAAAACTGTGTGCCACCCATGGCATGTTATTCTTCCATATATCAAACAACAGGAACTTTCTGCCCATTTTTATTCACAACATCTCTTCAGCCTGAAAATCTATCAAGGAGCTGTACTGATCTGCACAGGGACTTCACTCTGCCAGTATTTCCTGGTGGTAACTGATCCCATTCAAGCTCTTCATTGCTTTATCATGTCATCATAGAACAATTTTTTTCCCACTGCTAAGGCAGTAAACACAGTTTTCATTGTACTATAGTAGAAATATTAGAACATATGCTCTAAAAGCTGAAGGGATAAGAAAGATAGGAATGAGTCATTAGTATCAGGACAGCCTTAGGTCCCACTAGCACAGCGCTGCTGCAGTTGCCAAATTTAAAATCTTTACATTTGCAAGTCACAGAACCAACTAGATTGGGAAAGATCTTTGTGACCATCAAGTCCAATCTATGACCAAACACCATCTTGAAAACTAGACTATGGCACTGAGTGCCACATCCAGCCTTTCTTGAACACCTTCAGGCATAGTGACTCCACCACCTGCCTGGGCAGCCTATTCCAATGCCCAAACATCCCTTCCTATCAGGAAGAAATTTTTCCTGATACCCAGCCTAAACATTCCTGGTGCATCTTTAGTCTGTGTCCTCTTGTTCTATCACTGGTTGTCTGGGAGAAGAGATTGATGCTTGGCTGGCTACAACCTCCTTTCAGGGAGTTAGAGAGAATGATAAGGTCACCCCTGAGCCTCCTTTTCCCCTGGCTAAACACCTGAGCTGCTCTTCATAGGGCTTGTGTTCCAGATCCTTCACCAGCCTCGTCGCCTCCTCTGGACATGTTCAAGCATCTCAATGTCCTTCCTAAACTCAGGGGCCAGAACTGGACACAGCACTCAAGGTGCTCCTCCCTGCTCCTGCTGGCCACACCATTCCTGACCCAGGCCAGGAGCCATTGGCCTTCTTGGCCACCTGGGCACACTGCTGGCTCATGTTCAGTGGGTTGTTGGCCAGAGCCCCCAGATCCCTTTCTGCCTGGGCACTGTCCAACCACTCTGTCCCCAGCCTGTAGTGCTGCAGGGGTTGTTGTGGTCAAAGTGCAGGACCTGGCAATTGGTTTTGTTAAATCTCATATTGTTGGATTCAGCCCATCCATCCAACCTGTCTATGGCCCTCTGCAAATGTAACTGAACAACTCATAGAGGATTAAAAACAAGTCTTGTATAATTATTTTGTGTCTTTATTGATAATCTAGGTTATGACTACTAAAACCCCAGATCTATGTGCTTTTCAAAATGAGAAGAATGAAACACTTTTGAAAGAATTAATGCCTCTTTCAATAATTTCAGAACAGTACTTTGGGGGGAAAAAGATAGAGAAAACAAAAATCCCAATTCTTGATGATATCAGGTTAGTCCTAACTACATTAGAGTTTGCATAAAGTGAGAAGATGCCCTTTGCTCAGTACCTGCAAATGGTGTGCATGCATCAACACTTGGAATTATCCAGCATTTACTACAAAAGTTGGGAAAATGCTGATCAAAATCTTCTGGAGAAATCTAGGGAAGTTTAGACACCACTAGAGTAAATTACTTCATCTAAAATTATTTTGTCTACAGCATGTATTTTAATGTTTGTTGAAAGCCAAGTGTATTTTTGCTGTATTGTTATGTTTATGGCAGCCTAGCTCATGTTGTTAAGCTCTTATTAGTTATTACTGCAGGATAAATTCAAATGACCAAACTTATAAAGTAAAAAACTACTTCTAACTTCATCCTCCTAAAAATATCATCTCTCAGGACCTAGCAGAGAAACTGAAAACAGCACTGATGCTGTTAACATCCTGATTCAAACTTTTGTGGAGCTGGATATATATATCCAGTATCATATTATCACATTTTGAAGAACTATCATCATCTGAAACCTTTAAACTGCTGTTAAAACCTTAACCTAACCTAAGGTTAAAAATATTAAGCACCACTACAGACTAGCTCTGCAGAATAATTCTCTTCCACACAACAGGAAAATATCACTGTGATGTTATCTAATTTCCACCCCCAAACCCCAGCCCCACCCTGTTGTTGGTATGCCAGCATGTTGGAAAATGAGCCTCAGCAAATACAATGAAGTTAGATACTGGATACTGGCTTACTTAGTGTCTCTCACAAGCATCCTCTTCTACACCCAGCATCTGAATTACAGACGTGGTAAACCATTCTTGTGGCATCTGATGGGTAGAACTCAAGTAAACAGAAAGAAAAGAAGAGAGTATCTTTGAGACACCACAGCTGTAGAAGTAGAATATGGCTCTCTTGCTGTTCTTCTGGGAGCATTTTGTAAGCTGGGCTGAAACCAGCCTTGATATGCACAAATAGCAGAGTTTGACTTTGCATATTGCATGGATAGGATATGGCAATGTTTGAAAAGGGAAATCTTTACATACTGACATACAGCTATTTATAGTCACTTCATCGTGCACTGAAAATCTTACTCCTCTTTTTGGGTTTGACACAATGTCTGACATCTACGTTTTTTGAATCAGAAACTATGATGGAAAAACCTTTTTTAAAGCAGCAGCACTAAAAGCAAATAACCACTTGCGAAAAAAACAAAACAAAACAAAACAAAACAAAACAAAACAAGCCACAGCTGTGCTAATCTCAGCAGTGAAGGTTAACCTTTAACTACAGCAGCCTGGTGAGCTTTCATTTCTTTCTCTTTGCTGAATCAGCATGCAGGGCTGGCATTTCATATCATTGTCTGTAACACTACACTGCTGGGACACAATTAGCTGCTTATAAGGGCATGTAATTTGCAGTGTGCATCTCCACTCACCACTAGAAGTGTCTTCTAAACTTGCCACAATACACAATGAAAAACAGATCTTAAACAGCCAGCAGCAGCTCACAGGCTGCAGCCCTTTTTTTTTTGTTGCAACTGAAATTTGGGAGAAACTGCAAGAAGGCAGCAATCATAATGAGCCAGGGCTTGTCTGAGAATATGAGGAAGAGCTGAATGAGACCAGTAAAAAAAGCCAGTTAATTGGTGTAACATTTATACACTTTAATTTCTTCAGACCTACCACGTGAAACAGAATTTGAAAAAGCATTGCTCAAAGAATGAAACAGATCTTTGGTGTATATTTTCACCTGGAGGGCTCCAGTGGAGAAGAGCAGTGGCAGAGCAGAGAATTGGCTTCCAAAACAGGCACTGTATTTACATACCAAGAATAAGCACTGTGTAAATACATGCATATGAAGGCAAGTCACAGCCAGTTAAGACTTCATAACGGGTGAAAAAAGTAACATTACATCTGAAATATTAAAATCTCAGTAATTAATACCTTTGCCCATGAAATCTAGATTATTTATAATGGGTATTAATAAAAGCAATATTCAATTTATGTTGATCCCTTTGAAGGCTACAAAACATTCTGCTAGCTTTCACAGCATACCCATTTTCACAAACAAAAGTTCTTACCATCTGAAAAATCAAGTCTACTTTCCCTGAATGAGGTTTGTTTATCTTCAAAACAGTCAATAGTAAACACAACCATTTATTTTTTCCAAAATTAAGGTAGATATAAACTTTTATATTATCAGGGGAAAGTAGTTCCATTCTGCACTATGAAGAGTCTTCCATAGCATCCACTGAAATGAATAGAAATATTTCTCATCATTTAAGTTTTAAACCAGTAATGCTCTACTTTAACAGACATGGTCTTAACACTGAATAGAGATGCACAGCTTTCTGCAACAGCAAATCTCACAGGAACAGTGTCAGGAGCAATTGCAGGCATCTTGCAAGATTTCACACTTTCATGCTCAGTCTGAAAGGCTGTCAAAGCAATGATGATATGCATCCTGCCAAACCTAGTGGGTTTATAATTATTCACTTAAAAGGGTAAGTGATTTGCACAGGGTAAATGTTACAGAGACAGTTGCACAAAATACTCAGTGATCAAAAGACAGTCTACAACTAAAACATGTACGGGAAGCAAAGCAAACACAGTCTGAACTTCAGCACTACACACTGCTATGCTACACAGTTACTTTTTAACAAGAAAGCCATGAAAGGGGGAAAAATATTTCAGTTGCAACTCCTTTGCAATTCCAAATAATCGTTCTTTTTAGAAAAATTTAGGAAAAATTAAATCATTTAAACAGCACTCATACACTTGCATAAGTCACAGCTGACTGCTGGTCCATGGCTCATTTGTAAGACATACTATCACTTTCTGGAAAGAAAAAAAGGCTTTTAGGAAAGTAAATGCAGCCCAATTAGTTGTACTTCTTTCAGGTATAGAAGGCAGAGGAGGGAAAAGATAACCACGGGTCCCTGTCATGCATGCACAGCCTGGCACTGGGCACCAAGGGTTGTTGCCACTGCTTCAGCTGGGTAGACTGGTCCTCACACAGACACCTCTAGCCAGGACTGGCAGTGTCAAACCCCTCGCATTTGACACAAGCAGGGCAGACATGGATTTAACTCCTACCTGGTAGAAATAAATCTGCTTGCATCACAGCTCTGGCTTCTTCAGAGAAGCATCGTTTTTTCAACCACTCAGCTTCGTATTCACTTGTGTGTTCATCAGGCCATGTAACTGAGATCTTTCAACACAAGGCAAAAGGTGAGTTTAGAAAAAAAATTTATAAAAATATCACCTAGAACAACAAAACCCCTTAGAAACAGCAGAAATGTTAACATTTATATCAATAATATCAGTTACACTTTCAGTGAAGGATGACAGCAAACAAGTAATGAAAATCCAACCTGAACACCATTCAAATTCTGACACTTTTTATAAATGCTCATTTTCATTTCAACCCATGACCTAACTTGCTTGTTTGTGTGGACTGTTTCTACTGTGGGAGCTGCACTTAATAGAAAGAAGGGAATTGTAAAAACTGGTACATATCACTGGGGAGAGCACTTCACCCCAACTCAGAAGAGCAAAAATATCTTGCAAAACACTGACAGGTCATGAGAAAAGGAAAAGAACAAGACAGACAAGGACCTTGTGCTAGGAGAGAAATCCATCTCCTTTTGAAGTCTTCCCTCTATCAAATAAAACTTTTAAAAGTGTTGCATTTTTCAATTCCTGAAAAAAACATGGAAAGAAAGCATATGGCTTTGCTTGTCATGAACTGAAAGAATTTAGTCCAGCACAGACCCTCAGCTGAATTTTTAAGGTGGATGGACAGGCACCAATTCCCAATTCACATATTCTGCTCATTCATGTGATGGTAAAACACTACCAGTATCATTTCAGTATTAGTGCTGTGCTTCCATCACTTTCTGAATACAAGTGGAAGCAGACAATTCCTAATTTGCCTAATCAAATAATGAATTTACATTGCATTAATTTTGTCTAGAATCAACCTGGCAGCCCAGAATTCCTCACCAGAGATCCTTCTGCTGTGGCTGAGACACTCACACAGCCTCTGCAAACTGCCCCTGCAGCAAGGCTGCCCTATCTGACCCAGGGCTGACTCAATATGTTTAAAACATCTTTAACTATAAAAAGAAGGAAATCAGTTTGCCAAAGGAGCCATGTACTGCTTCTAATAAAACATAAAAAATCTAAATAATATAGTAGGTTTTTATATATATCAGGAAAGACTGAAATTCATGAGGAGGGCAGCTCCTATCCTCTCTTGCTTGACCCTCCATTTTTTCAGGAAGAAATGTTAATGTAGATAAGCAGACAGGGATATAGACATTAGTTCAATTCTGATTATTGGATTCAACTTTGGTTTGAGTGTTCACTCTGAGATGAAGGGGGTTTTTTTACACTGAAGATTTGCTAATAAACTGATATTTTTGTTACGGATTAAGGTCACCATCATTTTGCCACGTGTTTTTCAGATTTTCAAGCCATTTACTTAAAGAATAAAGAGAGGAAAAAGTGTAATTAAATGTGCAAGAAATGTATGTTTTCAACAACTAGTGACGAAGAAGCATATGGTAGAATTTTAAAAAGCAGTATTATATTATAAAAGCTGAAGCCTGGGTTTATGCAGCCTCTGCATAACGTCTATAAAGTTAAGTTTTGTACAAAGATGGGAAGATCTGAGTTCCCCAAATGGCCATTCTTCCCAAAAGCTTTGCAAATATCTGATAAGGTTCGCAAATCAGCACACTGTGATTAGACCGTAACTTGGAATTTTCTCAGATTTAGATTAACAAGCATTGTTTAGACAAGTTTCAAGAGAAGGTGAACGAGATGGTTTGCTCCAAATACCTTTCTCCTGTCTGCCAGAGCAACCTGCTTCACCACGATGTTGACATCCAGATCCTGGAGGAGCAGCCTGCGCGCTCCGGCGGAGGGCAGGAAGCAGAGGGGACACTGGCAGTTGTCCCTCAGCCAGACGCAGGGGTAGCTGCTCTCACTGCCATCCTCCCACTTCACAGAGATGAGATGGCCTTGATCCAAAGCTTCCACCTTCTGTATCCCCGGGCTCATCATGCTGGGCTGCTGGGCTGTGTGTGAGTGCTCCCACTGAGTGGGCTCCTACCCTCCTGCACACCCGGCCTCCAGGGGCTGCGCTCCTCAGCAGAGCGTGAGCCACCGCCCTCCACCTTTTGGGTTCTATACTGAAAACATCAGAGGGAGACGTCAGAGGCAACTCTGTCATGGAGCTCCTGAAAGACCACCAAGAGCAGCTTATCACTGAAGAAGTCAGCGTAGCAAAATGTGTTACAATGATTTTCCCTTCCCTTCCAACTACCTAGACTTTAGGAATATTCACTATATGTTGCTTAGAGAGGGTGCACTCAGATGTATCTACTCAAAAATCCCTTCAGTTTGATCCATCATCTTGGCTGTCTTTTGTTGCTACTCCCTCTGACCAGAGATTATGCAACAGCCCTAAAACCTCCTCTACCCTTGGTTGGAGTAAGAGCATGTGCAAACCTGGCCTCACCAAATGAGTCTGTGAGCTATGACCTCTCCCACCCTGAACCCCACCAGAGTGGATTTTCAGGATAGATGCTAGGTCTGGTTTTCTTGTGGATATGTTCATCTTCCTGGGCCTCATTTACTTCTCCCTAAACCAGAGGTAACTGGACAACAGTGTCACCATTATCTTATCTCATGTTCCCTTAGGCAGCTCAACTCACAGTCCAAAGCCAAAGCTCCAATCAGGAGGCATATTCAGGAAGGAGTGGGTTTTGGTGGTCACAATTTCTTTATACAGTTTTGCCATGAAAGGCAAGAAGTCATTCATAACAATGTTCAAGCCCTTAGCCATAATGCTTCAGTCTCTCACAAAAAGTCACCTCAACACGAATTCTACAAACCAAAAAGCTGCAGCTGCTACCAACCATGCTCAAAACCTATGGAAGTGCACATACACCACGATCTCTGCTGTGGATACTACGGAATAGAAAACTCAGAATCCACCTCCCTGCAAGGAAAAGCTTTGCAAACACGACTTCAGCAACAGAGTTCTGTAAGAGTTCCTCTCTCCTTTCACAGCCAGACTGGTTTCTATAGATATACTCTCTTATTTAAAGCCAGCTGCATACTGTACTGCAGGAGGATGGTGTATCCAGATCCTAGAATTAGAAAAGTTCTGGTCTAATATTTTTCTTATTTAGAAAAATTCAGGGGAGACTCCTGAATAAGTCATTACATATGTATTTTAATAGATTTCATCAATGTCAAATATTGCATATATATTAAGTATCTTTTCTTTTTGTTCTTAAGCTCACAGGGCAAAATATTGATGCTACCATGATCAAAGTCTCACCAGCTGTCTCTTTGCACAAAAAAAAATATCCTGGGCTTCAGTATTTTGACTCACAAAGGCCTACTGGAGTTATCAGATGGTTTTTCAATATTTTTCCTTTGCTGCAGTTTAGAACTAGGCTACACAGGACTCTTGGGTCTCCATTTGTTTTTATTTCATTTAATTGACTATTGCAAAGCAGAATACTGGAGTTTTTTTCCTTTCTTATGTTTATGAATAGTAGTCCCATTGGAACCCAGCAATTACTAATCCTCACCTGCAATGCAGTACAGCTAGTTTTGTGCACATAGACTTAAACATCTTTTATCCAAAATTGTGCTTATGTCCAGATTTAATATTTTCTTTTATACAAACGTATACATAAGCATACAAATGTGTATATGTGTGTGTGTGTGTGTGTGTGTGTGTATTTCTACCATACTGCAATTTTCCTTTGTACTTTGTAAAAAAATATTTATAACGCAGTACTGGCTGCAGAGTCCTTCTTAGATTTCTTGGACAAAGTTTTATTATGTATGGCAAAATAGTTGTGTTATGCTTTGGGATTTAAAAAAGAAAAGACCATTTCAACGTGCCCTAAACTTTTGCTACTTCTGTACTTGTTTCAGGATAGTTCTCTGTTCAAGGTCAGCAGTTTACCTGATGGTGAGTCGCACTGCCTGACACCTGGACAATGCTGAACTGTCCAGCACCAAGCATGGTGCTCACATCCACAGGATTTTAAGCACCTGAGCAACAGATATGGCTGGATCAAATTATTCCACCTACCTTTCTATGTATAAGGAATTCTAGAACAAAGCACCCTTCCCAGAACCAAACACCCAGTTCCTTTGGGGATAGGGATGCTTTTCTCTGTGTACTAAATATAGTAGGTACTCCTGTAGGAGTACCAGCCATGTTCTCAAGCCATGAGAACCAGATTTTGCTTTAGAAGTTTAAGGCCACCAGGAAGCTCCTTCAGCTTACTAAATGGGGGAAGCAGGAGAAATCCAAAGGTCTGGATATACATATTAAATGCCTAAGTATTTAATTTCAAAGTTTTTCCACAATGTATTCCATACATTCATTACATTCATCTATCCAGTAGTCCACATATTGGTTTTGTACACAAATTTATCACCTTATGTAAGTGGGATTGCCAAATAATTTTAGTATTTTCTACGTGCTTAGTGTTTAACCTAAGCACAGGCTCTTCTTTAACTTTAGCATGGCAGTTACAACTACCTGGATTTTGTTTATGGATATTTTAATTCTATAAATATTTTTCTTCAGAATGTCAAAACAAGGGATTGGAAAATACATTAAGCCTTTACTTTCTGAATGTCTCAAAGGGAAGATTCATGACTAAAAACTGAAGCCCTATGTGAAGCTTGCCACGTTTAAAAGGCTTCTTGACATCTCCTATTTCACCTTTCAATTAAGAAATCTAAACATGCTTCTAAGAGGCTCCAAATGTACGAGTGGTAATAAAAAATCACATTTTTTAATGGCAAGAAACTGAGGTGAGTTTATTGCCTACCACAAATGTCACTTAACTGGTATTCATCTGGTAATAGGTAACTTGGTCACACAAAATGCATGTCAAGCTCTGAAAAGCCAATTTCATTCTGATTTGTCTCTACACTGATTGCCAGAGGCGTGGGGACGAGGGGTTGCACATGTGCCACTTGCAGAAGGCAACTAAGAGGAGAAAGCCTTGTCTCTGGGGAGACCTCACCTGGCAACCATTTCATGTCTCACATGGGACAGGCAGTCAGCAGGGGAACACCAAGGGCACTCCAGAGAGGTTCTCCAATCAGGTGGCAAAAGGTCTCCATCAATGGACTGCAGTGGAATGTTGCACTTGGCAAATGGTCTCCTGTCAGCAGGTGGACTTTGGAAGGAGCCAGGGGCCATAAAAGTAACTGCGTCAGAAGCTCTGAGGCTTTTTGAGTCTTGGCTTTTTTGATTTGGGGCTTTTTGAGTCTGGGGACCTTTTGAGTCTTGTTTTTTTGCTTTGGCTTCAGCTTGCTGAGGTCTGCTTCTTGCCCTAGGCCTAGCCTGTTTTTTGTCCCTTTTGCCCTGGCCCCAGCCTGCCTTTTGGCTCTTGTGCCCTCGCTCGTCCTCACATTTGTGCCTTTCCTCTCACTGGGCATTTGGCAGGACACTGGCTGACCTCTGAGCCTCGTGTGTAGCCTGTGTCCTGCCCTGCCTCTTTGCCTGTCCCAGCAACCATCTGTCCTGTCTCCCTGCATCCCTGACAGATGCCATGCCCATTTCATCTCTGTGTTCCTGCCTGAGCCACTTGCATCCAACCCTGCCCGCCTCCTGATGCCTACATAACTTAGGTCAAAGTTACAAGGTGTTTATATAGCTTGAGTTACAAGATATCAATATAACCTGATACATCTATATAACCAGATTAGCAATATAACCTGAATCATAATGTAACCTGATATAAATAATGTTTTTATACAATGTAATGGCTAGTATATGGTTAACTGGTTGCTTAATGCTGAATAGAAAAAAAAAAAAAAGAAGGAAAAACCCTCACCAGATCGATAGCTTTAGAGATAGATAAGTATAGTACAAATGAGAAATTGGCAAATGTAAAGCCAGTTAGCCACAAAGCAAAGAATTTAGACCAGTTAGAACCAGATAGACCAAGGAACACCATAACTGCACATGCTCTGAAGACCAAATTGAAAAGTTCAGATGTGAAGATGACCTTGGAAGCCTTCACCAAAGACCCCCCAACGACCCCTGAACTGGGGAGGCACAAGCACCGTGCAAAAGAACTATCCAATAACCATGAGATCATACCATGTAAGTTAGTTCCGGTGCATATATGATGATATTATAGTGACACAGTAACACTCAGCATGTATACACGTATAAATACACCACAGCACTTGACAGAGTTAGGTGGAGATACCCCCTCTCACCACTAGTGCTGCAAAAAAATACCCCAAATACCTGCTCTAAAGACATTGGTCTACGGGGATTTATTTCCAGCCTATCTTTCTGGCATCGCTCCGATCCAGCCCGCTGCCATCCCGCCTGATCCCCACTCACCGGGTGTCCGGCCGCCCGTCGCCGCGGGAGCGGTGCCTGCGGAGCCGCACAGGCTCCCGGACAGGGCGCGCACAGCCCCTCTGCCGCTCGGACAGCGCTCCTGACCCTCGGGGGTAACGCCCTCTTTCTCTCCGTGTCCCCTCTCTCTCCCTACCCAGCTGTCCTGGGTTGACGTTGCAATGTATCCCCAATCGTCTGTATGGTTTATGTTGGATCTGAGAGTAAACGGGGAGAAAGTGCACGGTTTGCTTTCAGGATCCTCACAGACTGGCCTTGAGAAGAGTGAGTCACTGGCACCGAGACACAGTTTTTTTTTCTGGCAGCACTCACTTTCGCTTTTNTTTTTTTTTTTTTTTTTTTTTTTTTTTTTTTTTTTTTTTTTTTTTTTTTTGTTACCAATAAACGGTTCTCAGATATAACCCTGTCTCATTTGAACTGATTTCATCCTAGACCATCTGTTTCAAAAGAACCCCTCGCAGTTCCCCACAGTGGAATGCAACACAAGCAGAATCTCTTCTAAATCCACGACAGCACGTTTTGTAAATGCTTTGGAAGAAAAGGTTAACCTAAAAGAAACAGACGCAACCAATTCTCACTGGCACAGTTTCCAGACAGTTTTCTTTTTTTTTTTTTTTTTTTTTTTTTTTTTTTAATTTATAAAAACATCTGGGGGGTGNNNNTTAAGTATAATAAAACCTCTGGGGGCTGGTGAGATACATGGAACTTAAGTTATCATGGAGAGGCTGTAAGCCAAAGGAAATTTTCACCTTTGCTTGGATGTGAGAGGCTTTTACAGCTGTGTTCAACTCACCTAACTTCCGAGGTATCATCATGACTTACACCCAAACGTCAGATTGACCAGCCCCAACACTCCTAAATAACAGGCATACCTGGATCACATTTCAGCCAACCTTTTCAGAAATCTACTTCAGGAGGAGACAAACAGAACCCTTTTCCCCTCCACTAAGTACAAAAAAGAACCTCAGTGACTAGCTCCAACATGGATGTTACACCATGTTACTTACACTTCAGCAAGACTACTTTTCATGGCACTGATTTTATGATTCACTGATGCTTTTATTTACTGACACCCTTTGCTATGTACAATTCACTGAACACTAAACTTCTGGGAGAATCACAAATGGTGCCAGGCCTAGACTTTACTGTGAGACAGAAAAACCCTGGACTGCTGTCAGTGATGCCCCCTGTTCCACAAGGCTGTAGGTTTTGGTGTTATCAGACAAACCTAATGTTAGTCATAGAGTACTCTCTTGAAATATTTTCAGTCCTAAGGAATGGAATCTGAAAGAGCCACTGCATCCTACAGAGAGAGAGGAGAATCTCCTTCACAGGCTGCAACAGGAGCATTGATACCTTCAGGGGAGGAAATGATTCCACTGGATGCTTTGCAGTATTAATAAAAGTCATTATATGGGGCTTTTACAATATGCAAATCTACTTTGGTTCACTGCCCCAAACATATTCAGCTCTTTCATTTATGTCTACTTACTGAAGTCAATGAACTTGTAACTTCCTACCACCACTGTTAATTAGTAGAGAACTGGGCACTCAAGCTTCGGTATTATTCAGTTTGCTGGTTACACAAGATGAAGCATGAAAATTATTATAGCAAAAACATTTCCCTTGTGGTAAAGTTAAGCATTTACTATTTAAATACACTGTAGTGTTTGCATTAGACTTCTGATTCTGTCTTCACTGTAAAGCGATTCTTTGGGTTACTCACCTGCCAAGAGAAATCCCGTAATAAAAAGGCTGTTTGTTACTTTCCTTGAGTTATTCATATCATAGCTTCACTGTTAAAATGAAAACTCAGTTCAGAGTGACTAAAAAGATTTGCTACAAAATGCCTTCTAGATGTTTTTCTACTTAGATACGCAAGCTGAGTAGATCTGCAAGTTTTTGTCCCATACACACAGCACCAGACCAGAAGCTTCTCCTTTCAAGAGGGTTTTTTCTGATTTGCATGAGTGGAGTGATAAGAGCACTCTGGGTTCAGCTCTGCACAGAGGCCACCCAGCATGTCTTCACCGGTCTACTTCAACAAAGCATTTTACAACAATTAGATTTGTCACTACTTATACTACTGTGCTCAAGCCTCCTAGGTGGGACTTGTGTGCCAGCTGATTGTCAGGCACATAGTTCTCTCTTTCTTAGCTGCACCATGCAAGACACAGCAGCTAGTTTCTCTGACTATCCCTGGCCTAATGGCAGTGAGGACACAAAGGCAGCAGATATAGAAGCCCTAACTCCATCAGTAGTGCAAGACTGGGAAAAAGGAAATCAGATGTTTAGTACTGGGAGCAGGACCTATTGGATATGCAGAAACAATGCCTATAAATGGCTTCTTAAAGGATGGTTTGGTTCCTGCTTTCAAGTAAGTTTTAGGGTACTTCGGCAAAATCTGCAGTAAGAGTTAGGGCCAGGAGAATATTCTCCATCCAAGGAATGCAGGTTGATCTGCAACACACCCCTCTGATTTCAGAGAGCAAAAGATTATGATTCACACTATCATAGTGTTCCATGTGCACTAACTTGTCCTGTGAGTCTATATAAACAAGCTAAATTGATTATTAGAACTGGGAAAGGATACTACTTAAGTATTAAATAGCACATCCTTATGAGCTCCAACAAACACAAATGGACAGTTATATTATCTGCCTGCCAGGCAAAGAGGAACATGTGTTATTATAGGACAGGAGTGTTGCACTTACATCAGTGATGGGTTTGAAGTCCAACAGTCAGCAATCACCTCAAGAGAAAGAGCAGTAGAAGAGTGGCACAAAGAAGAAAATTCTTTTTGGTGGAATTGACCGACTTCATGGTTACCAAATTGGAGACTGCTACAAAATGTATTTATGGCAGTCATTGTAATCATTGTAGTGTGTGTACCTGCTTGTATTATGATTCAATGTTATAGTTGCTGTAACACTTTGTGCTGGAAAATGAAGCATTGCAACTTGCCTAAAAGAGACAGTCTCGGGAAAAGGAGACTTGACAGCTGGACAGACAATAGACATTTCCAGTTATCCTTGAAGTTGCTAAATAGAGCTTAAAGACTAACTAGCAAAATAGATACAAGAACATAAAACTAGACACAAAGGATGTTAAACACAGCTGGAACCAGTAGATATGCAGATAATGAGGAACATAGTGGCTTTTGTGACAAAGCCATGTAACAAGAAGCAACAGCACATGTCCTAAAGTTCAAGGTGAGATCATCTGCAACACTGGGGTGAGTATGACCACCTTAGACCTGTGCAGGAGCACAAAAGGACTCCCAGTAAGAGGTGGATGCATGCAAATTAGTTCTAGAAAAAGTGGTGTTGGTGTATTAGCTAGGAGGTACATTGTAATGAATATATATGATNAGGTGAGATCATCTGCAACATCTGCAACAGTATGACCACCAGAGACCCCTTAGACCTGTGCAGGAGCACAAAAGGACTCCCAGTAAGAGGTGGATGCATGCAAATTAGTTCTAGAAAAAGTGGTGTTGGTGTATTAGCTAGGAGGTACATTGTAATGAATATATATGATCATGTTGTAAAAGTTTCATGACGTACCTGATTAGGGAGATATCCTCTGAGTGTGTTCAGCACACTGAGAATAAAGAATGCCTGCTTTCTAATGCTTCAAATTGTGTTAGAAAGTTTGTTTTCCAGCCGAAACCACCCCTGGTACGACCCTTGCCTAAACACAGCACATTTAGTGCCTTTGGTTGCAAGGCTACATTACATCATCTTGTATCCCAGCCTGCCAGCGCCCGCAGGCAAACACTTGCGGGACGCTGTTACCTCGCGAGCAAAGCAGCAAATGTGCGCCGTAAAGGCAGAAAGCCCTGCGTACCTACGCTCCCCCACGGCTGCACAGCACTGTGTGTGAAGGGCCAGTGAAGACACTGCTTGAAGGGTCCCTGCTCAGCAGCCTGGCCGCAGCCTGCCTGCGGCCCCCTGCCAGCCCTCCACGTCCTTACTGCGCGCAACGACAGCAGGCGACCAGGGAGATCATTAGCGCAGACAGCTGCGGCAGACAGACATCCCTTCCACCGGAGCAGGCACCACCCTCTCCCTGGCGGGTGGTACCGGGCCAGACGGCCCGGCCGATCCCTCAGTGCTGCCCCGGGCCGCCGAGCTGCCCTGGGCGGGCCCGGCTGCGCTCGCCCGGCTGCCCCCGCGGCGGGGCGGGGCCCGGCTGGGTACGGCCCGCCCAGGCCGGGGGTCGTACGGGTATAGTGCTGCTCTGGAAATTTGTCTTCCTTTTGAATTAAGGGCAATCTTTTATGCATTATTTGTCTCCTGAGGATCACACCGGAGAGCAGGGCCTTGTTATCGCCACACCGACTTATGCAGTTGCGGATGGATTTTAGAAGGCATTCGGCCTGGATTTGGGCATGAAGGGTGGAAAACTGATTTCCCGTGGCTCCTTCTCCCCTGTGTGTAACAAACCTTTCCCAACCACTTCAGGCTCCCGGGACGCAGAGGGAGTGATGGTGGTGGTGGTGTGTGGAGAGGAAAAAAGAACGCGGGGTTTCAAATACAGTATAGCAGGCTACATCTACACTAAACATTGCTAAAGAGAGATGGCCTTGTAAGAACAAGATTGAATAGGACTATGGTCAGACAGCCTGTGCTGTGGCACAAAAAAAAATCCCTGCTGCTTCAGACAGAGCCACTTTTTTTCTGCACCCTCCAAATTAATGGGGCAGATTTGTATTAGACCAGCAGGACCAGGGCAGTAATCATCCCCCCAAGCTTTGCCCTGGTGAGGCCACACCTCAAATCCTGTGTTTAGTTTGGGGTCCCTCACAATAAGAGGTGCTCAAGCATATCCAGAGAAGGGAATGGAGCTAGTGAAGGGTCTGGAGCTGATGAAAACCACAGAGGGAGCTGGGAGGGCTGAGCCTGGAGAAAAGGAGACTTGGGAGGGACAGTGTCACTCTCTACAAACACCCGAAAGAGATTGCAGTCAGCTGGGGGTCAGTCTCATCTCCCATGTAAATAAGCAATAGGACAAGAGAAAATGGCCTCAAATTCTGCTAGGGGAGCTTTGGATTGGATATTATGATTTATTTTTTTTTTTTTTTCCCCACCAAAAGTGTAGTCAAGCATTGGAACAGGCTGCTCAGAAGAATAGTGGAATCACCAGCCCTGAAGATACTTAAAAGCCATATATAGATGTGGCTTAGGGACACAGCTTAAGGG
This sequence comes from Rhadina sibilatrix, assembly GCA_013400275.1. Taxonomy (NCBI): domain Eukaryota; kingdom Metazoa; phylum Chordata; class Aves; order Passeriformes; family Phylloscopidae; genus Rhadina; species Rhadina sibilatrix. The sequence goes on from VWYO01008083.1 coordinate 19,487, forward strand.
TGGACTGGGCAGTGATGGGTTTAACAGTTGACTCAATGATGGTAGAGGTCTTTTCCAATCTAAATGATTCTATGACTCTATGAGATTATTTTACTGCCAAACAAATATTCTGAGCAGTAAGCTTCAGGCAAGTGAGCGTCTTGGGAACAAATCTTAAAACAACATTAATATACCCTCATTGTTTCGTGCCTGTTATCTTCTGACTGGCAAATGCATTAATGACATTTATTTGACCAGTATGTTTCTTGTGGTTGAAGGGAGAGAGGTTCCAACAGAGAGAAATACGACTTGTGTAGCTGAGGGCAACAGCAGAACATTGCACCTTACCAGTTTTCAGCTGGAATGGCTCATGCTGGTCTTCAAGTTTTCAGCTTTTATTGCATTACAATCCCCACCTTCTCGTGCCATGAAAGAAGAGGAAAAAGGAAAACCTTTCTTTGTCTTCAGATGATGGAAAGCTTTTCCCAGCTGTGCAAGAGGCACCTGCTCCATGAGACACTCAGTGGCCATAGTGTGATCTGCAAAGCATCCAGGAAAGTCCTGGTGCTTCATGTGCCCAATAAAGGGAAAACCTTAACATAAATTTTGCCTAATCAGCCTTTTCCAAAGACAGTAAAGCATTCACAGAGGTGGAAAATTGGCTACTTGGATGGGAACAGATACATGCAAAAGTGAAAATATTCAGTGACTCTTTAGCAACGTTTTGGCAGTTAAAAAGACTGAGTCTGCAACTAATAGGAAATGAAGTATTTGTGTTGGTAATTATAATTTAACATCTTCAATAAAAAACAACCTTCACACGCCAAGGCAGTGCTAGTAATGTATGGAGTTGGATCCATTACTTTTTTTTAAGGGAAAGAGTGGTAGGAATTAATTGCTTCCAAATTAGATCCCAAATCCCTTTTTTTTCCAGCTTGCTTTCACATTCTTGCCTTGTTTCTTTTTCTGTTTTCTCTTTGGAATACATACATTTTTGGTTGTCATGTCTGTCTTCTGGGTTTTTATTAATTTTAGTATATTAAATAAGTAGTAAGACATATAGTAAGAACTAATATACTTTCTGCCTCCCCATTTAAATACATTATTTGAAATCAGGAGCTTGAAAATTCTAAATTATTTTCAAGGTTTGATAGACTGGATGTCTGGCAGATAATCAGGTTCCTCTCATAAAAACTCTTTACAAATGGCTTTATTTATTTATTCCAGAGGTTTTGTAAATCTTTGTTGTTTTATCTAAAGATAATAATTATTTACCTGAAGGTATTTTATATGAAGTACTTACCTTATTCCTTGTCTCAGTTATTAGTCTTCAAGTAGTAACTCCTAGAAAACAGCAGAATGAGCATTTTGCCTATGCTGAATGTAGATTATTGCTTAAAAATCCACATTTCACCCTCCTGACTCTTATGCTGTTGATTTTGCAACATAGTACCTTAACACTAGGTTTCTCAATTATTTTTGCTGCCTTTTTTTTTTTTTTCTTTCAGAAAAAGTACACATTAAGGGTACATACTGGGTGAAAGAAAATATTTTATACTGTATGCATTTATAATTTGTTTTGATTTTATTAAATGGAGAAAAAATTAATTTGTTTCAAGTGTCTAAATAATACAATTACAGGTTTTTAATGAAATCTGTTATTAGCATAAGCTAGGTATATGTTAACATATACAAGCTACATATAAATCCTAGTCAAGTTGGAAAAAAAGAACCAAAAGTAATTTAATTTGTACCTTAGGGAGAAAAGTTGTACATATACCAAGAACAGAGGTTTCTTTTTCCCCAGTCAAGGGTGTAATTCAGTAATAGGAGCACTCCAAAGTGTTTGCAAGGCTGGGTCTCTATTTTTATAAAAAGTGCCATACAATGTACAAGTAGAAAAGGATCCTATCCAAGTGGGAGTAAGACCAAGCTGCCTTTAAGATGACGTAACAGCAAAATCTAAAGCATTATTGCTGTGCTTGTATTTTTTGTGTTTTGTATTTTTTTGTGTTTCTGTACCATGCAAGAATTTTAAAAGAGGCGTATCAGAATATGTAATGAAAATCTTGACCTACGGAATATTGATGTGCCTTTTTACTGTCACAGCATCATTTTGCTTAACCCTGTAATTGCAAGATCAGCTCACTGGTTCTCTTGGGGCTTTACTCTGTCACTATCATTCCTACAGGGATGTACCTTGGGGGTTATGCCACAGGTCTCCATATGACTACTAGACTTAGCAGAAGGTTACTGCCACATAAATATCAGTTAGTAGGTAAAGGGCATTGCAATATTTAAAGTCACAGGGTAACATGCAAAGAGCAAAGATCTCAGGAAGCAAACTCTGATGTGTCAGTAAAAGACTACACCTAGACCAGTATCCCCATTGGAATCAGACATAACCAACAGTAACAATGTTTTCCTGGCTCTGTGAGCTCCAGCTCTGCACACACGCTAAGGGAGACAAAAGGCAGCAACTTAGAGCAGGCCAGAAATGTAGGTACAGTGGGGCAGACTGAAATGTAGCTTAGAAACGTAGAAAAAATAGTGTTAAAGTCAGTGAGATGTGCAAGTAAATAAATACTGTGCAGCCTGCATATGGTTGTGGAATTAGATACAATGGAAAAGTGATTTGGACAGGAGCTATAAATCAATATATAAGTAGTACAAGGGGATGCCTGACTTTTTGAAAAACCTAATTGACAAAGAAATATAAGTGTTAGAAGTGAACACTGGGCCTGGCTGGCAAATTAGTTTCTAGGGCAAATGAGCACACAGTGAACTTCAGTTCATTCCTGATGTACATGGTCAGATTAACTCCTCTGCACTCATATAAGGAAAAAAAATCTGAGTGAGTTTTACCTCTTGTTCAATCACTCTTTTTTTCTAGGATAACTCTTCTGAAATTAGAGATTATGTGAGATATTAAAGTCACAAATCTAATAGCATCCTAATTTGTATGCAGATCCAGTTATGAATTAACTTCTTATACCTCTGACTCCTGAGTAAAAAGTGCATTACCTTAACACAAATCTCAGATGAATTACATCAAATTAGAAACAATATTAATTTTAAAAGGACAAAGCCTCCTTTTAAGAAAAATTGACTCCTCTTCATTAACCAAGCAGTTGTCCACACAGAAAGTGCAAAGGAAATAACTGTTTATCATTACCTTGAAAAAGGCATAACAAAGTCTTAGATAAATTCAGCTGAGAAACTAAAAGTCCACTGAATTAATTTTTGTGGATTAAAACCTAACACTAAACTGAAAATCACAGTCATTTTATTTTTCAGAAGAGATAACAAGTAGACAGAAAAAAACCCCATCTTGCAGTTCGGAGTGTGTCCAAATTTTTAGTGTAAATAATAGTATTTACACTAGATACCAAATATATAATACCAAACTATTAGAAAATGTATGGAAAACATGATGCAAGTACGTAGCTTTTTTTTTTTTGGTCATGGTGCTCTTCACAATATTCACATTATCCACTTCACTGGATAATGAATCTCTTCCCTAAACCAATCCTAGACTCTAATGACTTCCCCCTCTCCCAAGAAAGTTTAGACATGAACAATGACTACTACACAGACAGTTTCTAAGCACTTACAAGGGGTGTACACAGTCTAAGGAAAGTTGTCATCTGAGAAAATACAATCCTCTTGGCATTGTCTTCTCTTATGAAAGAATGTTAATGGCATGTTGGAGGCTGCCAGCAGCACCTCCCCAAGGTAAGGTAGTTTTCAAGGAGGAATGGCTCTACACAGACATGAGTGACTCTGTCCAAGCCACATCATTAAAAACCTAATGGTTATGAAGACCATATGTTTTCCTCATTACAGAAGTAGCCCTTAAATTCTGCCTTTTCCAGTTATAAACTGATCCCTTGTAGGCAGGATGACAACTCAAGGAAGAAAATAAAATAGGCAGTTTTAGTCTTTTTTTTACACATATTTTCTAATAACAGCTTTTGAAAGAAGCGTGTAGCACAGTCAGGAGGTTTTTTTTTTTTTTTCCAGTTTCACATAGTATAGGAATGAAATACAGACCCACAAATTGAACAATTTTTTGCTAATGGCTCACAAAAAAAAAAAAAAA
>VWYO01008083.1:23607-47075 GCA_013400275.1 Rhadina sibilatrix
AAAAAAAAAAAAATTCTAGGTAATAAAAAACCCCACAAATTCCCCAATGACCTGCAAGTAAAAATACATTTTAAAAGACAGAAAAGTTACAGGCTTTGAATCCACAGGCTTACTTCAGGAATAGTGACTGTGAAATACATTTCACTCACAACACTTCAGTGTTAGCGGAAAACTTCTTTAATAATCACAAAATCTGAGTATTCAAGAAGCATGAGCAAGAAACTGGTAAAGCAACATAAAGACCATCTAAATAAACACCCACACCAACAGTAATAGACACATCCAATAGAATTTATCCACAAAAACCACACTTTTCCTAGACAAGATTATAACCAGAGCTCTGTACCTCACAAGGTTGTTTCTAGTAACTAAGCCAGGTATATTTTTTGCTTATGAGGTTTACATCTTGGCAAACTGCATCTGAGTACATGACAACCTATAGGAGCAACAATTTCGCTTCAGACAATTCATGTACCCCAGCTTGGTACACATAGGGGTTTTTAAAGGTTCACCAAGTTTTTGAAAGCTCCCCCTTGACTCCTCTTTGTGAGGATGGTCTTGGGTAAGTCAACCTGTGAAACTGGAAATTGCAGCTCTGGAATCCAGTTTGCATGCTCCCCTCTGAATTCCTAGCCATTAACTTGGCACAAGGCAAGTGCACTTTTCTTCCTCAAGCTTTTGTTAATGGTTTTGTGCATGCTCTGAGCTGCTTCTGTTCTGTGTCTATCAGTGGATGTGAAAATGTCCACATCAGAGCACTGCCTTCAAAAGTGAGCTGCCTGGAGAGAAGTGGAGGTGAGTCCCTCAGTGCCTTGCTTTGACTCTAATCATAGAATGCTTTGAGTTGGAAAGGACCTTAAAGATCATCTCATTCCAACCCACTTGCCATGGGTAGAGACACCCTACACAAGACCAGGTTGCTCAGAGCTCCATCTAGCCTGGCCTTGAAAACTTTCAAGGATGGAGCATCCACACCTTCTTTGAGCAACCTGCTCCTCTTGATGAAAAACTTAAGTAAGCTCTCTATGACTGTTCCAGCCTGCAGCATTTTTTTTCCCCCCAGAAAATAGTCTTTTGCTCTTCAGTACCATCAATTCTTTAATAAATATAACATATGTTTTGAAAATCATCAGAAAACTACAGAAAAATCCCAACTGTCAGCTCAATTTTAGCTTGAACTTCTGCATTCTGAAAAAGAAAAAAATAATCGAGTACCAATGCCATATTTTAACATAACAGAAGGACATACTGGGGATGACTGCTGCTACAACCATCCTTTTAAAGCTCTCTGCTTAAAAATAATTACCAAATTTTCAATGATAAAAGGGCCTTTACTATTTAAAATAGGTTGTATGAAGATCCAGATCCAGGGGATTTTCATACCTTCCAAACAGATAAGTTTTATCAGATAAAAAGCAACAGCAGGATATTTAGAAGATTGCAAAGAGCATTGCAATACAGTTTTCATAGTTTTTAAAGAAAAAAAAATTGAATTTAAAACTTTCAACTGCTGAATATCACTAAGCACTCAGTTCCTGCAGGCAACTCTATAAAAACCATTTAATGTATCAGCTCTGACTCAAAAATTATATATTTAACATATACATTTGCTTAGGTCAGCCAAAATTATGTAAATCAAACTCTAGTAGATTTAAATGTCCTAAAAGGTTTTTGTGTTGGCTTCATCAAATCCACCTAAGATTGACCATTTTTATTAAATGTGTGAACTTATACCAGACTCAGATATCTTCATTTTCTCCTTGAAAGGACCATTTAAAGCCTTCCAAAATCAATGCTACTGAAAGAAAATCAGAATCCTGCCACATTTCAAATATAAAAACGTTTATATTTTTCCTGAAACATAAAAAAGTGTCAAGAATTCATATTTATCATATGAAACATTAGTGTGGATTGAGAAGTACCACAGTCTTGTTTCATTAGGTGACAATTTACAGGGCATTGGTTGGAATGAGTTATACTGTAAATACTCACACATCTCCTGCTTTGAAAAGCAAGCATTCTGCAAACGTTTACTCTTTTGGTATGCTGCATACATTGGAATAGTTTCAGCTTGACCAAATATTTGCTACTGCAAATAGAATAGTCAAGCTGCTTAAAGCATATTCAAGAAGCTGTGTTTTATACTACTACTACTACTCTTTTTCTATTAGGATTTGAATACTGCTCTCATATACCTAAAAAAAAAAAAATAAAAATAGCACAGTCATGCCATTTTTGTTTATTTGCTGATGTTTACAATTCATGTTATGGCAAATGACTCAAAGTGGGTAAACAGACACTAAAACTTTCTTTAAGAAGCCTCTGGGCACAAATGGAACTGCATGACATTTTCAGGGAGACTGGTCCCAGGCACTTCTGGAGCTTGGTCCAGCCCAGAAATGCTATTATGTTTTGCTAAGATAGTGAGCACACAAGACTCAGTGACTTGGCTCACTCTTGTGTTGTGCCATCTGTCCCCAGTGGCAAGGAAAGTATCACAAACAAATTAATTTTTAACAGCTAGAACTTGTTCTATACTTTCTAACTTGAGAACAGAAAAATAACACTGCGTGGTTCCACTGGAGTCAACCAATAAAATGGTTCCTTTTTTTTTTTTTTTTCCCCCCCAGCAAATCTTTAAAGAATACTGAGGACTGAAAAATGCAAAGTGACATCTAAAGTATCTTGCTAGCAGGCTATCCTTCAGTGCCTTCAGCACAACGAGCTGCCTGGCTCTGTAAGCACCTACCTTCATGAGGCTTTCCTGGTGCCTTCAGCACTCCAGTCCAAGCTGACTTAGGTTGACCCACTGCACTGCTGAGTAACTCACCCACTGAATGGTTTGCAGACTGAAGTGTAACTAAATGGGAACAGGGTTAACAGGAACACACCTCAAAAGTACATCTGTTTCTCTCCCGGTGCCATGAGTGCTTAAAAAGGCTTAAAAACTCAAAAAAGTCTGCTGCACAAGCCCTTTTGTATTGTTGTTTTTAATGAAACTTGCTAACCTCATGAGTCTGTAAATTTTTTATTTGTTTTTACTAAAAAGCAAGTTATTTCACTTGGCAGGGGCTACAAACTTTCAATTTTTTTTGCTGAAAAGATACATTTCAACAGAACGTTTTAAAATCAAGAGCATCTTGGAAACGAGTAACAAAAATGTACTTTAACGTTGTTTTCAAATATTTATTACAACCTACAAACTCTGTTCATCCAAACAGGTATTCTGCCTGCAGTATCTGTAACCTAATAGCCCCATTACCCCAAACTGTCAGTTAAACAGCCATGAGTCTAAAAACTCAAATAATCCCCACCCTCCTTCCCACCAGGCACTTTTGCTATTGTCTAGGATCACAAAGTTTTATTAATAACTTAGCTAGCAAAACAATAACTTAGCTAGCAAAAGTACAAAGTCACCAACAAGAGAAGTCAATGTGCTTGCACAGACAGACAAAACCTTTTTTTCTGCTTTAGAAACACGTTCCTGGCTCTCAAATCTAGGATGCAAAACTAATCACCACTAGGGCTCATTCTTTTTTTGCTAGTAAAATCTCCACTAGCATTCCCAGGATCTGACATAAGCCTTTTTGACTGCTTCTTAGGGTTATGATAGCTTAGAGTCACAGATAAGCAAGCCTGGAAGTACAAATCCTGCCAGGATAGTTCCCATCTTTCCAAACACGAATGAAAATCACAGCTTTATGTAGCGGAAAAGTTTAACAAGCATGTAATACATATCGTTAGAAAGGAAGCTAATAGAGGGCCAAAGGTTTCACCCTGAAGGACTAACAACAAAAAGCAATTTAGCATTTGCTACACAGGAGTCTGGAAGGAGCTGGCCAGCACCTCACTTCAACTACGCTTACAGCAGGTGAGCCACAGCAGAACAGGTGATACAAAAACAAAAACGGGGAATCGGAGATGAGAAAGCTTCCTTCGCTTTGCAACCAAAGACGAATGACATAACAGGGGTAGGTTTTTGAACATGGGATATTAAACATACCTCGAACCTCCCGATTTACAAAATTGTGCTATTTGTTTAGAAGGCAAAATAAATAAGGTTTTTTTCCACGAAGAAGAATGCATTTTGAGTTACTATCCCTGGAAGCGTTCAAAAAACGAGTCAATGTGGCACTTCTCAATACGGTTCAGTGGGCGTGGTGGCATTCAGTCAAAGGTTGGACTTGATGATCTCGGAGGCCTTTTCCGACCTCAACACTTCTGTGCTTTATCCAAGGAGGTGCTCCTTCCAGGCGGACGCTCGGGCTGTGTCTTCCGGGGGACGGGCGGTCGGGCAGGGGGGGTTCTCCCTTCAAGCTGGTCCGGGTTCAGCTGGGGCGGGGGCTCCGGCCGGGCAGGGGCTGGGTGCCGGTGCCGGTGCCGGTGCCGGTGCCGGTGCCGGTGCGGTCTCAGGCGCGGAGATAATCGTTCTTGAGGCGGCTGAGGCGGGCGCCGTGGCTGCGGACGGTGAGGGCCAGCAGGTCGTACTTGTCGCGCAGCCCGCTGGAGACGTGGCGGGTCTCTCGGAGCAGGGCGCGGGCGTGCAGCAGCAGCCCCAGGAAGCTGTCGCCCAGACGGAACTCCTCCCGGCCGCCCTGCTCCTGCCCCTGGCGGAATTTGCCCTCCAGCTCGCTCAGCGAGCGGTCCGAGCTGGAGTAGGCGTCGCTGATCTGGGCGGACTCGCGGCGCAGATAGGCGCCGTAGCTCTCCTCCCCGTCCAGGTCGTAGGAGATGCTCCGGCCGATGCCTTCCAGCACCCGGCCCGCGTCCTCCACCTGCCGCCCCAACACCGTCAGCTCCTCCCGCAGGCTGAGCCCGCCGCCCGCCGCCGCGCCGCACCGCCGCTGCTCGCTCACCCGGAACAGCAGCTGGCACCGCTCGGGGTCGTCGTTCTCCTCGTAGTCCCCGTCGGGGACGAAGTAGTGGTGCAGGCTCCCGTTGGACATCTCGGGGTACAGCGGCCCTTCGAAGTACCCGCGGCAGAGGCTGCAGAGCCAGCAGAGCCACGCCAGGCGCAGAGGGACCGGCATGCTGCGGCCGGCGGGCAGCCTAGGGCCGCATGGGTCTCGCCGCTGCCGCCGCTGCGGGCCGCCCGGACCCAGAGCCGCAGCACGGCCGGAGAGCTGGCGGCGCTCTGAGGCGGGCTGCGCCGTGCCGCGCTTAAAAGCCGGCAAGGCTCGCTGAGGGGCACGGGGCCCCCGCCAGCACCGCCCCCCGCATCGCCCCCGCGGGGCTGTCGGACACCGACACCTTGCCCCACTTCGTAAAGAAAAGCCCCCTGCAGCTGGCGGTACTCGGCCCTGCTGCTCTTCCCCTTAGAAATGACTGCTTCGCCATACAGCCTGCTCTGTGCGGCGGCTCAAACGCGGGGCTTGGGGACAGGGGGCCTTGTGGAAGTTGCTCAGGCCACATAGTTTGTCATTGATGTGAAATTTGGATGGGAAATAGGTGCAGGATCAAGTATAAAGTGTAGAACAATAAACCTTGATAGGGTAGGGTGGGGAAATGAAACACAAAGATTGCTTTTAAACAAAATATCTGATGTGTTCAAGAAAAACCCCACTACAGTGCATCCTATGGGGCTGACTTTGTAAGAAGTGTTTGTTTTTCATAATATATGTTTTGGGGTTTTTTTTGGTGAATCTAATTGTGGTACAGTTGAACCGTGCATGTAATATTTAGAAATCTGTCTTTACCCTTTTTCAGTTGTTAAATCAAGGTGAGATCACAAAAAGAACGGGTCTGTAAAGTTACCAACTCCTTTCACGTATTTTTTTCCTCTTTCATGGGAAAAATCACCACCTAGCAAAGATTATACCAAATCCTGCAGTCATCCAGAGTTAAAACTCCTGTTGCTGTTTTTGAGAGATTTGCATGCAGCAATCTTTATATTACCTCTATAAAGTAAACAAGTACTTTAACTATCATCTTGACACTTTCTGCATGTTGTAAGTAACTATGATGCTTACAGTTAATTTCTGCTTTTTTCACTATTATTCTGGGCATTGTAGATTAAGGGCTTATGGGGCTCAGGGGCCTTTGGGTCAACCATTTCTTATGCTGCCATCATTTTAGACACCCGTAATTCAAATGGAGTCTGGAGCCTCTTCCCTCACAACAGCTTCATTCTGTAATCACAAGCTATCCTGTCTCTGTGAAGCAAATAGCTGCTGTAGAGACAGCTGCTCATCTCAGTTCTAAGTGTACTGAGCTCCACAAGCTGCTCCCTTCTCTGCTGACTGTTTCTTGAGAGGGTTCAGGGGGGCACCTATTCCCATGTGTCTGGTGGGTTCATGGGAGCTCAGTGATGGACTTAAGTACATAGCCAGGCCCTTTAATGTGAGACACAGAGCTACTGGGTGCAAGCTGTCACTTCTGTGTGGCCCCTAATACTTCATGATCACATGTGATGTCACTGGGCCTGGGTATTGACTTCAGAGCCTACGGAAGCACTTTACAGAAGTGCAGATGGTCATAAGATTAACACCAAGAGACAAGAGCAAAGAATTAACCAGCCAGTCAGACAATCGACAGGAAATTAACCAAAGACAGCAAGAGTAATAACTGAAGCCTTCACTTGATTGATTTAAAGTAGTCTCTGCAAGTTCTGCAGTCATTTGAGATCACAAACTCAGACACCTCAAGATGAGAAATATTTGCAGTGTCTAGGCAGCTTCTCTTTTCAGGCAACTTTCTCCTGGAGTGGAAACACTGCATTGATTTGGAAATATTTTAAATTCATAATTAAGTTCACAAAGCACTCATATAAATCCGTTGGATTAGGCTAAGGTACTGGGCTTCAGCTTTCTATAAAATGTTTAAATCTTATTCGACTGAGGCTATTTGGTATTTATGTTAGCCACAGGGGCTCCTTGAACCAATTGTGTTACCAGGATGCTCTAGTTTCACCTCAAGTTTGGTTTGGATTCTTTGCTGATCATAGTACCTTGTCTCCATCCATTTCCAGCCGGTGTTACTGACAGTTAGCTGATTTGGCTGGTACTTGGGTTGTAGTGGACTCCACTTTTGATGTCTCCTCATGGAAGTACTGCACTGTAAATCACCCAGCTATAGCTTTGCCAGCATGGTTATGCTTTCATCAGTGCCACAGAAAGTAAAAAAAAATCCCTAGCCTTAGTAAATATTTTGTCTCTTTGTACATTTAGAGACTAAGAGGCGTGTATGCCGTTCCCTGCTGCAGCTGCTGACTGTCTCCCACTGCTGTTTTCAATCGGGCATGCATTATCCAGGTTTAATTTAAAATTTATATTCAAATAGTCTCACCCCAGTGGAAAGCAGACTTGAAATGTCTATTTTCGAAGGAAGTCTGCAATTCGGGATCTCCAGTCTTAGTGACTCAGTGGGCATAGGTTTGGCAAAAACTGGAACTTGATGAAAGTTACACAACAGCCTGACACAAGGCAATACCTGTTATGGGTCAGGATTACAAAGGAACAGAGTTCTAAGTTTTAACTGAAAAGCATCAAACGGTGGAAAAGATGAAGGCTCAGACTGACAGAACAAGACTGAATGAGTAGCCATTATTCATTCCAAAATCACACCTAAAAGACAAAAGTCTTAAGACTGCAATGAGCTAATCTAATATGAATACCCTTAAACTGTCCATGAAACCGTGTGCATACAAATGAAAACCAGGTTATTTTTTTTTTCTGGAAGACATGCACTGACACTAACAATTACCTTTATCTATCAAGACTTGAGTTGAAGGGTCTGAAATTTTCATCACAGTTAACAGCAGCAGGAAGACCACTGCAAAGGCTGAAGGAACAACACAAAAATCAGCCAGTGTAGAACTTAGTAAACTAATTTCTGGCAATAGCTGGAAGTTCAGAGGGCAATAAAACTGAAGGAAGACAGAAGGGAATTTCTCAGGAATACCAGAAACCTGGGGTGCAGAGAACCAGGGAAGAGAGCAAGCCATTTTTCTGCTGAATATTGCATTTTCTGGTGAATATTGCATTTTCTGCTAAAAAAAAAAAAAAATAGTTGCATGACATCAGATATCTGGGGAGCTTTTGGGATGCATTGAAGAATCAGATCTTCCTTGTGGCATGCACCCATGAAGGTCCTCATTTAAATCCTCACATTGTCAAAAGGCTGGTTGATACCAGTATTTTATCCTCCATGTCTGCTTAAGCATTTAAAAGTTCCTTCTGTATAAATGAGGAAAAAGTACAGGAAGCAGAAATAAAGCAGCATACTGGAACTGTTGTCTTACAAATACTTGGCATGGTATACTCTACTGTGGTAAAGCCACTGTTTTTCCACTGAACAACATTAGTTTAAAGTAAAATAAAGGACTGTAGAATTTACTCTGCATAACCTGCTTATGCAGGAGCAAAATCAGCCACCAGCCCAGAAATTGCCTATAAACTGATGGCAAATGCACAGCTCAGCACTGGATTTCAGGTGACAGTTGCATACATCTTCTTCTGCAGACTACTTCTGCTTCATCTTTGGTTTTTGGCTCGCATGTAGTTGCTATTTCTGTTGTAGATCATGGTAAACTTTGCAGCACCAGGCTATTTCGGATGTAAATGGCCATTTATTTGGAGAACAGAAATATGTTATACGGTCCTAAAGGCCCCAAAGGCTTTAGAGTAGAAATGTTTTCTGACTACTCGCTTCTGTTTTCCTGCTTTGAGCTGTGCTATGGCTTTACATAAAGACACCTTGTTTAAAAACGAGACTAAAAAAAAGTATGCGCATATAATTTCTAATTGTAGGGTGCAGTGCTAAATGCTCAAATGGCATCAAGTGAGGGAGGACGTGAAATAGTCCATGAAGAAATGCCAGGGTTTGTGTTTTTTTTGTAGGAAAATTGCCATAAGAACCTACCAGAAATTCCGTAGAGTGAAAAAAAAAAAAAAAAAAAAAAAAAAGGGTTTGGGAAATGAAGCTTTTATAATGCATTTAGGATTCATTCAGTATAACTTTGCAATGCAGCAGAAATTCAGAATCAGTATGCTGAAGCACAAAACCATACTGAGTATTCCAGGACCAGAAGCATATCTGGGGTTTCACTGAAATTTTGAATTTCTCAGAAAGGCATATTTAATTCAGAATTGGAGCAGCTGACGAACAGATATCTCAAAAACAAATTTGTGGAGAAAACAACTTTATTGTTAGCTTATTTAGCTAACTGATTCTGATCACCCTTTTCTCCTTCGCAAGCTTCAGGCTGAAAACACATCTGTGTCTGGGCACAGAATCCTCTGAGTCCCTTAACATTGGCCTGTCTTGGATAAGCAGTAGAGAAAACCAAATTCAAAAGATACAAGTAGCTATAGAAAGATTAGGTATGAGGCTGAATGGGAATACAACTAATGGAAAAGGTCTGTCAGGCTGTTTGTCTTAGAAGAGCTTGCAATTAATATTAAACCTACTTCAGCTTTAGCCAACACCAAAATGACCTTGCCTTGGCAAAAAAATATGGAAAAAGATTTTTACCACAGCCTGTCTCTGTAGTGGGTGCTGGTTTACTTTATGGAAATATAGCTTCCTTAAAGCAGAAAACTGAGGCTATGCTCAGTTTACTTTTATAAAGTGAAGTGATGCATCTGGATGCTTCCTGAGAAGGGAAAAGGTTAAAAGAGAGTTGAAGCAGGATAAATATGTACTAGTATTTTAGTCGTGCAGTTTCTGCCTGTTGATGAAAAGCCTTGAACCCCAAAAGGGATATTGCTAGCATCTCTTCAGCAAGGTTCCTGAAGTGGAAATAATAACACTCCTTCAGTGGAAATGAAAACACTTAAAAAACATCATTGCTGGCCAGCACATGGAGTTTTCCAATTACTGTAAATGTGGTTTGTTACAGAGACAGCATATCATGCTTTTAACATGTTGACTTGATTTTCAATCCTTTCTGTGTTATTTTTAATGTTCTCTGGAAGCATGAAAAGGCTGCATGTGGGAACACATACTTTGCAGTCGTTGCAGAAACAGTTCACTAATTATTCATAAAAAATGCTTTCTCCTTCCATCTAACCTGTTAGGAGTAAAATAAGATTTTAAAATCCCCAAAGTTTCTTTTTCCTTCTCTCCCTGTCTCACAAAACAGCAAAAGCTTACAATCTGACATGTTCTTCTCAGGCAGGGGTAGCAAAGAATTTAAATAAAAGCCTTGGAAGAAATCTAGAAGAGTCTGGTGAGGAAATGCTGATGTCATGTCCAACGGGATTAATCCATTTATACAGTTTCTCAGGATTTATAGACCTGTGATCTAATGTATTCATTTCAGGCATGGTCTTGAGAACATAAATTTTCTGAAAGCTGGATTTCACCAGGTCTGTTCTTTAGGTCAATTCCCCAACAGTTTAAACACACTAAAGAATTTCCAGTTTTATCACCTTTATAAGGATGGTATTTTCTCATTTATACATGTAATCTTATACATAAAGATCAGGCATGAATTACTGAATAAAAGCTAGATCCTGACACGTTTATACAGGCTGGTCATCAAATTTCCTCTTCTCACTAATGTTTTAAAGTCTTTGCTTGTGAATTTAAAAGGGGAACCTACCTGTTTAGGCTAACCAACTGCATGTAGTTTTATTAAACATGTCTCCACAGAGGATTAGCCTTCCTGCCTGAGGTAAATCTGAAATATATGTAATAGTATCCTCTGTGCAGATAAAAGTAAGTTGAGATGGAAAATATAAAAAAAAAATCATAGGATTTAACTAGTTTAATCTCCTCTCAGCCATATCTTTCCAATTGTAGTGTAAAAAGGATAACCCCCCCATGTTTCTGTAGTAGAATTCCCTTGTATTCACAGATCTATTTTTTAGGAGTTGAAAAATGTCTCTTTTGTATCCTAACACATTCACTCAGATTTTTATTTAGTTGTTTTTAACAGTGTATTAAACTTAAAACTAGTCAGATGCTGTATGTGAGCAGCATAAACCCAGACATATGGTCTCAATTCAAATATACCAGAATCTCTGTGTTAAAAAAAAAACCCAAAACATACCAAAAACCCCCCAACATTCCCTTTAACAAACATTTTTATAAAATTCTACTTGAAAAAGCAGGTGAAGGAATTACTTACAGTCAGCTGTATATTTATTTTTGTGCAGCCATGATTGACTATTCCACAGGTTTTTAATGACTCAGTGCACACAGAGAACTCATTCAGCAGCTTGAACAGTGCGTTATTCTCCCATGCTGGAGGCTGGTGCAGAATGTCAATATGGAATTTATACCTCCTACTACAATTTATGACTTTTATTTGGAATGGCATGGCTTAGGAATTGGCATTCAAGGTTATTTCCTTGTGGCTCTGCAGATCCTTCTGCAGAGGATGCAATGGATGCTGGTGAAATTTGCCTCTGCAGCTTGACCTGGAGCCCCAACACGGTTGTTTGCCCTGACTGAACCACAGGGTAACAGAGTGCTTCTCAAAGCTGCAGGAATGTGACCTGCCTGCTTCCACATTAATGGTCAAGAAGCAAAGACCTATGATTGGTTTTAAAGTTTGGGGGCTAGTTTAGGCTTAGGAAATAATACAGCTCTTCCAGCTTGGTTGCCTTGGATGAGAGGGCCCCATTTAGTGTCACTCACAACTAAGCTGTTTCAGTGTTTTTCTCTATTTTATTTTAAGGTCATAAGTATATGATAGTTTAAAAGTGTTATCTCAACTTCCATGTGTCAGTTTGTTCAGGTTCTTTAATCCCACTGAGGTTTATGCTCCCAGAGACTGTACCAGCTGGAGAACCTGTGCAAGCTTTCCCTAGGCAGTGTCTGTTCTGGATGCTGGAAAGTCTGAGGCAGCAGTGCTGTAGTACCTTGGCAGATTTGGAAGGGTTTCCCACAAGATTAAATAGGTGATGCCTGACTGTCAATATGCAAAAGGATCTCAGTGCCCAAATCCACAGAAGCACGCAGAAAAGCAGTTTTCCTCTAGTAACAGAATAAATGCTTCTGTTTCACAGTAAGCATCTTTGGAGGTGTTTAAACAATTCCCTATTCAGAGCCCTAAGAAGGTTCAGCAAAACCAAAGCAATGCTGTGACAACTGTCTGAAATGAAAATTAAGAGGGTATCTTCAAAAAGAAGAAGTATCTGGAAGGCAGGACAGGAAGACCCATTCTCTCCACAAGAGTAGTCTGGAGTATACCTCTGTGGGTTAAATGACTGCAACATGTGCTGTCTACCACACAGTAGTTTGGGTTGGAGGGGACCTTTAAAGGTCATTTAGTCCAACCTCCCTGCAATGAGCAGGGACATCTTCAACTATATGGAGCTTCATCCAGCCTGGGTTTGAATATTATCGGGAATGGGGCATCCACCACCTCTCTGGGCAACTTGTGCCAGTCTTTCACCACTCTCATTGTAAAAAATGTCTTCCTTATATCTATTCTTAACATACCCTCTTTTAGTTTAAAACCATTATCTCTTGCCCTATTACAACAGACCTTGCTAAAAAGTAGGGCCCCATCTTTCTTGTAGCCTAAAGCTGTCAGCATCAGCTTATATAGGCAAAACCTGAAGCCACATTAATTTTGGTTACAACACATTATATAGTTTTCTTTACTGAGCATCTTAATAGATAATAACCAATCAGTATCACACACAATGCCTTTACATTTACCTATAGCCTATCACAACTATTATTATTACCATATTATGGTTAGTATTATCCAATCACATCGAGTTAGTATGTTACATTTTAAGCTTAAAGTTGTTTTTCTGTTTTCTTGCAGTGGAAAATTCTTAGACCTTTTTTCTACTTGGTAAAAACATGTTTTTGTTTGTAGATGACTTATCCTTTGTTCTTAGCCATAAAAGTTCCCTTCCAACTCATCTTAACATTTGTTCAGTAACAACTACCTCCGCAATCCCTAAACATTTTTTATTCTTCTCTATCAAAACTTGCTTCCATCTCTATTCTGCTCTCTGGTTCCACATTCAGAGAGCCTTCTGCCAAGCATACATATCTGTGACACTTCCTTGTCAAACTTTTATCTTTCCCAACACTCTGCAGGAGATGAGTTTCAGCAGAGTGGGAGCTAGAGAGCCTGTAAAGGTACATAGCACAGAAAGGAGAAGTTTTGTTCCTGGTGATGAAAATTTAGCACTTGTTTCATTGAATACAAATAATCTTAGCCAGTCCTTTCCAGAACTACTGGGGGAAAAGTCCATTTTTAAAAAATGTGAACAAAACTAAACCTCAGTGGTAGTATGACTACTCAACACTCCATGAGAGGCCTGTGGCAAGGTCTGTGAAATTTAAATCAGTATTATAATATTAATTATTACACTATTGACATGGCTTAACCCCAATCAGTAGCTAAGCCCTACACAGCTGTTTTTTTGTCTCTCCCCTCCAGTGGGATGGAGGGTCAGAAAAATGAGATAACTATTGGGATGAGATAAAGACAGGTTAATAGGTAAAGCAAAAGCCATGTACACAATCAAGGAAAAATAAGGAATTCAATTCCCACTTCCCATGGGGAAGCAGGTGTTTAACCTTCTCCAGGAATGCAAGGTTTTATCTCCAGTAACAGTGTCTTGGGAAGACAAACACTATCACTCCAAATATATCCTCTCTGATCCCATTTCTTCTTTTTCTTCCAGCTTTATATGCTGAGCATGAAAAGCAGTTATGAACTTTCATGTTATAAAAGCAAAATAAGTTGTAAGTTATAAACTATAAACAAAACAAGAAAATTCCAAGTGGTCTGGAATATCTGTCAGGTTAGTTGGGGCCAGCCACCCCAGCTGTGTCCCTTTCCAACTTCTTGTGCCCCCCAGCCTCCTGGGGGTAAGGTGGGAGGTAAAGAAGGCTTGACTGTATAAGCACCGCTCAGCAATAACAAAAACATCCCAATATTATTGACAGTGTTTTCAGCACAAATCCAAAACATAGCCCCTGTCACCTAATACAAAGAGAACTAACTCTACCCTAGACAAAACCAGCACAAGTATAAGGATGGAATTCAGGTTTCTCCCACAGCTACAACCAAACTGTAGCTGGCTGTCAAGGTAGTGCCTGTGTACATGTCCGGTACATTTCAACCATTAGTGCCAAGAGTGATCCAGGATCTCCCCAGACTTGGCACTTCATTCAGCTAACTGCTGTGCAGGGGAGGGGTACGCAGGCTTAACCTAGTCTTTTGGGGACAGATACCAGGAGGCATTATCAGTTTGTCATTTGTTTCCCACAACAGGAGACCCTGGAGAAACCTCTGCAGAAGCCCTGCTCCAATAGGCCCTACTTCAGGGGAAAACACATTCTCAGGCTGCATCTCATTTTTCTTTTGTTCCCTATTTAACTTCAGTTTCTTGCTCTGAGTCTTGTTCCACCTCCTGCTCCCTCCTATCCTGCTCTGTTTTCCATTCTTTTAGAGTCTCATAAAGCAATCTCCAAGTGGTAGCCAAATCTGCAGCCATCTTGTCCCCTTAAGATACCACGTCCCATAGNACACATTCTCAGGCTGCATCTCGTTTTTCTTTTGTTCCCTATTTAACTTCAGTTTCTTGCTCTGAGTCTTGTTCCACCTCCTGCTCCCTCCTATCCTGCTCTGTTTTCCATTCTTTTAGAGTCTCATAAAGCAATCTCCAAGTGGTAGCCAAATCTGCAGCCATCTTGTCCCCTTAAGATACCACGTCCCATAGTCTCTCCCCAACTTCTTTCCATGCTCTAACACTAAAGGCAATACTTGCAGTCGTTTCAAAATCTTGTGACTTTGCCCACAATAACACACTCTGAAGGGCGTAGTCAGAAGTCTTAATAGCTTTTCTTTTCAACAAAGCTTTCCATATAGATAAAACAATCTCTTCTTTGCTCGATAAATTATTTCCCATTATGTCCCCAGTGGCTCACCTGTATCCCAGGTGTAAAAATCAATCAATCAATCAATCAATCAGACCATTTTCAGCTTCACCCCGCTGCTCTTTGATTCACTGAGTTCCTGTCCCTGGCTGTACCCAGCTCCTCCAGCCTGTGCAGATCACGTTGGGATCACCAGATCTTGTTTGTTGGGATGGTCATGACACACAAAGTGACACAGTAAAATATTCAGAAGGCTCCTGTTTATTCTAACAGAGTGCTGTCTTTTATACACTCAACAAATCTTACACTCCAGTCATTGGTCACAAAATTAAACACAATGTTCATTGGCACAAAAAAGTCTCCACCGCTGTTTTCAACCAACATTCACAAAACTTTTCCAGGAAGCCTTCTTCCAGCTGCAGGTTGTTTATCCTCCTCTCCTCCTTCTCTCCTTGGTTTCCATGCCAAAGGTCTTGGTGAAATTCCTGTCAGGGGTAAACACAGCTCTTATCAGTTTATTCTTCAGCTAACTTTGGGCTTACAGACCAATTGCAGCCCTTTCCACAGAAGTTTTCTATTTTTTATGTATTCCTACAGTATGTCAGGAACCACCAGTGAAGAGAGTGAACCACTATTCATTTTCTGGTAGCTGATTACATGGTGGGGCCTTCCCAGCATGTCACCTTTTCTTCTTCCTCTGGTGACAACAGTCTGAAATTTTCACCTTCAGGCCAGTTTCTGATGAATTCCAAGACGCCTGGGCAATTGAGGTTTCCAATTCAAGCTTGCTGTGTGATCAGCATGACTCACTTACTCCATGTAGCATCAGTGGCATTATGTGTGGAAGGGACTTTCTTGGATTTTTCCAGTATATTTGGGTTTGATTATTTTGTTTTGTTTGCTTGCTTTGGGTCTTTTTTTCAGGAAACTACTACCTACTTATCTTGTTTGAACTTTAAACTATTATATTTCCCTCAATGATTCTTTCTTACATTTCTTACACCCAATCAATATTTGGAATTACTGTACCACAGCTTCAGGCTCATGTGACCAGACGTGGAGGATCAGGCATAAGCATGTAAAAATGCTTTTTCTCAAACATTCTGACTGACAGTTGTGACTGGAAAGTTGTGATTGGACAAGAGGCCCCCCCAGAGTAAGGGGTAGCATTGTGCCAATCCAACTTTTTTTCTTCCTTAAGATTTATGCTCATTGCAACTGCATCAAATTCCCCAATCCCAACTCAGTTCTGGAAGGGCTTGAAATGGCTAGTGAGGACCAAATGACATGAAAAATCCAGTTTCCATAAGAGGCATACACCGGGTTAACTATAAAAGGAAGTAGATCTGTCTCCCTCTCTTTTTCCTCCCTTTCTCTCACTACCCTAGATCTGGACCACCCATGCAGCAGGACCAGCACAGATCTAGGACCTGGTGATCTTCTTTCTTCTCTTTCTCTGTCTTCTGCATTTATTTCTCTCTCTGTCTTGCTTTGTCTTGGAAAAGTGTGGCTATCATATTATATCCATTATTCTACACAGAAGTTTGTTTGTGGGAGGTTGGGATCTTGTTGAAGTGCGTTGTAAAAATTAAGGGCTTGTGACCAAGGCTTTTGAGACTAAGTAATGGCTAGTTGCCAGAGTTAAAACAATCCTACAGTAAAGCAGAAGATTCCCTGACACATGGACTAGTGTGTTTGTCCAACCTGACAATAATGAACACCATGCCCCCTATCAAGCAGGCCATGACAGTAGGAAATAAAGCTGTAGATATCTAGCTGCATAATAAAATTCCCTATAGACACACAAGGTTATGGTGACACTGATATTTCCTTTCCTTTTTTTCTTGCAGTTATTGTCATACCTATATTTGACCATCTCTAGTAGGATGTTGGCAGTTTCACAGTTCCAGTGCTGCTGGGATAGGAAGCAGGGATAAACTGAAGGAGTAAAGACTAGAGTATTTGCCATACTTTTCATATCAGAGGGAAAAAAGACCTCTAGGGAACATAAACCCTGTGTTTAAAGCATCGACTACAAAGGACAGAGCTTCAGTAAACATTCAGCACAAACCAAATGAACAGAAAGTATCAGGTTGAGGTCATATCATTCTTCTCACAACACTAAGGAACGCTCATGTTCAGTTTTCCCAGCCTGTCTCTGACTTGATGGTGGCAGCTTCCACTAGTCAGGGACTGCAAAGCATTTTTGCTTCAAAGGTCAACTGTTTCAGGGACATAAATTCAGTTTTGCCCCAGGATTTGGTATGCAGTGTTTGGAATGCTGAGGATAGTGTGAGTCTGCTGAATATCAGAAGGCTCAGAGAGCCTTCAAATATATAAATCCCCAAACTCTTATTTTTTCTTAGGCTTAACAAATTCTAGTGATTTTGTTGCGTGCAGGTTCCTTGGTCTTGTTCAGGCCATCAAAGAGCATCCCCATCTCCTTCAGGGCTTTGGCTCTCTGGGCAAGGCAGGTCAGCATCACAGCAACTCTTCACACAAGAGGTTCGTAGCTATGAGTCTCAGGGAAAAAAAAATGGCATTAGGTGGTGTAGTTGGGAAGATGGGAGTAAAAAAAACTTCATCAGTTTGCACCTGAATACCTTTCGTCTTTATGCAGCACAGCTTAAAATTGGCTTCAGATAAATACCCTGGCACAAGACCTCTCATCTCCATGAAATTTTGTGCTTTCACAGAGCAGACATACAATAAAATATGTTTTTTGATCTGCAAGATAACCCTGCTAGTGCTACTTTATACTCATTGCCATATTTTGCAGGAAATGTTTAGTCTGTTTGCATCTGTTTATGGAAAAAGAACAGGAATTTCCGCAGAAAGAGAAAAAAAAGAACAGCAAACTGGGAAAAGGCTTTCTTTGTCAGCACTATGATATTAATAGTGCTTGCCATTTCACTCAGCAATAAATAACAACCCATTTGTTCCTCTGAAACAAAAGGCAGCAAGAACATACCCTCAGCCAAAACCATCCCAGGCAGAAAGGCCAAATTTCCGTAAGTGCAAGACCACATTAATTACATGTCTAAACAGTCCTCAGCATTTGCAGAAAGCAACAGATCTTTTTCAGTGTTACTTTTAAAATGCATTTTCAGTGCTGGGCAGAGTTGATCAGCAGAATAAGCACTGTTCCCAGGCAGGGCTCTTTTTGATAGGGCTAGGAATGCTGAGATTTTGGGAGCAGGACAAGTCCCATGTGCCTGGACAAGGGGCAGCTCACATTCAGTCTCCTCTTGAATAAATCAGTTCTTGAATTTCTGATTGTATCATTTCATAGAAAGAAGCTCAATTAGTTCTTGCTAATTCCTAGCAGTGAAATATTACTATTCAAGCTTCATAAGGCTTAAGTTTCTTTCTAAATCCATATATAGTTACGGAATGCCTGTACTGCAGACTTGCTGATCCAGCCTAGCTCCTTCCTTTTTAAAGTCTGACATGTGAAGCAGCTTTTTTAAGTTTAAAGAGGCAGTATTGAATGGACCTGGAAAATTATTTTATTTTATATTTGTGTTTACCAACAGTAAAGGAATAGAATTTCAGCCTGTAAATAATCTCTTCCTCTATGGATCTGGCCCACCCTTCAGAAAGTCAGTTATCTGAGGGTTTAGCTACAAGCAAGTGCTTTAAATAAAGCAGAAATTTCTTCATATTATGAAATAAAGAGCAACAATATTTCTCTTTTTTGTTTCATTCACTGCACAGACATACCAATTTCTTTTGCAAAATAAGAAAAACCTTTTCCATTCTGTGAATTTTCCACAAGAGTATATTACAAAGTTAGCAGTGTGTGTAATACATATTTGTGCAATCTCATCTGAGGTGCGAGGAAGTTCACAACCCTTTTTTTCAGACAGAGCATGAGATTTTCTCATTTGCCTCAGACAGAAGGAGTTGATTCTATTTTCAAATCGGAGCACTTAACCAGAATAAGCAGGTACTTCTGAAGTGAATTATGTTTAAGCACAAGGCCTGAACTAAACTGAATTCTGTATTTCTAACATGCTCTGGCTAAGCTTTTTGCTTGATGAAAAATCAGACAGAAACAAAACTTTATGTGAAAGATGGGAGTGGATTTTAGATGGAAATGGCTATTAAATGACTATGGCTTTTAATGCAGATGAGTGATTTTTTGGCAGCCCTTCAGCCCTTTGAAAGCACTGCCAGTGTCCACAAGATTTGGATCTGATATAGCACAGTTTTCACATCACAAGACCCACCAGCAACAAACAGAATTTTATCAAATCTTTATACTTATCACTATATACAATTAATGACTGAAAGTTTGCAATGACATTTTCATCTTTGCAATCACTGCTGCAGTGAGCTGATAGGAGAGAATACCAAAGCAGAGGTGGTGAAATGAAATCAAGAACTCAATGCTGAGAAAAGTGTGCAGCCTAATTCCTGACCTGTGGGGCTAACAGGAACTGGTGTAAGAAAAGAGTTAAACAGAGAATGACAGCAGCAGCAGCAGGTCTCTCTGGCACAGCATGTACCTGAGACAGAACTGAATGAAAGATTTTCTACTTCTATGTCAACATAGACGCACACTCCTCATGCACACTCTTCACGCTCCTTTACTATGGCTTTGGAAGGAAGAATGAAAAACTATTGTTGTAGGACAATGGTCATGTCTGTAAGCTGTAACCAAAAAAAGCTTTTAGGAGTAAAGGTATATTTATTGATGCTTCCAAATAAACCTTAGATTCACGCATATGCATCCAGAATCACACTCTCTCTCTGCTGGTAGGTCTCCTCTCTTTGTGCATGGCACTGACCTTTATGTGTGTGCTTAGCTTAGAGTGTAGGTCTGCCCCAATACCTATTGCTCAGGAGGACACTTGGGATCCTGCAAGTGAAAAAGAATTGGAAAGTAAAGGTATTCTCTCTTCTACCCATGTCACCTTTGCTGCTGGGTTCACTGAGCACCACATGCACAAAGATTGTTCTGCTGAGCCTCATTCTTCTTTGAAACAAGACCATGATTTATCACCTGCAGTGTCTTTGAGTGCTTTAGCAGAGACCCTACAGGAAAGGGAATGTTTTCTGCTGCACTCCTGTGATGACCCACCAACAAACTTTTTTCTTGGTGGTGAGGGTTTTTTTGCTGGTGTTGTTTTTAAATTAGGTGTAGATAAGATTACTGTGAAATATTTCCCCAGATTTCATCCATGTGCATCAGTTTCCCCCTGTTTTCAAACAGACAGTTGCCTTCTCTATTACAGGAATCGATTCCCATAGCTCTGCATGTTTGCACACTGCCACCAATGCTTGCTGTTTTTGGTGCTGAAAGACTGGTCTTTTTCCCAGACTACCAAAATAGGGCAAACTATTGTTTTTATCTCCTTTGATATTGATACAAACTCCTAATTTACTGCGTGAGAGTTATCTCCCTCACTCAACCCTGTAGAGGTTTATGGATAGAAAAATTTGAAAGCATATTCTGCCTGCTCAGGGCAAGGAGTGGACACAGCACAAGCTAAGAATCCCCCTCTTTCCTAACTTGACATTTTTCTGGCTCTACCCTTGATTTTCTCTGTACCTGTGTATAAGTCACTTTATTTTGTTTGACATAACTTTTTGTGCTATTTTGAGAGCTGATGGGTACTTCATGGCACGATATAGAACAAGTCTTTGTAGGATCACAGCTTGTGTTATGTTCTTGAAACTTGCATTTTCATGTAAACATTTAGGTTTTAAGTATCAAGTATTTATATGGGATGAAATATGGTAGGTTTGTTTTTTTTTTCAGATATTACAAGAGTCTCACCTTATGTAGTTTAATTTCTGGGACAGACACTGTCCCTAGTGCTGTCTTAGCTTATGGGCGTAGTTGAGATTTCTGGATGTCAAGGCCAGCTTGGACCTAGTTGAAGATGTCCCTGGTCATGGCTAGATGACCTATTGAAAGGAAACAGCAAAGCCTGGCACTGCAGGAAATTCCTGGGAAGCACAAAAGTAGATCACACACTTTCTGAGAACAGGAAAGGTATCCTGTTTCTTCAAAGCCTGCAAACCTTGAGAAAACTAACAAACTGTCAGGCTGATGGATTTATTACAGGCCTGCAAGCTGCAGGGTTGTGTGGACTGAACAAAGATTCCCACACTAAGTGTGCAAGCGCTGCCTTAGCTCTGCAATAAACAGGTTCATTCTTCTCTCAGCTCGTGAGTCTCATTTTCATACCCTACAAATGGCTCCCCATTCTACAGGGACTTCATTACCACTGACATGATTGAGTCCCTTGGCACACCCCTACTGAATTAAGTGTGTGTGTGTGTTCAGCTGATCCTTTCCTGATAGAACAGGTTAGCCTTTTGCAAATGATCGGGCAGCATTATTTATGATGGGCAAGGTGCAACAAAATCCCAAAAACTGCATAGAGACTGTCTGTTGTGCATCACCAGGGAACAGAGTTATCAACTCCAACCCCAAAGCCTCATCCTGTTACTTATATGTGTCAAACTATTTTGTCCCTGGGATCCATCAGATGGTTCCTATGATCTTACTCACTGGCAAAAGGTCGGTGAAAATTTACACATCCTCCAAGTTTATCATCATGATGTCCACCCTGGTGATATTATTACTTGGCATGTGGTGTACTTGGTTTTGCAACCATTTAAAGAAGCAGATCTCATCCTTGTAGATGCTCCACCAGCATAGCTATCAGAGTCTGTTATTTTTGTTAATGAAACATCACCTGAGGATAATGATCCAGAGAAAAAGGATCTGTTTGGTCCTGGTCTATTGATTCTGGACAAGAACCAGACCTCTTTAGTCCCAGTACATGCTACGGCATCTGGTGCTCCTAGCGTGGAAGAAGTAATACAAACAACATGCAAAAAGGCTACAGTAAATATTTCACAAATTCAACCACCATCTTATACCTCATCCCATTTCTCCAGCAACCATGACGAGGAAAGAATACCACCTATAGGACCCGACCCAGAAAGGTTTATACAAAGATGCAAGAGGCAAGCACTGGAGGAAGGTGATTTGAATTTTTTCAAGCAATGCCTGCTGTATATCATAATCAAAACCCACATCACAAACAATTGTCATATGAGATGTTAAATGAACTGAGGAGGTCAGCAAAAGAAAATGGTTTACATTCCTCCTTCACTATGAATTTGTTGGGTGCAGTTGCAGAAGGACATACTATGTTACCAGTGGATTGGAAATCTCTTTTCAGGACAATTTTGACAGGAGGACAATACTCTGTCTGGTGGATGGAATTTGTAGACTTGGCTTAAACTCGGGCATTGAACAGTGGTAATCAGCAACCACCCATTAATATCACTGCGTCCCAGCTCTCTGGCACAGACCCACATGCTACTGCTCAGGCTCAGTAAAGACTCTCCCCACAAGCATGGGATCAATCTACTCTTATTGCCATGCAGGCACTGTGAAAGGTACCTGATACAAAAACTTTTGAATCTGGTTTTGCTGCTGTGAGGCAGGGACCTCAGGAGCTGTATATTACCTTTATTGATTGATTACAATCTGCTGTTAGACGGCAAATTGATATGCAGGAAGCAGCTGATGATGTCCTAGAATCTTTTGCTTATGAAAATGCTGACAATGACTGTAAAAAAAAGCCATGAGCCTGATTCATAATAGTGCTGATTTTGAACTTTCTGAGTATATCAAGACATGCACTGATATTGGCTTGGAACAATTCAAAGGAGAGCTAATTGCTGGTGTGATAGCCCAGCAGCTGGAAATGGCCAGAGCCTGACAGGATATGATCTGGCAGCCACACATCTCCCTAATGCTGCAGCAGAATTAGAGGATCTGGTCAGGGATTCACTCTTATTTCAAATTGCTCTTGCAGGCTTTAATGGTCAATTTTTTCGTATGATGCCTCGACATGCCCTGCTACAATCCTTCAAAGAACTCTTCTCTCAACAATGACAACTGCAAAGGAAAACTCCTATACCTAATGCAAAGACTGTTTTCACTGACAGATCAGGAAACACACATAAAGCAGTTGGCTTCTGGAAAAATGATAAGGAACAGTGAGAACATTCGATAACCTTTCAACCTGGATCTACCCAGCTAGTCAAACTGGTAGTTGTGGTAGAAGCATTTCACCTTTTTTTCACAGGAACTTATTAACACTGTTTGTGATTCTCTTTATGTTACAGGATATGTCAAGAGAATTGAGCATTCATTCCTGAAGGAAGTCTTTAACAAAGAGCTTTTTGTGTTATTAAACACTCTGTACAGCTTTTTACTTCACAGGTCTCATGAATATTACATTCTGCACCTTAGGTCACATGCCTGGACCTATAGTGGAAGGTAATGCAAGGGTAGATGCCCTCACCATGACAGTCACTATACCACAAAAACTAGGGCAGGCAAAACTTTCTCATGATTTTTACCATCAAAATGCCCAATTTACCCAAAACAATTCAATTTAACTTTGCTACAANCCATCAAAATGCCCAATTTACCCAAAACAATTCAATTTAACTTTGCTACAAACAAGGCATGTAGTGAATACTTGCTCACAATGTCAGCAGACTCTTTCTTTGCCACAAACATGAGGCACAAACCCATGAGAGTTGAAACCTCATGGCTGCATTTGGCAAACAGATGTAACAACATATCAAGCTTTGGGACTTTTAAATATATCCATGTTTCTATTGATACCTTT
>VWYO01008086.1:0-67125 GCA_013400275.1 Rhadina sibilatrix
AAAAAACTATTTACAGGAATGTTATTATCAAAGGAGGTAAAGACACATAAGACTGCTTTGATGCATAGTGAGAAAAACAATAATTTTCCACCTTTTGAAGTAAACTTGATTTCAATAATAACACCAGAAAAAGAACAACGTTTAAAAGATGAAGGAAAAAAAAAGTATCGAGTGTTAGCCACAACAATCTCCTCTTAAACCTAGATAATGTATTTAATTACAGAGATATTCTTTCTGCCATTCTGTCACACACACGTGCATACACGTGTATCCAAAACAAGCAGCAGTGGTCTAGAGCTCAATTTAGTCACTGTCTCACAAACATTTATTAACATTTATGGTGTTTCTAAATAAGTTTTTGGACATGGGATCTTTATTCCAGAAGGCAGAAGTCTCCCACAAGAAATTTGTCTCACCTTCCAGCTGTCTTCACTGGTCACCTAAAATGGAAGTACGCTCTCTGCAGGCAAGCTTTTAATCATCACAGGCACCTATTCATTTTATTCCAAAGCAGATGTATTTTTGGACAGCAATGTAGTGGTCAGTAGTGTAGTTCCCTTGACAATACTTACCTGATGTCCTTCTATTCAAAAAGGCTCAGAAATTAGGATGTAAACTTCAATAGGGGTAAGATGTCTCTGTCATTGATACCTAAGTTTATATGTTTGCATCTAAACATTAATCCTAACAGGTGTATGGTTTAAAAAAATACTTACTAAATTTTTCAAAATTAATCGTATAAACACCCTCAATTGCATGAAAAACACATTCTAAACATATGTAAATATATTACAAATAATATTTATGGATTGTAAAAGAGTTGCAGAGTTATTCCAGTAAAATGTCCATCAGGCTTTACATTTCTTAAAAAATATTTAGTAAGTACACAGAGAAGTTGATGACATTTCAGCTAGCAAAGGTGTATTTCATTTGTTTTAGGAACAAGTAAGAAGCTAATTGTGTGTGAAGGTGTTAACACAAATCAAAAGACAGAGAAATGTGTGAGATATCATTTGAAGGAGGATGACATCTGTATATGTGATGTGGTGTGGGCATATCAATGCCCAATTCTCTTAACAAACATCTTAAAGGAAGAAAGATGAGGGCAAGAGGTGGACAAGAACAGAGCTGTAAGCATATCCTAACATGAAGATTAAAAAAAAATGCATAATTGGCAAGAAATGCAATATATAGTTACACACACACAATGCCAGATAATGCTGTCATTTTCTTTTAAAGAGTTTAACAATCTTAATGCTGTGCATGTACTTGTTGTGAAAAGAACTCCATATCATCCAATGAATACCAAGAATATTTCACATTAAATATCCATGTTATATCACAGTTCATGTTTGCAAAATTCAGGAATACAGAGAATTTTCACTTAGATACATTATTACCTGGAACAAATAGAAATCTGTATTTACAATATCCTTAACTCTTGATAGAGTTCATTCATTTTTTTTTTTTTTCAGCTGGATGTATCTGAAACAATAAAACATCATAATATGTCAGGAAACATATGACATTATAATTATTTTTGTCAGAAACAACACATTGCTGGCTGCAAAAGCCAGCGAGTTTGTGATTCTTTTATATTCCTGAAAGGAATAAAATTTCAATGTCAAATATATTTTGTCTCCAAGGTATTTTATTTTCTGTTTGAAGTAGCAAAGTACAAAAGATTAAAGCTTTTAGCAATTACATCATGATTCATTATATTAATAGTTCCACCTCTATAGTGCCTATTCTAAATGTTTTTCTTCCTCATATGATCATGAAGATGCTGTATTTTCTCTAGACACTCATACTGCATACTATATTAATGCTGACATTACTGAAGCAGTCGGGTAATAAATGCTACCTTGTGATTTCCATTTTTCTGAAGTCATAGATCCTTAATGGCATTCTTTATTCTAGAAAAAAAAATTCTCTTAACAGTGTATTAAAAAAATTAAAAGTGACTAAATGCGGTAAAAACTATTCAAGGCAGAAACCCAAGGACTAGTGAAAATTGGTAATTAAAGGCAAGTGAACTTAAGGAGCTGAAAAAATTGTAATGGAAATTTCAGAAGTGATTATTTTATAAACACGATTCTTAGAGTCAATTGTAAAGGTTAAAAGCAAACAGAAGCAAGGAACTGATTATTGCATTCCACTAAATACTCCGTAATCAAAAAATTAAAAAAGGCCCAGAAATAAAAGTAACATGACTTTCAAAATGTCTAACACACTGAATAGCTTTATTTCACACACAAGAAATGCAAGCAGCACATGCAGCAACACCATTATAAACTCACTAAACAAAAGAGAAATGAATGCAACATATCAAGTGTTGCTATGTACTAAAATAAATTGGTTATGAAAGCTGGTTAAAGGCCTTAAGGCATCCATCTCTGTGAGGATCTCAGCCAAAAGGTTTGAGGAACACTCAATTCAATTCCTCTTTTTATATCAAACGCCAATTGCTTGTCATCATCGCCTTTCATAGATGATTACCATCCATCATTTCTTATTTGTCATTTACACCAACTCCCCATTTCCTGTGACACCTCTATCTGGTGCTAAAATTTTCAGTCATGATACCTCGATGTTCCCTCCCCATGTCATCTGTTAGACTTTAGATTTTGGTGTGTGCCCTTCACTCTGATCAAAAAAACCTAATTAATTATTTGATTTTTTTCATCTCAAGTTTTTAAATAACTGGACTTCCCTACTTTTATTTAATAAAACATCAAGTAGTCTTTGCTAGAGCTGTAGAACATGCTGTGAAAATAGTTTCTTAAAACAAGCACTGTGTATTACTCTTTTCCGAATCACTCTTTTGGAAGATAGTATTTTTCCCTCAGCTTTTTGGGAATTTTCTTCTCATTCAAGACTATTTACCTGAGATGTAACACTTAAAATATTTTAACTTGAAATATTAGTGGGGTTTTTTTGTACTTTTGTGTAAGGGTTGGGATTTATGTTTATTACTCTGATTGTCAGTTACAATATTGCAGCCTAGGACAGAGTTATATTCTTCTAGAAAGAGAGAATTAAATTTACAGAAAACATGTTAACATAGAAGTCATTCTTCAGAAGGCTCCAAACAGAGTGTGTGTACAAAGCTACAACTTAAGGAATGTTTGATCCTCTGCCTACTAAAATAATTTGAGATAGACTTTTTTGAAAGACTGCAGTCTTGGTGAGTAATATATAAACAACTGAGGGGTTTAAAAATAATAATAATTTCCTGAAACTGAAAACAAACAAACAAAAACAAAGCCAAAAAAACCCAACCAAACAAACCAATCAACCAAAAAAACCCCACAAATGCAAAACAAAATTTGACTGAGAAGGAAAATCCCAAAGAAAATTCTATCCATAGACTAATAATAACATAGGGTGAATTTTTAATGAGAATATATATACTAAATAGTCATTAAACATTAAGATGACAAAGCAAAAACCCCAAAATTTACTAGAACAACCTGCCTAATAGAGGCAAGGAGACATCAAGGAGATATTAAAGCTACTTTATAAAGCTGTTTACCATTCTGCACATTAAAGTTCAAAGAGGATCAATTCAAACAAAGGAAAGAACAGAGGAGGGATCCTTGGACAACTTGAAGTCTAAAGAGACCTCATCTTATATAGAATGAAAGAGCTTGCATGGTTTATCCTGTCAAAAGGAATATTGAGAAGAAAGATGACCTCTGAAACATACCATGGAAAATGGCATAGAAAGAAGACAACTAGCTAATAAAGACAATTTGGCCTCAAAACCTAATGCATAGAATAGAACTAAGTATACTAAAGCTATAAATTAGGAAAATATTTTAACCATCTGGGCAGGGAGGTACAGGAGCAGACTTGCAATTAAACTAACAGAGGAAAGTCACCGATCATTTTGAAAACATTTGAAATGCCACGACTCTTACCATCCTGCAAAACATTTTAATGCTGTTATTTAAAAAAATTATGAAATCTGGCTTCTTGCAACACCAGTCAACTTAATGACCTGGAGCATCTTTTCTAACCGTACTTTTTTCATAATTAACTAGGGTGTATGGTGAGACATCAGGCAGTGATATGGATTTAATGGTCACCTAAACATTCATGGTGGAAAAAAATTATAACCAGTTCACAACCTCTCATGTATCAGGAACTAAATTGGGACCAGTGAAATGTTACATATTTTCCACAAGATACAGAATAACTAAAGATAACTATTTCTCCTAAATCTATATAATGTTCCTGTCAGGAAACAACTGAATCTTTTAGAAATGATTATATTGTTTTTTCCATTTAAAAAGGATGTTGTGTTTTCACTCATATAATACACACATCGAACACTGACAACCAAATTTATTTGCTGAAAAGAGTATGCCAGGCAAGTCTTCTAAATGTAGCCACAAGTACTTTTGATTTAAAGAAAGAACATATTTTATTTCTGGTGTATTTGGGAATGTAGATCACAGATGTAATTGATCTCATATTATTACAAATCTCTTAAAAGGATTTCATTCAATTTTAAAACTATTGCAAATCTGAGCCATAGAAACATTACTATAGATGCTGAGCACACCATGAAAATGACACAGAGGTAACGAAATTTTACTGTGAGGTGAGTCACAATCAACACTGCAGAAGTCTAAGGATTGGAGGAGGTTTTTTTCCATCATGGTTTGCAGGTTTTTTGGTATTTCTTCTGGTTTATTTGTAGGCTCTGTTTGTTTTGTTTTTGTGATTTGGTTGGTTGGTTGGTTGATTATTTTTTGGGGGGTTTGGGGGTTTTTTTTGGTTTGGTTTGGTTTGGTTTGGTTTGGTTTTTTTCTGCTTTGTTTTTTAATTTCTAGTTTCAAGACCAACAAAACTTCCAGTCAGATACTACAAGAAAAAAGCATAATGAAGGTAGTCAAACACTGAAACAAGTTTCCTATATAGACTGTGGGATGTCCATCACTGGAAATACTGTAATTCTCATTGTGTGTGGCTGATTATTCTAATGATCTTAGAAGCCAGGTTTGACTTTGATATCATGCCTGTGTTGGGCTGATTATTGGACTAGGTGATCTAGAATGATTTCCTGTAACTTTTTTTTTCCATTGTCCATTTAAGTGTAGATGTCACTTCCAGCCTTTATTGCCCTTTGATCCTATGAGCTATATTTGTGGGTCAGTTTCCTGGTTTAGTTATTCATAGTTTTAGGAATGATGAATTAACAAGGAAAACTTACACCTTGCCTATAGGAGTCTGGATGCTCTACATCAAAATAGATTTAATTCTTACTGTCAGCTGGACAATCTATGTATGTATTGTTCAGATACTTGTAATTATCTACGTCAGGTAGGAAATTCATGTCAACTAGTCCAAATTCCAGAGTCTCTCAGTTGTAGCCTTTAATATGGATCAAGGATTGACCAGAGATTCTGGACAGTTTAAAAAGAGGTCTACTGTATCTATTGAGTATTTCAACTATAAAGAGAAATTAGGGGAAGTTTATCACTCTGTGTATGAGGGAAAGGAAAAATATTTTATTCAAATATACCATAAATAAGAGTAGCTTTCCTTGGTATTTCAGGTATTTCATTGTTTGATTTATGTCATCTTGCAGTTTTCGTATTCTATTGTCTGAATTGGTATGAAAGAGTATAACATAGTTCACTACTGTTTGATGTTTGCCAGCAGAAGGGCAGTTTTTTTTTCTGAAAAAAAACCCAAAACAAACAAACAAACAAAAAAAAATCCCAAATCCAGCTAAAGTAAACCAAACCAAAAAGCAAAATATTGTAATAAAATTAGAGGCAACATTACGTTTTAGTTTATCCTGAAGTTTAGAAGGGTACAGCACATAGTAGATATATGATCCTATCTTCAGAAATAGTTTGGGGGTTTTTTTACTATGTAGCAGATTTAGTCCTTTAGAATGTCTTAAATTCAAATAAATTGTTCTCTGTTAAAAGTTATAGTAAACGTGATGTAGAATAAAGCCTAAAATAAGCTAGTTTTAGACTCTAGATATATTTGTGGAAGTATGGCTCATTTTTTAGTTCACATCTCATTTCTGAATCTGCCTTGAGTGTTGATGCAAAATTCATTGACATAAATTTTTACAGTCTTTCTGATCACAAGAATTCTAATGCAGATGGCACTAGAATTGCACAGGAATTCTTACTTGGCTTATAATTGCTTCTTTTTAAGGATATAAAATCAATTTAAAAACTTGATATGACAAATGCTATTATTGAATATAGATTTTTTTGTTAAAGGAAGGTGACAGTTTCTTTCTGTAACTGTGGCAGACATCGTACTCTTACCTGATCAACTAAAACAAGATCTTGTTTTAAGACTGAATCTCAAATCACTTTAGAACTTGTTCTATACATTATAACCTTACTGTGAATGACTTTATTTGAAAGAAATAATTGTCAAGTACTCCTTAAAGACACATTTAATCTTCCTTAGAGTTGCAACTTTCCCAGTTTTCTTCTTTCTCTTTATTTTTTTTTCTGAGTTTCAGTGCAATTTCTTATTTTCTTCCTTTGCTTTCTCTTGCAGATCAATCTACTTCTGATCTATCTAGTCTGACTTCAAAGACTGCATTTCCTGTTACATCTCTTCCTTGACCTGAGCAATTTGAGGGATAAAAGGTACATTTTTCTGACAAGATAAAAGGAATTTGTTATGCATATATTGTGAAATTGTTTTAAGGGTGTGTTAAAAATAGAATTCTGCAGTCTATTTACATGATAGAAAGAGGATAAAACTCAAATTGAAGTAGTAAACAATAACTTAGAAGTGAAACAAATTGTATCTAGATAGCGTATAGAAGCAATAACAGTAAATACATTTTGTGCTCATTTAATGACATTGATTTGGCCTACATGAGTTGGTTATTGTGTGCTATACAACTAAGGCAGCCAACTGATTGTATTTCCAAGGCTCAGAAATTTCTGCAAATCTACCTTCAGCTATTTTGTCTGAGTTCATTTACCTTTTAAAGCTGGCAAAGACCAGTAAAATGACATATAACTAATTGTGGAGGAATGTCAATCTATAACTGCAGTAGTATTGATTTTTACAGCCATGGTAGATTATTCGGCTCATTTACTGTTTTTCTCCCAGAAAGAGATGTTTTTCAAAGAATGTATCAATTAATAGTTTGCTGAAGACTGTTGCTCCCAAAACAGTATTTCTGTTTGGATTTTTATAATTAATGTAATATTTAGGTTAGAAAGAGTGTTAATGAAGCTCTGGATTTACTTTAGCAGCTGACTGAGCATTCTATATGTTGGCTTTGAGAGTAACAGACTTTCTAAAATAGAGAATATCTAGACTTAAGTTGGTTTGTTCTCAACTGAGCCCACTAGAAACTTGTATTCTCAATGGATGACTGCAAATGGTTCAACTCATTGTGGCTTACAGTTCATTTAATAGTTTGTACTTTTTGTACTGTATATCATATATCATATTTTTTGTACTGTATATCATAAAATATAAGTAATGGGGTATTCATAATATGTAGTAAACTGCTTTCTATATGCTCAGAATTTTTCCTTCAGAAGGAAGCATGACATAAATGTGGAAACAATTATGTATGAAAATACATCAAAATCTTGCTAGTGAAACCATGTAAATTTCAAGTCAAAAATGGACTAAATGTATATGTTGTATGTATGTATGTATGTATGTAAGATGTGAATTTATGGCGTTGAAACAAGTACTACGTTTTCTTTGGCAAAAACAAATAGGTAAAAAACTTCATATTAGAATTAAATTAACTGATTGGTAAATACAAATGTCTCCATAGAATTATTGGAATATTCTATTCTATTCCGTTCCATGACATTCCACTTTGCTTTCAGAGAAGATTTTTGTGAATAAAACATGTCATGTTAAATAAATCACAAAAGAAGGCAAATGTACAAAGGCATGTTTAACACTTAAAATTGTCTCAGACCTCATTCAAAGAGCACTTCTCACATGAAAAAATAAGCAGGTGAAGGATCTCTAAGAAACATGGGCATGGCTCTTTTCCGTAGGACTGGTAACAGTAAAAATTTGCACTCGCTCTAAACCTAGGAAAGAAATAATAACTCTAACACCTTAAGAGAATGGAGAAATTAAAAATTGGAAAAAGTACATGTTTAAAAGGTTTATGACATGGATATTTTACTGTATTTTATCTTCTTCTTTTGCAGATGTTAACTTCTGTAATTTGGTATATTCCTCTTCACAAAAAGAAAATGGACATTCTGTTTTAAAGTCCGATTACAAATAAGTATGACTTAAATTATAAGAGATTATAGAGGATGTTATAGACAGGAGTAGTAGAACTTTTGTTAACTAGTATGAGTGTATAAGTATGTATCCTATAAGTTTCATTTCAATTTGTAACTGTGTATGGATTCAAGTGGTTCCTACAGTTTTGTAAGGGTGTGAGTAGTTACTGTGATAATGTTGTTAAAGTGTTGGTTTGTGATTGCAACGTTGTATAGTTTTAAGTAACTATTGAAACTTCTAGAAGTTACAATTGTAATGTTGTTGAAGGAATGAAGAAGCTGCCGAGAGAAGGTATCAGAAGGGGAGAAGGAGGGGGAGATCTCTTGCTCCCCCCTCACTGATAACACCAGGACCACAACCCTGAACCTCCACTGGTGGACACAGCCCACCAAACATCTCATGGCGGGAAGAAATGATTGCTTGGGAGTGAACCTGGCTAAAGGCCAATGAAAACCTGGTCAATGGACTGATGACATCGAGGATCCAAAACTCACCAATTTGTGAGGGAACAGGGCATGTAAAGAGGGACCAATAGCCTTCAGAAGGGTCACTCTCCTGACAGACATTGTGTCCCGAGGAAGTGTCCCATACAGTGTTGTATGTCAGTTTATATCTGGCTTGTCGAAAAGCGTGCGAGATTAGCTCACACCCCTTGTTCCTGGTAGTCATTTTTTTTTTTAGTAAAATGATTGGCCCATTTCCCATAACATTGGAGTTGCGTGGCCTCTTTTTGCAACAGAGGAGTTTAATATTCAACAAAGAAAACATCAGTGTCTGTAAAGCTTCTGTCAATAAAGTTCACTGAGGCTTCTTCAATTAAATGAAAAACCAAATGTATGAGGACACTCTGTAAAAGTGTGTATTTACGGTGCCTAAGACTTTATCCTTTTTGACCTGTATTGATCCCAGAAAACAAGATCTTATGCTCTTAAATGTTTGAGAAAAATGTTCAAAATTTGTGGTGAATGCGTTAACATAAGAGACAGTGTTTCAAGATTCTCAATTGTTCATGCAGTGAACTGATGCCCTGATATGCACTATGTAAATTAGAATGAACTAATTGTATTTAAATGTACTGTCAGAAAAAGCACTTGTCATTTTCATTATTTGATCATTTGACCTGAAAAATCTCACAAATATTTCTTTTGTGACTCATCAAAGGTAGCCTAATAGACAACTATTAGGTAGCCTAATAGTAGCCTAACAGAAAATGCATTTTTTTATTTCTTCACTAATTGTAGAGTGCTGAAAATTTTGTTTGTATGACATGATCCTCTTTTTTGGTGATTTTTCCCTCCTCTAGAAGTATGTTGTACAAATCCTGTCAGAAGGGAAAGGGTAGTTCTGTGTTAGATCTTGGAACAGACAGGAAAATGATAGCAGCTTAACTATGAAGTAGGCTCCAGTACTGTAAAAACTTGGATGCCTATGGCCATCTCTTAAAGAGACAATAAAACATCCAGCTGAAGTTTGTCTAATCTAACTTTAAATATCAACTATTTTAATATTTATGTTTGAGCTATTGAGCTACATCTCTTATAAAGCCAATTTAAAAGATACAAATAAATGTTTAAGGAAAATATTCCATTTTACTATAAACTTCCTGATTAGTTAATAGTCGCATTCCAGATTCCACTGAACTATTTTACTTGATAACTTTAGGATGAAGTAATTAAGTTCTGGAAGTAGCCATTCTTTCCATCAATTATAAAGAAGTCTAAAACCATGGACTCAGCCATAAGGTAACAGTGAAATTGGTAAGCTTTTTCAATTGGTGATATGACTTGCCCCAGAATATAAGGGTAACCCAGATTCTTGCTCATAGATCCCTTAGAGTAGATTAGAGCGAATGATCAGTGTCTGTAAATATGTATCTATCTGTATCTCTAGCTCTAGCTCTAGCTCTATCTCTAGCTATATCTATCTATATCTATAAAAAAATAAGTTTGTATTAGAACAATTCAGTTGCAATGGAAACCACATATGCAGCCATGGGGGTTATTATTATCTATAGTAATACAGAAATGTGAAAGCATAAAAATAGCACTTAGGAAAACATATAAGGAAAAGAAAGAAAGAAAGAGAGAGAATGGTTAAGAGTAGAAAGATTCGTAATCACCACCCACTGAGATTGGACTTGATTGTTGGAGCTTAGATGCTCCTTGGTCAAAGCCATGGTCCATTGGAGGTGGGAGAAGCAGACCACAAAACACAAAGTCTGATGAATTAAAATACATTGAGGCCAGGCAGGAATGCTCAACTACCTCCCCTGGACAGGGGTAGAGCTTTGTCCTCTGGTGGAAAGCCTCAGGAATGAGTCTGGGGGCACTTTGGGAGACTTTGCTGGTTTATGATACCCTCTAAGTCTTCCCCCTCTGTCTGCACATTTGAGCCAGGTATGACCCATCAGACCTTCCCCTGAGACAGAGAAGGGGTATTTTTATAACTGAACAGTGTAAAGGAGGGAAATTAGCATGACAAGAAGCATCATCTGGTCTTGTAGCCTCCAACTGACAATTCACAGCCTCTGTCTTATGCAAACTCTCCATTACACACCCTGAAATTCACCTCTTCCCATGCGTGTGCGTGTGTGTGTGTAAACTTGACCCCTGACAAACGGACAAATAGTTTGAGTCATTAATCATTAGCAGCCCAGTCTCTCACAACTGGGAATAAAATTCTTTGACAAGAAAAGTAGATAATTAAGATTTTTTTCTTGGGCAACAACTGAACAAAGACTGAAAAAATTAAGAGCATAAAGAGGTGGACATATAAATTCAGGAAGTAAAGTCCTTTCTGGACTAATTTTACTGTCATTTGAAAGCCAAAGCTCCTTTGAACAACCTCTTAGGTAGACTCTTCGATTTAAACAGGTTTTTCCACCCCAACAGAGTCTGCATATACCACTCTATCTCTACTCCTCCTTCTATTCATATAGCTTACCTTTTTTTTTTTTTTTTTCTTTTTGAGCAGTATTTTCTTGATATTTAAAGAGGGTTCTAAGTTAAAATACAAATATTTAAAAAATAACTACAAAAGAATTCAATAAATAACAAATAAATATATTCTTCACACAGTATATACACTGAATTTTAGTTATATTTATCTCTTTTTAAGTACAAAGGAATTAGCAATTGTGGGGGTAAGAAAAAGACCTATAGGCAAAGGGTAATTTCTTCCTAATGCAGGTATCTAAAACTGGTTGGCTGAATCACACTTTTAAATGCCTATGCTTCTTTATTTAACATACGGGAAGAAAACTCTATGGTTGATGACGAGCATAGTGAGCAATAAGGAAAACCCAAGAAAGAGAATATGTCAAAGAAAACCTTAAACTTTAACCTTTTATTTTTGATCTATATGAATCTCAAAATACCTTCAGGAGAATTACTGAGAAACATGCCAAATTGCATCCTGATAAAGAGGGAAGACAAAGTGAATTTGAATTAAGATTTAGCAGAGCTGAATTAAATAAGCGTATTTTTCTGTAAGGCTAAAATACATCTTTATAAATGAGTAAGATTTCTATTCAGTATTCTCATTATGAGTTTTTTTCTTTCAGACACAGTTTGTCTTATTGCCCTTATTTAAAAAATGCATTATTGGCCATGGTTCATTATCTACATACCAATTAATTCCTTTTTTTTCTTCATTTGCTCTTTTTTCCTCTTGACATCTGCTTTAGTAAATTATCTCTTCTACGGAGAACAGGTGAACAGAAAGTGAAAAAGAAT
This sequence comes from Rhadina sibilatrix, assembly GCA_013400275.1. NCBI lineage: Eukaryota > Metazoa > Chordata > Aves > Passeriformes > Phylloscopidae > Rhadina > Rhadina sibilatrix. The sequence continues at coordinate 12,003 of VWYO01008086.1, forward strand.
TGGGTATAGTAACTAATGAAATTAGTTGCCTGAAATTCTATAAAGCAGTGCAGACATCTTCCTTTTTAAAGTAAAACTTACTGTTTTGTCTGCATTGTCAACCTCCACAAGATGAATGTCAAAGGTCATTAGATATTTTCTGTTAAGTCTCAAATGGATAGGAAAATTTGCTACACCACTAGCATTCAACCATATTTAAATTAAACTGTTTCAATCCTGACTTTGATTAGCTGATGTATGACGACTCTTTGTAGTTATTCATTATTGAAGCATATCATATGCCAATAATGTCATGAAATGGCAAGATACATAATTAACCAAGTGTATTAGATTTTTTTTTATATGAGTGAACATATCAGTTCAATTCATATAATTATATAGATTTGGGACTGAATATTTAAGTGCTTTTTATGGTTTCACAAAAGACTTCTAACTAAGGTGCTTTCAGCAAAAAAATCCTGACAAAATTAACCTTTTATTATTTTTGCATCACAATTTAATGATCATAACAAAAAAAAACAAGAATGTTTTTTGTCTCTAGGATTATTTAAAATCATCAGAAAGTATCAGGTGGTCCAATATCTTGCTTTTCCACATACTAATTCTAGTATTATTTCTCAACAGTTCATCAAGATTTTAATTCATCTGCTTTTCTTAAATATTTCTTACAGGATTCTCTCACAGATTTTAACAAAAACAGTTAAGTTGACCTTAATATGTTCCTGAAAGGGATCACTGCCTGTGGATTGCACAGTTCTCTCAGTCTGCTTTTGATAAACTTTTGGTACTCAATCCAAATAAAGTTTCTTTTTTAGGTGAAAATAGTTTGCAAGTTAATTAGATATTAATTTATATACCATACCATCAGCTAGGAAAGAAACAAACTACCGAGCTTTTTTAACATGTGAAGCAAAGGTATTGGTCTAGAAACAGAGTCTGTAAAGAAGCTGAAATCACTGATTTTTATCAACAGATTTATCTTGTTCGGGAATAGGATCCATCACGCCAATCTATTGATTTCTACTTAAACAAGTATCCTCATGCTTTATTGAGCAATAAACCATCAAAACAGTGGAAGCCTACCTTGTTTTCTAGGAATGTTTCCTTTCAATCATGCTGAGAAGAGTCCCAATTATCTATCTTTGAATGCAATTTAATAAAAAGAGGATATTTGAAGTGATTAGATATTTTGAATTTTGTATAGTTTAGTTTCAAAAGCAGCTGGAACCCGATTATATTTCTCCAAATCTCTGTCTTCTATTTTTTCAGTTTCATTTACAAATTTTCCTCTACTGCAAATGAACATATTTTAGATAACACTGTAAAGGACAGTAAGGTGGTGTATTCCTAGAAAGAGTATATATGCATGCTCTAAATCATTGTCTTGGGTTGAAATGCAAGACATAACCAAAAGTGTTGTCCTGGGTTGTATACTCTATTTCCATCTGTTAAAAGTTTGGGGAGATGTTTTTCTTTATCTCTTGTAACTCAAGGGGAGAGAAGCCTGACGCCTTCTGATAATGGGCCATTAGCACCTCCTCAGGCTATACCCTGGCATTCCATCATCCTATTGTGAGATGCATCACATCCCCCCTGGCAGTGGGGGCAGGGGGGCAGGCAGTTTCTACCTGGATAAAACTCAGACACAGGGACACGAAAGGGGCTAGCTTCACCCGATTTTCTGGGAGGAAGACTGGACCCCTTCTGATCCACTGGACCCTCCTCACCACCACTGGACCCCTGTTACCATCACTGGACCCTTTTGCTACAGGATCATCTCTACTTTAACAGAATCATATCCACCACTTCAGAAGGACTTCCTTTTGGACTGCTTCCAACACCCTGACCAGCAGGGTGTCAGGTTGTAGCTCTGACTCTGTCAGGTTTTTTCCAAAATTGTTGTTTGTTTGTTTGCTGGCTTGGTTGGGTGGTTTTGTTTTTCTACTATATTTGTATTGTTAATACTCTTAGTAAAGAACTGTTATTCCTATTCCCAAAATCTTTGCCTGAAAGCCCTTGATTGCAAATTTATAATTTGGCGGGGGGTGAGGGGTTTACATTCTCCATTCTAAGGGAAACCCCAGTTTCCCAGGCAGATACCTGTCTTTTCAAACCAAGACAAGTGTGTATTCTATTGTCATCTATTGAAACCATCTGGGGAGATGTTTTCTTTACCTTTTCTGTGACCCATTTTTTCACCATATTTTCGGAGGGAGGGGTGGGGAGGGCCTTCTGCTAATGGGCCAGCTGTTAAAACCAGGTGGGGCAATGTTCTTTATCTCTCCCATGACTCATCCTCCCTCCAGGGGGATGTTAATGGGCCATCAAGGCTCACTTCATGACTGATAAAACTACATTATCCCATTGTGAGATGCTCCACCCAGTGGGAGGAGCCAAGCATTCCTACCTGGATAAAACCTGAGATTCAGAACAAAAGGACAGCCTGTTTCCCCTGGATTCCAAGAGGAGGACCAAACCCNAAAAGGACAGCCTGTTTCCACTGGATTCCAAGAGGAGGACCAAACCCATCTCACCACCACTGGACCTTCAGAGAAAACTACACTCTTCTACAGGATAATCTCTGCTCCAACAAGACCACATCTCTCATTCCAGGAGAACTTAATTGGACTGCTACCAACACCCTGACCAACAGGGTGTCAGGTTGTATTCTGACTCTGTCAGTGTTTTCTTTTTTGTTTGTTTGGTTTTTTCTACTACTTTATTTTTATTTTTAATATTCCTAGTAAAGAACTGTTATTCCTATTCCCATATCTTTGTCTGAAAGCCCCTTAATTTCAAAAGTATAGTAATTCAGAGGGAGGGGCTTTACATTCTCCATTCCAAGGGGGGCTCAAGCTTTCCCTGGAAGACACCTGTCTTTCCAAACCAAGACAATCATAAGGCTGTTTAATTATATTAAATCCAAGAGACGTGTCTAAGAATGCATCTACTTCAGCCTAAGTGGCGGGTTAGGTAACTAAGGAAAATTAAACAAGCCCTTTAAAGCTTTCAGCAATGGTGGCTACTTACTTATATTAGTGGTCAAATATTTTCATAAACATTCGCTTGTACAAAGCTAAAGTAAAGCCAAACCAGATAGGTTAATGTCACTATTAGTGACATTTTAGACACATTAAGTAACTATTAGCCATCTGATAACTGCTGTTATAGTTAAAGAAGCCTAATAAAGTTCCAGGCAGGTCAAGCTCAGATAAATCTTATAAATCTTGAGGCCTCTGTAGTTATCTCAGCATGCAGTCTCTTACAAGCAGTAGCAGCACCATATTTCCTAAGCTACAAGGCTATACGCAATATTCACTTGGAAGGAGCAGATATATGACTTGACAAATTTTACCCTCAGCAGATCATAACATTCCAACAGATGAATCTAATGGCATACTTTCTCATGGATCCCTTTAGCCCTTAATTTATTCTAGCTAAGGTTAAGGTTAATGTATTCAGAAGCTGGTCCTAATGTCCTTGTAGACCTTAGAAGTGAAAAACTACATGAGTCTACCAATACAGTTATAATTTCTTTATCATCTAAATTAGCCTTGATATCAAATAACAAGTGCTAGTATAACACTTATGGCTCAAAAAAGATCTATTAGAACATTAAAAGACTGAGAAAAATTAAATAGGTGGTTCCACAGAAGGAGTGAATAAATAAGCTGGTCTGGTAAGGAGGCAAAATAAGGGAAAAATAATTGTGATATATAAAAACCATAATAATAATAAAATTTCTTTTCCAGGGGAGGAGCTGTCTTTTCAAATTTAAGAAGAATTGTTGAACACTACCTGAAAGAAGTAGGACGCAGGTTAAAGCCAGAAAAAATGAAATGGATCTATGAGATAACAAGTAAAAGTCATCTATGGAGCAGTTTGTCATGTTGTTTCTACTGAGGTTTGGTCAGGGTGAAACTGGGACAAACAATAGAAGAGAAGTACACTGAGGGCTCCAAAATACACTTAAGAAAACAAAACTCACGTCTTGTTATTGAAGTTTATTCTTTTCCCTTGGCATCAATTTTTATAGCAGTTGGAGAGAGGAGTATTTTGAATGAGGCTGATTTCTCCTCTGACAAGACAGACTTTGTATACAGTTTTGTGTTTTCTTGCAGAGTTTCAAGTAGCTTGCTCAAGGCTGTGTCCTGCTTAACATAAGAATTTTTATGAGATTGAGGTACTCTGGTAACACAGCCTTCATTTTTGGGTTTTGTTTGAAAGTCAGACACCCACAAGCCTTGTTGCACCAAAGCTGTATTTACCTAAAACTTCAAATGACCATTGCAGTGATGGATATTTTCAGTCCAGCTGTGGATATACTAATAAAATATGTTGTTGATTAGGGTTTTTAATCCATTAATCTCAATAAAATTTCACATTTTTTTAAGATTTTGGACCAAAAAGGAGGGGAGAGTTTATTAAATAAGATTGAAATAATGTGGGGGAAAGAAAAGATAAATATATGTGCACTGACATTGAATGAAAATCTTTTCCATGGATTTCAAAAACTACCTCAAGAGAGTTTCTACAATAACTCTGTGTCAAGAGTTTAGGAGTGAATTTAACTATTGCTATTTAATTTTCAAGTGCTCAGCTGCATATTCTTCATTCATTTAATATACAAAGCTCTTAACTGTGATACCAGTGGGCACCTTACAGACAGCATAAAGCTGTGTATGATATAGGGATTCACATTATGCATAAAATATCAATCACTCATAGCAGAAAAAAAGCAGGTGTCAAGGGCTTAAGCACAAAAATTGTAATATACTCATTTGTATGCTGAGATCCAAACAGACTCTTTGCCAGGCTGACTGTTATTTCCTTACAGTCCTGATCCCCATCCAAACTTAAGTTTGGATGATGATGTCACATCTATGATGAAGATGGTTTGGTGTTAAAAAATTTCAGTAAAAACATCTCTGAAGTAAAGATATGTCTCATGTGTCTGAGGGAAGCATGAAAATTTACTATTTTGATTTTCTTTTCCCCTACCATTCCACTTATTTTTCCTTTTCCTCTCTCCCTTCTCTCACCCTCTTCTGCCTCCTGAGAAAAAAAATTTCCTTGAGTGGTGGGGTTTTTTTTTTTTTTTTTTTTTTTTTTTTTTTTTTTTTTTTTTTTTTTGTAAATATGGGTAAGAAGCTCTTACAGAAAGAAAAAAAAACTTTAGTTGTGTGAAGAATGTTACTTTTTTCCCCCAAAGGACTTTAAAATGCTTTTAAAAGAAACATTCAAATATGTGCTGTTATAGGAAAAGTGTTTTCATTTTATAGAAGTATCTACAGAAGTATTTTATCTGTCTCACAGTCAGCAACGGTCTAAGTATATGTGAACATTGTTATGATATTTTGGTAAACATATTTATAGAACTGAGGAAAGAACTTTGTAACTTATTTTAATAGTGTTGAGATATCAATATGGAGCAAATCTAAATATCAGCCTTGATCTTCTAACATAAAGGTCTAACTTTCGAAGCAGATATATTTGATATCTGCACATGATTTTCCTGATTTACTTTCCTGATATATTTCTCTTTAAAGGCAGAAGGTTATTTTAATTTTATTTCAACTTATTAGAAAACTGAAAAGAAGTGTACAACAGGTAAAATGTTTTTCTAGCCCTCTCTTCTTTTGAAGACATTCTGAAGAATATATAAGCAACTTTTGCATATAATTTTCTTTCCCCTCCATTCATTTTCAACAACTTATTCCACATAACTGCTTTTCTACATATGTACCTCACCATAATTCATTATAGAAATGCGCATGCCTTAAGTGTTATAGTTTGGTACTTTTTTCTGTTATTTGAAGAATGGTTAATCTTCACACATCTAATAACACCTCAAAGGTAAATCAGCAATTGAAAGTTTAATAGCTGCTAAGTGCAAATTTTACAAAATGCAATTACTAGAGTTCAAAGTCTGCTCTTGCTTCCAGTGAATCATAAGTTATTCATGATTTCTCTCTGTGACACATTCATGCTGGTCATGTTGAGAAGATAATGCACTTTTGTTCACAGAATTTTCAGCTTGATTTTTGCTCTCCCTTTGAGCCAGTCCTTTGAAGTCACAGGAACACTTCTATTAAACTTGTCATTGGATCAGGGCTTCTGTGAGGAAAAATCACCGTAGAATAGTACAAATACACAGGCATTGAGTGGGGTTTTTTGCTACATAAAACAAAAAATATTAACTACATGACATAATCAATTCTGCCATTGAAATAATTCCCTAGTATTAGAGCAAATAATAATTTTAATTACATGTTTATCACCATTTCTCATTTCTTTCAGATTTCAAAGGTGATTTGTATAAAGAAAAATAAGACTCAGTCTTTAAATACCCTAATTTCAATTCTGTTAATTTACTAAATCAAATATCTGGATAAAATATACTAAGCACCTTGATCTTCTCATGCAAATCAAAACATTAATCTCTGTTCTTTGAGATAAAAATATCGCTGCATTTCCCACACTGCAGAGGCATCAGAACAACAGAAATTGATTCTCTTTTCATGTAGGCTAGACATGCAGTTTTCCTTTTCATTAAAGAGAAATCCCAAGACATCTGAACTTCTGACTTATACCCCCACAAAAATGGATTAATTTGCATGGCCTAAATGAAGCTTTGGGGGATGAAATGTGCAAAAGATTCAAAATTATTATAGATTCCTGAAACTACTTTAGGCTGAAACATTTGTTAACAGTGAGATAGAAGTGAAAAAGGGTACATGGAAATTTTCAGGAAGTATCGACACAGTAGGGCATCCAGAGATGAAGGCACATGAAGCATGTTAGAAGGAATAAATAGGACTCCTGGAAAGAGCAACAGAAAAAACAGCCATGGAAATGTTGGCAGAAATTTGAAGAGGGAGATGATATTGACATGTTTCTTCTCCCACGAATACCCTTATGTTAACAATTGTTATGTAAGGTTAACAATTAAGAGTCAATGAGAAGTGAGGAAGAACTGCTCGTTATCTGCTTCAGGACACTTCTAACATCTCTTCAAAATGTTTTGGAAGAAAAAACAGCTAAATACAGGAAAGTAGCTGACTGCTAGGCTTTATAGTCTAAAATAACATGGTCAACAGCATACATTTAGCAACTGCTGTTTTTGTATTAACATGAATTTTAGCTGTTTCTTGTAAAGAAATGAACCAACACACAGCAAAGCTTATGTAGTCAACAAAGTAGATAGAAATGCAACTAATTAGAACTTAAATGCAGTTAATATAACCAGATCCTATTGTGGAGGAATGTTCACCAACTGAGATGGCTAAGGTAAATTTTGCTATTTATTATTCTAGAAAAAAAATTAGAAATCCATTATGGTCCTTTCATACTTTTAGAAATTGCTGTTTGGACCCCATCCTCGGGGTACTTCATTCTAGAGCCCATCTCAGCAAACTGGCCAGCCTGCTCCTAAAGATTCTCTTGGCCTTTTCATACAAGTGGATCCCATCACTCCCTAACAGGCTGCAATCATTTTAACAACTGAAATAAAAATTTCATATTGTTTCAGAACTTGTGGATTCATGCCAGTTAGAGATGCCTCTTAACATCATCAAGTCCATCCATTAACCTAGCATTGCACCACATAGATCTTTTAAATGCCTTCAGGGATGGTGGCTTAACAATTTCCCTGGATAGCTTGTTCCTGTGCATGATGACTCTTTCAGTGAATAGATTTTCCCTGATATCCAATTTAAACCTCTCCTGGCACAACTTGGAGCTGTTTTCTTTTGTGCTGTCTCTTGTTACTTGGGAGAGGAGACCGACCTCCACTTCTCTACCACCTCTTTAAAGTATAGAGCAAAAAGGTCCCCACGAGCCTTTCTTTCTCCAGACTAAATAACCCCAGCCCCCTTAGCTGCTCCTCAGAAGCAGGAATTCTTCCTTTCTGAGAAAATTGTGCCACACCAAGCATTTATGGAAAGGCAAGCATGCATTCCTTCAAAAATGCTTCTTTGTTTTCATTTTCTCAACCCCTTTTCTGTCGCTCTTTCTTATCTCTGCTAAAAGATATGAATGATGTAAAAATATATGAATAATCTAAACTAATTTCAAGTATTATATGTTGCTTCAACTGTCATCTTCAGACTCAGGAAACATGAAAATTAAATGTTCAAAAAGTATTTTATCCAGAGGACCTTGGCCTCAGTTTTGTACTTATCTGGATGTATTGTTACTTTTATCATTCACGGGAGAGAGAGAAAGGAAAAAGGAGAGGTGAAAAGTGGTATGAGGAAGGGGGGTGAGAAGGACAGAGTAGAGATGGAGGAGGAGAGCAAAGGAACTAATAGAACTTCATTATCCTAACTGAAGTATTCTACAAGTACTCTGCAGTTACTATTTTCTTTCCTTTACATTTTCTTTGCGTTCCTTACATATATACATATGTAACAGATCAAGACTGTGACCATCACTTCAACCAATGGACACTGAAATTGCAGCTGTCAAGTCTTGGCCTTGGATCCATGAGCAATGATATTTTTCCTTTCTTTCTCTCTTTCTCTCTTTCTCTCTCTCTCTCTCTCTCTCTCTCTCTCCTTTTTATGCTAAACACTGATCATTCAGTATTGTTTCACTCCAATCCATCCCAAGGGATCTATTTACAAGAACCTAGGTTACTGTTGCCTTCACAGGCAGGTTGTAAGAGTCTCTGCAGCACTTTATTGAATATCTACCCTGTCCTTGCTTGTAATTCATCTGGAGAGATGAAAGCTGACTTCTACATCTGCTTATGCTGCTCCAGACATGCCTCTGCATTTTGGCGGGCAAATCCCAGGTGTAAGGATCTGCTTCAAAAAGCATATATCAATGCCCTCATCTCTCATTTGGGTGATCCATTAAGTATTTGAGGTGTCATGTGTTCTATAAATGTTACATACCAATTCTAGTTGCACACAGGATTTTGGAAGATGAAAGCAAAAAACACTAAGCAGAGAACAGAATGATGAAGAATGATAATGTACATCAGTGATTGCATTTCTATGCTAAAGTAAGCCTCTCCTGGGCTAACTTGTTATGCAGATATTTCCCCTTTGGCTGACAGAGTACATCTGTTTTTGTTAGTCTCCTTGTGCACAGCATATTTTACAAACCAAGCAATTAGAAACGAGAATTTTTTCTTAATGTGCTGATGCTGTGATGACTTGCTATTGGAATAAGATATTTTGCAATCAATAGTTAATTCTAAAATTATACCAAAGAAAAACAAACACATATTCCCTCTCTGCATGTAATTAGTATGAGTCTTGTATCTTTCAACAGGGAAAAGAAAGACACCCTGTATAATACACATTCTAATTACAAATTAATCCAATAACTGAGAAAAATTTTAGTATGCCAAATGAGGTCACCCTTGATAATAAGGTTATTTTTCTTGAAGCTGTTATTTGTAAACCTTTTTTGCCTACAGGTATTGCAGTGAGCGTGTTAAATAATAATTGTTTTAAATTCTGCTTGTTAGAGAGAGTATAAACTTTTAATTCACAAACAGACCTCACTTCATTTATTCCAACCTTTTTCACTACAATTATGTTCCTATAATTTAGTCAGTTTGGGGCTATTCTGTATGACATTTGAAAGATGGTCTAAAAGTCAGCGCCCTTTCTATACCACTCTCTATTTTTTGAAGTGTAACCTTCTGTTTTACTGGTAGCTCTCTTATTGGTGGAGCTCATAGGATTTTGATTCTTACTCTTGGCTTTTCAAATAGTTCCAGTTTGACTAATTTAACTCTTAATTTTACATTTTAGTAAATAATTCTGTAACTTAAGGAAAAAATGTATTATCTCTTTTTTTTTTTTTGTCTAAGTGATCAGACAATTAAGTGGTTATTACAACAATTCTGGACTTGATCCTACTACACTGCTAGGTATGAAATGTGACCTTGAGCTCAAGATAAAATTTTTTTGATTACAGAAAGGACTGGTAAAATTTTTTAGACAGAGCTTTCATTTGTATATACTAAAATAATATGTACGAATCATTAGAAAAATACTCTTCATGGCACACTTAGTTTTCACTGTGAGATGGGCATTTCTGCAGGTGAGGTGAATGTCTGTCTACTTCTGTTGGTTGAGTGTAGTGTCTAGAAACCTATCTGGTGTTCTTACCAGTTCAATGGTATGTCATTGCAGATGACTAAGAGCATGTAATGCCTCACTAGCATTTAACGTAATGTTTATTAATGAAATGTATGCAGTTGTCAAAAGAGTAACCGTTCCAGTGTATTGTGTGGGAAATATTGCATTTATCAACTTACATACTTAGTTAAAAATTGAACAAAGTCTATATAACTGGTATAAAAGTGTATAAAAATTATATAAAAGTATAGGAACAGTATAAAATTGAATACACTGGTAGGGGTGAAATTTGGCAATATAAGAAATAACAGGAAAAAAGTAACCCTCCTTGTTAAGATAATTCAGATTTATTACTGCTGCATATTATGCTAATTTGCCATATCTGCTGACATATGTATCATTAATTATGTTATCAAAGTGAAGAAATTAGAGCCAGGCAGAAAATCTGCAAGTTCATCTACTAATGACATGTATTTTATAAATACAAAGGAAAGTACTGTCTCCAACATATTGAAAATACTTCATAAATAATTGCACAGGACAAACCTGCTTAAGGAAGACATTTACATTTCTGACATAAATCCTTTTTTTTTTTTTCAGTATTACCCTAAATGGATATACGAATCTGCATTTGAATTAGACTATAAGATGTTGCCTGTTAGCTACTTAGACAGACACAGATGGATACAAAGAAGAATCATTATTTAACTGAAGTAGACAAATTTTTGTCTTTACAAAAGCTATTTTTACATTTAAAACTGCTTCAGAGCAAACAGGCATTCTAAAGCTGAATAATATTTTAAAGAACAAAATGGAAAAATGGAAATAATTACTTGAGAAGTTCATTCAGGTCATAGATCACTGGAATGTGCACACCAGGCAAAATGTTGCTGTAATAAGTCTATGTGAAGTCCTGAAGTGGATTTCACTGTGAATTATTGAATATACTGAAGATAATTGTATGGGGGTACACATTACAGGTTTTTTTCAATGTATTTTCCCTCATTAACTAAAACAGCTACTCAGCACCTTAGAGACACTACTATTGTGTAAATATCTGCATTAAAATCTATAGATGAATCCGTTTTTCTCATAGCAATTTGAATTACTTGGCTGATATTTGCCAAATTGGACAGAAGCTATGAGGACACAAACAGTCACAATTATATTATGGCTGTAAAATATATAAAATGTTATTGTTGCTATTAATAATATTATCATCCAGAGGGACTGGAACAAGCTCGAGAATTGAGTTCATGTGAACCTCATGATGTTTAACAAGGCCACGTGTGAGGTACTACACCTGGACCAGGGCAATCCCCAGTGTCAATATAGCAAGGATAATGAGGGAATGGAGCACACCCCTGCCAAGAAGGACATGGGGGTTCAGGTGAAAGAAAAATTGGGCATGAGCAGGCAATATGTGCTTAGAACCCAGAAGGCCAATTGTATTCTGGTCTGCATCAAAAGCACATGGTTAGCAAGCCCCAAAGGAGGTGATTCTGCCCTTCTGTTCCTCTCTGGTGAAACCCTACCTGCAGAACCATGTCCAGCTCTGAAATACAGCTCAGCACTGGAAAGACATGGAGCAGTTGGAGCAGTTCTAAAGGAGGGCCACAAAAACTATCAGAGTATTGTAACACCCTCCTACAAAGAAGGTCTGAGAGAGCTGGGGTTGTTTATGAGAACAGAAGGCTCCAGGGAGACCTCATTGTGACCTTTCAATACTAAAAGGGGTCTTACAAGGAAAATGGGGACAGACTTTGAGCAGGGCCCATTGCAATAGGACAAGGGGTAATCATAGGATCATAGAATTGCTTGGTTTGGAAAGCAACTTTAGATCACCTAGTTCCAAACTGCCTGCCATGGGAAGAACAACTTTCACTAGGCCAGGTTGCTCAAAGACTTATCCAATCTGCTCTTGACCACTTCCAGGGACTGGATATCCACAGCTTTTCTGGGAAACCTGTTATGGTGCTGCACCACCCTCATAGTAAAAATTACTTTCCTAATATATACTGTATACCTACTGAATGGACTAAACTTGACACCTGGATGAACATCGAGCATGAGCTATATCCTTCATCTGCAGTCTCCGACCTCATCTCCATCCCTGTTTCTGGCCCTGTTCCTGTCTGCTCCTGTTAGGACTCCCCTGACTAGGTTCCACATCAGAAGTTTGAGGGGCTCAATGGCACCCCACACCATGGGCCCCTCATGGGACAGCTGCTGACAGGAGACTATATATAACCACAGTATGGAGAGAAAAGGATGGAGCATCACTGAGAAGGAAATACTGATGTGAGAATAATGGAACAATAGAGGAGTTTCAGAAAGCAGTTTGCTCTGTGGGAAACTTGAATAGAATTTTTTAGTGGGTGAGATGGCATTCCAACATCTTTGGGGACCAAATGTCTGAAAACAAGCTTCTGTAGTGTGTTCATCACATTACTGACTGAAAGATAAATCACCACCTTGTCAAGGCATAAAATACGAGTTTCTCTAGATTAAGAATTTTCTTTCTATCTGGATTGAAAAAACCCATCTGTGGACATTAAAGGATGCATGGAGAAAGAGATACTGTTGCTCTTAGTGGGAGAAAACAGAAAATCTTTTTAATTGTATTAATAGAGAAGAGAATGATAACTACTATATAAAAGTGTGGTAAAATGAAAATATTGTACTGAAGAGATAAACAGAGCTGAAAAGAAAATAAAAAACTACCAGAATTGAGGATTCGTCTTTACTGAGCTATTGCAACAAAGATATTGTTATAATATCATATTGCACAGTCTGCAAATGCTCATGTCCTAACAACACACACACAAAAAAGTGAATGTTTTTACTCACGCTGCTCAGAGTGAATCACAGTGATTTGAGACCATATTTGTATTTGGAAATACTGAGTTATCTTCTACATATATTTCTGACGAATACAAAATTACGTCAATCTCGTGCAATTGGGAATGGCTTATAGCACGTTTGTATTTGAAGTGTTGCAGAAAAACAATGTTTATAATGACTTTGTACTTCCTTGAGAGAAAAAGATTGTAGCAATGTAGATTTTGTAATCAGTATAAGACAACAAATAGTTCTTACACTGTAGTATCATTATTATGGAGATTGGTGATCTCTGTGATTAAGGAGAACTCCATGTTTCCTGATAAAGCTTTATTTTCTTGTTGTTAAAACTTCACCCTTGAAAATTGCTTTGTCTTGGTAATAGCCAGCTATAATCTAAATGCAAAGGGACAAGGGGCTTTTTTAGGTTTGAAGAAAATATGGAAAATTCATATGTTTTACATTTTCATTGTAAAATGACTATTTGAAGTATTATTTAAAAATTGTCTCTTCAGTTTATCATAGGTAAAGTGACTTCTTACCAGTCCTTTATTATTTTTTAATACAAATCTCTCCTTGTATACTTATGTGGGATCTGTTTGTTCCACAGTTATACAATGGCTTTTTTTTCCTCTGTAGAAATAAAAGTACAAAGTAAAAAGGATTAAAATAAATAAAAAAAAAGGTATTTACGATTCTACTTAGAAATGAAGAAATACAAGGTTCCATATTGGAGTTGTCTAGCACTGTGGATCTGGTAATACTTTGCTGAAAACAGATAGGAAAGCTTTAAAAATATATTCGTAATTAAAAGAATAAGGTAATTTATAAAAAAAATGAACAGCTTTGTGTGTTATCTTAGTGCTATGATGCCAGATTTCATCAGAAAAACAAAACTTAATAAAAGGTTTTGTTTTCTTTTTTTTTTTTCTGTACTAAAAAGACCAAAATCTTATAAAACATACATGTTCTCATATTTTATGTGCTCACACACACCTAAGAGACTTATATGCAAACTGCTGAGGCAAAAAATCATCTTATGCAAGGCAAAGTATTGTGAAGAAATTTCCTCTCAGCAACATTTTAAATTAAGGACCCTGCTGAATAAGATCCATTAAGCATCCATATGCTTGGTATGTAATCAATAAAGTGCAAGTAAAACTTTGACATTCTACCTCTCCAAGGAAATCCAAAGGGGAAAGAGCTCCAAGAAAGGAGAGTATACTTATAACATAAAGTGAGAAGAAGGGGAACTAAATAAAAAAATAACAATGTTCTGTTATGTGAGAGAGAAAATTCTTGTAAGATAGTAATGGAATAAACTCAAAAATAATTTTTTTTTTCATTTTAACTCTTTTTTTGGATTACCAAACTATTGGTAACTATCCCTGGGGTAAGTGTTCATTCTAAAGTAAGGCTCAAGCTTCCATGGTTAGCAGAAATTACAGCCTAGAAAGTACAGGAAGAGGGTATTATTTACCTTGTGTAAAGAAGAGATAGAAGCAGCTGTTGAATATTGTTTTTTACTGTGTAGGAGACAGGAGAAGCTGTTTGAGAATCCCCCATCCACAGTAGACTAGAGTTGATTGTCTATACTAGAAATAACCTGGTTTAGGGCAAATTTGGGAGGAAACCTCCCAAGGGGTTCCTCTGGAAAAGCAAACCCAAACGGCCTCTCCCCCTAGTCAGTCGAGGAAAAAGCTTCCTTGGAGAAAAAGTGGAAAAACCTATTTATTTAACAAACAAGATGCCCACAAGCACAAAGAATGAATAATATGAAACAATAAAACCTCTCCCCACTCNTACAGAACTTAATATACAACACAAACAGAACAGACAGCTGGGGATACAAACATCATAAAGTCACCCTACGACAGTAGGTGACATACTGGACCTTAGCAGTGCTCCTGTGATTAAGAGACATAAGAGAGAGCAGTGTAAGCAGCTCTTGGCATTACTGGAGATCAGAACTTGAGGTATTCACCACAAGCAAGAGGCAGATCAAAAAGTGTCAAGGAACATCGTAAAGCTTAAAAGGATGACCAGCAAAAGAAGCAGGAAGAAACAGTACATTGCACCATTCAGTAGAATCCATTGATCACACAAGGTAATTTTTTTCTTAGATTAGGCTTTGCATAGTTTATTATTGTTACTATTGCTATTGCTATTGCTATTGCTATTGCTATTGCTATTGCTATTGCTATTATTGTTGTTTCTGGTTTATTGCAACAAGGCAAAGTGAAAAAGTCCTACTAAATGTTGAAGGTGCTCCACTTTCAGAAAAAGAAGCTAACTGTAGTTATTTTAGATACTGTACTCTGACTTGTTCCATTACCTTATTCATGTTTTCTTTCTTTAAAACAATTCACTTGGGTGAAGCTCCAAACCTTGTTAAAATTAGACCAAAGTTCTTAATGACCAGGTCATGGTTGTGAGTGAAGAAATTTTTGTTATTTTTCTCATGTTTTGGATGTAAAATCGAGCCAATGTTTTAAAACTGGACCTGGATGCTGGTTTTAGCTGTCAATTTTTGGCAGAGTGGTCATATAATCAAGACCTACAGCCACAAATCTGAACTGCAAAGTCATGAAAATAGTCCAGTGGGGTGATTAGCTCATACTAAGTGCACATCTAAATTGATGGATGAGAGCTATCACTGAGAAATTAATCTGGCATGGATTCCAGTACAATACCAATGTACATGTTGAAGGTATGTCATAAGTGCATCATTCTAATATATTACACTCTATAATCTACCTCAGTATTCAAAAGTAAACCTGAGCTTGATTTAACTCATATACCCAAGGCAAACCTGAGCCTGATCTACATTTCTCCATGGAAGAAAAAATACTTCTTAGCTAAAATCACAACTTAATTGTGACATGAAGCCTTTTTCTGTCATTTGAAGGTGCTGTAGACACTTCCTGTTTTAAAGAATATTCTGTAAGTATATTTTAATGTGGAGGACATTTTCATCCAAGATTCAATGTTATTTGTGAAAATATATGTTTTCCTGTAAATCAAATTATCTTTAAATAAAACATGTCAAATTAATTTTAATTACTGTTTTTGTTTTATTCAAATAAGTCCCCATATTGCTTAAACATAAATAATACTGTCTTGGGTTATGGAACCAAAAATGTGCATTTTATTTCATCTGTTGAAAGCAGTTGGGGAGATGTTCTTCTTTATCTCTTGTAATTCTGGGGGGAGGGGCCAACTTCTGATAATGGGCCAACTGTTAAAACCAGGTGGGGCAGTGTTTCTTATCTCTTTCACCACCTGTCCTCCCTCCGGGGGATATCTTCTACTAATGGGCCATTAAAGCTCACCAATGACAGGACATATTCCATCATCCCATTGTGAGATGCTCCACCCAGTGGGGGGAGCCAACCATTCCTACCCAGATAAAAACTGAGACGCAGGAACACAAGGTATCTGGTTCCGCTGGATTCCAAGAGGAAGACTGGACCCTTCTCACCATCACTGGACCCTTTTCTCTCAGGATGATCTCTGCTCCAACAGAACCATATCTGCCACTCCAGGAGGGCTTACTGTGGACTGCTTCCAGCACCCTGACCAACAGGGTGTCAGGTGGTATCTCTGACTCTGTCAGGGTTTCTAGGATTTTTGTTTGTTTGCTTGCTCATTTCTTTGTACTACTACATTTTTTTTAATATATTCCTAGTAAAGAACTGTTATTCCTATTCCCAAATCTTTGCCTGAAAGCCCTTCATTGCAAAATTATAATTTGGAGGGGTTGAGGGGTTTACATTCTCCATTCCAAGGGAAACTCCAGCTTTCCCTGGCAGATACCTATCTTTCCAAACCAAGACAAATACCTACTGAGAATAGTGTAATGCAGGGAGCATGAGACAGACAGACTTCAAGGGAAATACAATTCAGGCCTTGTTTTAGTCAATTTATTAGTACAGTCACCTATTCAGGAAATGCATCATAGAACACCAAGAATCGATTTACACCTCCTTTTGCATTGCTGAATTAAACTTCAAAGTTACTTTAATGAATTCCTCTTCTCCATTTTGCATAGATCGGGATTTTTTGCTTTATTGTTTTTTACTCAACCCTCTCACATCTTTAGCTCTCCCTTAGGCTTCTTTTAATTTAGAATTATGTTTCGCAACTACCATAACAACACACTCTTTAGCACCCAAATACTTTGCTGAACCTGTCATTTTAATTGAATTGAAAAATGGCATTGCTTTTAAAAATAAAACACCTAACTTGATGATACTAAGTGATACTGTGCTTAAACATATATATTATATAGTGGATTTTTTTTTTTAAATATGTCTTTGAGTGTTTCACATTGGTTACTGCAAAATAATGATAGACACAATATGCTGCAGTTTTGTACCAAGGTGAGAACACAGTTTGTTACTACCACCTGTTCTTCTCTTCCAAACTCCTGACTGGGTAGTTGTGAAGATAAATTGTTTGTGAAGTGCTGACATACATTAGTGGGGATCGCTCTAAGAAAGTCCGTAACAAAATCAATAACTCTGCCCTTAGAGTAGCACTTAAAAATTATGCAATAATTTGGCTTGAGGCCATACCCTGAGCAATGAGAATCAAACAAAAATATTGAGTGGTTGTGCATTAAGTGAGAACCATCTACTCTGTGCAGTGAATGAGGAAAGGCAAGGAACAAAACAATCCAATCTTCTGTTTTGAAATGACATTGTCTTTAATTTTTAAAGGAGTGTACTTCATAATATATAAGGTAACGATTATAGACAGGAAAAAGAATGCCTAATTATCCAAACATATACGTGCATATGCAAAAAGTGATTAAAGGACAGTTATCAGCCACGTTACTTCTTACTTCTATATAGCTTTTTGTTCATTTCTCTTTTCTATTACTCTTTCTGAGATGACCTGAAGCAATGATTCTCTTTTTGTTTACATTGAACTTAGTAAATCTAAATGTAGAGACTGTGATTGCCAAAGATTCCATAAACTTGGTATCTAGGGAACCAAAACTTCATGACTTGCCATGACAAATGTGTACTTCTCCTTATAGACTATTCTATAGAATGCTAAGATACCATAAGCCAAGAGATCACCAGCTTCATGCAGGCTTTAATCTGCCTTCTGGACCATGTTTCACTCAGCAGTACAGAATTTCTTAATGATGACAGATTTAGTATCTGAAGTAAATTCCTTCCTTAATTCTTTCTCTAGGGAAAATGATGTATGGTTATTTGTATTGTTATTGCTGAATGTTATTTGTCTTGTTATTGTTAAATGAAGTATTGCTATATGTATTGTATGCAGTTGCTTAGTACTGTGTGATATTTATTTTCGAGCATCCCTTCAGAGAGTACTTGAACAAAAGTAGGTATGAAACCTTGCAGGAAGATTGGTGAATTTTATTATAATTCTTGGAATACCAGTTTGTTTCATAGCTATATCTAAAACACTGTGGTCCTTGTTCTAGACATTTAGTTCTGATTAGTTAATCAGCTAATTCTTTCTATACTCAGTAGAGGAAACAGAGTAGCTTTAGAGGATAATTACTCTCATCCTGAAGCCAGCCAGATAAATCACTGGATGGTTACTGTTTTATCTTTCCAGTTGCTCTGAAACAAGGAGTATGGTGACCAAGTCAAAGATAGATGTCTATCTGTAGAATGTACCAAATATCTTGAGATTATTCCAACCTTGGTGTCCATGAATTGACTCCACACATTTTTTGACAAAAACTCTACATATCAAATTGGCTGATTCAGATTTTACAATAGCATGGATTTGTATTTACAAAAATATGTTTTAAATGAAAACACTAGTTCTTTTCTTTTGCATATTAAAATCTTACATGGTTTTCTGTAGATGTAGTTTTTTGGTTTCTACTCTAAAATATATTCTGTATTATGATTAGTTAGGGAATAGGCAAGTGGTTTCAGTTTTAGTCCAACAGTTTTATATCATGTACCTTTTAATGCATAGGGAATGTCTACCTTAGCTTTTCAGAAGACAAAAGATATTGGGTGTGTTCTTGAATTTATGGCAATCAAACACTTCTTTTAATTCCTTAAATTGAATATCTGTAAAACAAATAAAAAGTTATTATTAGAGATTTTTCTAGCAAAGCACAAACTGACATTTCTTGGGAGCTTTTCTCAAGAAAGTGAAAGTAAATGAGGTCTGTGACTATGTTAATCTTATTCTATTAATTTTACCATTTTTACAGCAAAAAGTAAATGCCAGAAAAAAGGAATTATGATGAAAACCCACAACACTTTGCATAGCTATTACTTCACTTGTCTGTAAGCCTTCCAGTGAAAAGGAGAATGAACAAGTTGCTGTCCTTCATATATTTAAATTATATAAAAGGTAATTCTTTAGAAATGTAGATAATCACTACTATAATAAATTAATTCTTCAAGAGAGAATGAAGGTTTCAAGTGGAATGAGATTTTTTAGTATCACTTCAGAAACAGAAGGACTTTCAACTGAGTCTTGGGCTTAGAGGAGTAATATATGAAATATAAAAAGAGCAAAATATGCAGATCTTAATAAAAAAATGGTTAGGAACTGCTATGGCAATCGTCAAAATTATAGCCAACTAAATTATTTATTATAAATACTATTAATTACAATTTTCTCATTTTTTTTCTATCTATGTATTGCTTGCAAACTATTGCTGTATTTGTTGTTCAGAAGTATTTTCCAATGGCCCATTCACAGCTGCTTACATTTATTAGTCACTATTTGCTATTTATAGTGTATGATTGCTCGTCATAGATGTATTGTTTCGCTCTCACATTGGTTCACAATGCACTATACTAAATAAGATGATAAAGAATAAGAGATAATGGTGAATTATGACTGACATCCTATGAACAAATTTTAGGCAAACAATTATTCATACTAACGTAAAAAAATATCCAAAATTCACAGACTTTTTTGGATCGTTAGTTTCAATCTGTGTAATCAGGAACAATGGACAATAATGGTTCACACAGCACAATTAACTCCCTGCTGTGTATTAGTGAGGATATTTGTATATTATGATCTACATTATTTGACCAGCTGTTCCTACTCTGTTCATATGCAATCACAATGGCTCCCATAATCACCTATGCAGTATTAGTTACTTGGTTTTTAAAAGCTGTATTTTGCAGACAAAGGAGCTTGGTATAATAATAGGAAGTGCTCATTGTAACATGCTGACAGCTGGAGCTGCATGATAAATAAGGGAAAGATATTTTGAGTTAAGAAAATGTTCATTAGCAGTTCTTCCGGAAATGATTACCATAAAACTGCCATGAACTCATACTCTAGTCACACCAGAAAAATGAGGAAAAAGACTGAATGGGCAAGGAAAAAGACTGAATGGGCAAGGAAAATCAGTAATTATTTCAACTCAAGGGATGGATATAGCTGTTACAACAAACTGCAGAAACTTTTGTTGTTACCAACTCTATTGCACTTAAACTCTGAGTTAAGAAAAGTGTCATGTCTGTAGAATTGCAGGCTAACATTTCAGCTCTGCTACCTCTATACATCCTAAAAGCAGATAGTAAATGTATGTCAGTCATTCCATAATGATAGGGGAGACAGATCAGTATCTCATTCAGACAATTTATGCTAAGACAAGATAAATGTTTTATACTGTCCTCTGAAGATGCCTATCTCTCTTCACTAGCTACTGCAATGTATTTGAACTTACTGCATAGTTTTTTGTATAGTTAAAATTAGTTTGGATTAATTACAACACAAACACCAAAACTTTAGGGAACAACACGATTCTTCCTTCTCCCAGGTTATATTCTAAGGTAAGGATTCTTTATTGAGTTTCCTGGGTGAAGTAGGAGTAGAAACCAATTTTCTCAGGCTGAGAAATGCTTAATAAGAAGATTTTTTCCTTCTATTGTATGCATAAATTATATAGCAAGCCTTTAGTATTAGAAATGGCTCGACTCTGAAATCTCAGAAATGTTAGAGAGTGGTTTTTTGGGTTGTTCTCCTTAGTGTAGGTTTCAAAAATACACCTAAACAGACTTAAGAATTCTGAATGTATTGCTTAATACTATTGTGTATGTTTTTACATTACTGATGGCAATAACAGGCAATTTAGTTCCTTAAATATTCTAACTGATATAATTTTCTTTTTCTAACCATTGCCTGTATTCATCTTACAACAAATGTTCTTTCCCTAGGAGCTGTTTTTATATTATTATTTTTGAAATTAAGCTGTAATTCTCATCTCAGAGTCTGGAATGAGAATGACAGACAAATGCTGATGGGATGCAGGGAACAAAAATCAGGTAGAAATGCTCTTTGTTCAAAATAGGAGAAAGGGAGGTCAGTTCCCAGTCACCACCCGACACAGACTCAACTAGAAGAGTAATTTAATTTAAAGTGGATGAGGATGGTGAGAAAGAAGTTCTAAAAAGATTTAAACAACTTCTTTCATTTCAGCTCCTCAATCTGAACATCACTGCTTCATTTCCACTTCTCTACTCTTCCTCTAACCTTCCAAGTGGCAGCAGGAAATGGGGAATGAGGATTACTTTAAACTCATAACAGTTCCTCTTTTTCACTCCTTCCTTTTCATGCCTTTCCTCTGCTTTCCTCCTCTGCTTTAACGTGGGTGCTCTCCATGAGCTGCAGTTCTTGTCAGGAGCCTCCTCCAGCCTGGCCTGTCATGCATGGTTCCTTAGACCATATCTATGTGCTGTAGGAAACACATCCCCACAGCCTATAGGGAAAAACCTGCCTCAGTGGGGCCTCACCACAGGCTGGAGGGGAATCTCTGCTCCAGCTCCTGGTGCACCTCCTCCTTAACTAACCTCAGTCTGTAGGGTTGATTCTCAGAGGTTTTTCCCCCCTTTTTCCTCTCTTAAGGAGGAATATGTTTCTCCCGTTGGGTAATGGAACTCCTAAGAAAAAGCTGCTGTTTGTGGGTGGGATTTTGGCTTCTTAGTTTTTAAAAAACACCTATATTTATGTATAGTCCTTCTTTTACTCTCTCTCTCTCTTTTTTTTTTTTTTTTTTTTTTTTCCTTGAAATTAATTTTTTTNTTTTTTTTTTTTCCCTGGAAATGAATTTTATTCTTCTCCAAAGTAAATAACAAATAACTTCTTGCCTTATCAATAGAGTGATCAAAAGCAGATTGGACGGGGCTGTGAGCAACTTGATCTAGTAAAGGACGTCCCTGTCCATGGCAGAGGGGATGGAACTAGATGATCTTTAAGGTCTTTTCCAGCTCAAGCCATTATGTGATTCTATGATTTTATAACAAACAGCACAATACAAAGTAGACAAAATTCCCTACTTATATTATTCACAGAAACCAGATGTCTTATGTAATAGCTGATAAAATACCCCACCTCTCTATTTTAAAAAATAGAATTGAATGATGAACATAATAAAAAAAGGATTTTTTGTTGGCACTCATTGTACAGAGCCAGCTTCTGATTTATGACAAATAATCAATAAGGCTCCTAAGCAATTCACTGCTACTAAATTGAGGCCTCCATCTGCTGTCTGATTATTAAATTATATTATGAAATACTTTCCCTGATATAAAGTAATATACATTCATTTAGAAAAGGAGAGTTCCTTTAATGCATTTTTCATCTTTTTCAAAGGAATAAATGGTATTTCTAGGTGACAATTTCTTCTTAAAATAATGAGGTGAGAGAGAAGTGGTTTTCTCTAGAGATCTCTACTTCTCTCCACTGATTGTACAGAAAACCTACAATAGCTGTCTTGTACTATAAAAATTTGATTTCTAAATTAAAAAAAAAATCATGCAACATTAAAGAGTACACAACTTATATGGTTTTAAAAGTAAAGATTTAATGACAATCTTAAAGGAATACCATTGAAATAAGAAATAGAAAATTTCAATCATTGAAATAAGACCAATTCAGGTAAAAACATGTTCCTAGTAAGGGTAATTAACATGTTATTCTTAGAAACTGTGAATAATCTCACCTAAGGTGACCTG
Organism: Rhadina sibilatrix; assembly: GCA_013400275.1. NCBI lineage: Eukaryota > Metazoa > Chordata > Aves > Passeriformes > Phylloscopidae > Rhadina > Rhadina sibilatrix. The sequence goes on from VWYO01008086.1 coordinate 34,927, forward strand.
GCAGGACAAAAGTCTGAGAATTCCAGAATGAAAAACACTATTCATAAAGGCAATTGTCTTGGATTACAATATATAACCAAAAGCATGTATTCTATTCCCAATCTGTTGAAACCAGTTGAAAAGATGTTTTTTTCTTTTAACTCCGGGGATAGAAGAAGGATGCCTTCTGTTAATGGACCAGCTGTTAAAGCCAGGTGGGGCAGTGTTCCTTATCTCTTCCAGGACTCGGCCTTCCTCCAGGGAGATATCTGCTGTTAATGGACCATTAAGGCTCACCACATGACTGAAACATTACATCATCCCATTGTGAGATTCTCCACAGAGTGGGAGGAGCCAAGCACTCCTACCTAGATAAAACCTGAAATTCAACACAGCAGGACAGCCTGTTATCCACTAGATTCCCAGAGGAAGACTGAACCCATCTTGCCACCACTGGACCTTTTCTACAGGATCATCTCTACTACAACAGAACCACATCTGCCACTCCAGGAGGGCTTACTGTGGACTGCTTCCAACACCCTGACCAGGGTGTCAGGTCATATTTCTGACTCTGTCAATGTTTCTAGGATTTTTTTCAGTGTTTGTTTGTTTGGCTTACTACATTTGTATTTTTTTATACTCCTAGTAAAGAATTGTTATTCCTATTCCCAAATCTTTGCCTGAGGGACCTTAATTGCAAAATTATTATAATTTGGAGGGAGGGGGGTTAACATTCTCCATTCCAAGGAAAGCTCCAGCTTTCCCGAGCAGACACCTGTCATTCTAAACCAATGCAGCAATTATATCCACAGTTAATGCTAACTGCCAAAACTTTATTTCATGGATTTTAAACACCTATGAACACAGTGAGATTATGTTCAGAATTCTCTCACATTACCTGTTGTCAAAGTCTGCATTTTAATGGGTGAAGATCCTAGTGACCTTTTAGATGTGTTTTCTATCCCCCCTCAAATTTCTGAAAAGATTGGAAATTTCTCCATTAAGTGAATGATGTAATTTAACTGCTTTTCCATCCAAATATAACAAAAATTTTAATAAGGACATTATAATGAAGCAGTGATGAAATTGTACCTTAGCTGAGGAAAACATGAAGCAATTCTGTCAGGATTATATGGTGAGTAAGTAGCAACAATTTAATATGATCAAGTGAAAACCTTTGTCCATACATTATTTACTCTACATGTTCATTATGGTCAATTGGGAAAAAGAGACATTTCCAATAACCAGTCAATTTCATTTTATATTAGATGTATAAAATAGACAAATAAAAAGCACTCTTTCAATTGATTACAAAGGAGCCTAAATGTAAATGAATAATATGCCAATTTTTGACTCCCACTTAACAGCCATTACACTAGATCATGACAGTTTCAAAGAGAATTTCAAGTGCTAATTGGGCTTTTATTCCAAACTTGAAAGTGGAATTTTTTTCTTCTCAAAAAATCAACTTAATTTTACTATCATAGATTCAGAATAATAATTTAAAAAGTATTTAATATCTAAATAAACCAAAACAACTTTGAAACCTATTCTTGGCTTATTTTAAAATTAAATTTGGTATTTTCATATTATTTCAGGCATCTCTGTAAAAGCAAGGAAAAATTTTAAACAGTAAAGTTTCAGAAACAAGATTTAAGAAGTTATCATGCAATTTAATAAAATAGATCTAAAAGATGAAATAATCAAATATGTATTTGGCTTAGAAGAAATATATTTTGCAAGAGAAAGCATTTTGAGGAACATTTTTTTAATCAATTCCAGAGAAGATTACTGTAGTGTCTTCTTTAGTTTTAACCATATCATAATTCTTGCAGTTAATCATGAAAACTGACACATATATTCTGAAAAGGAAAATCAGCTGCTGTGTATGAAGACAAGCTTATTATGTAGGTCACTGAATGATTCACAGTAAATTACTTATCAAGGGAATAGAGTTTCATACTGAGTTGTTTCAGAGCAAATAACCTATTTAATTTTGGATAAATCTATTAAAAACTGTATAAATAGTCTTGTTCTCTGGATAGCTCATGTTTACGATGACATTTTTGTATGACATTGAACTTTTAGCTGGGGAAGAAGTATCAATATTTCAGAGCTCTACCAGCAAGGACACCCTTAAGAACCATGAAGACCTGGAGATAACTTATAAAGATAGGGGAGTCAACAATAATATGGACACATCTGTTTTCCTGGATCAAATTATGCACAGCATTCACAAAGGGAAAGTAAAACTTGTAAAGTCTCAAAGCTAATGTATTTAAGAAAAAAATAATTGATCTTTTAAAGTTAGGAGTTCATGGAAGATATAGAATACTAAGAAGAACAGTTCCTGTGTTCTTTAACTTTCATTTGACATGCAGCTTTATATTTGCTTATATATTTTAAAAACTCTTCAATTGTATAATTTTAAAGAACACTTCTATTTCCAGGGAATGCACTCTAGTATTTCTGTGCTACTCTTTCTGTTTCCTCAAACTGCATAAATTAAATTTACAGCTTGGTTCTGTTAACCAGTCCCATTAAGACCCCAGAATCTTAAATATCTGCTTTCAAAAGTGTCCCAGAATCAAAAATCATAGTGCTGGGAGAAATCACTCTGCAGTTTAATGTAGACTACAGATGTTTTTTGAGAAGACAAATCAATCTTTGATGAGATAGCTTTTCCTTCCCCTACATCATTATTTTACTACCCATTCCTATTCTCCAGGTTGTGAACAAAAGACATTCCAGAACTTCCAAAAATGCTGAGACTGGCCACACAGTACTTCCAGTAAGAAATTATTTGCTTTCATGGCTGCGGGACTGAAGAGGAAGATCAGCCTGATTTTTTTAATCCTTACCTACCAGACAATTCTGCTGTCACCATACACCCTCTCCAATCCTCCTAAATAGAATAAAAATCAAAACAGTAAAAAGGGTGCTACAGCCTTTCATCCTACATCCTTCTCACTCCTACTTCCATTATTCTCTTGTGAGTTAGCTGCTCAACATGTTCAAGGCTTTCTAGTTCCAGAATGATACAAGTCTGAAAATGCTTGCTGTTGTTAAGTTGTGCTTTCACGGAATCATGAGAACATAAATAATTCAGTCTAGAAGGAATTTAAAATGTCTGCACTACAAACTTCTGCTGAAATTAGGGTGAGCTTTTCAGTAAGACCACGTTGCTCATGGCTTAATAAAGTCCTTGAAAACCTGAAAGGATGGAGTGTACACATGGCTTGACAAAAGTTTTTTTCCTTATCTTGAGCCTCTTGTATCTCAGTTTATGCCTATAGTTTTTCACCCTTCTTGCACTACTGTCATGGTTTTACTCCAGCCAGCAACCAAGTAAGACTGGGGAGGGAATCAAAATGGTAAAAGCTAAAAACTCATGGGTTGAGATAAAGACAGTCTAATAGGGAAAAAAAAAACAAACAAAAAAAAACCCCAAAAAAACATGCATGCAGGCAAAGCAAAACAAGGAGTTAATTCACTGCTTCCCATGGGCAGCTGTCATCACTGGAAAGCAGGGCTGCATCATGTGTGATGATGACTTCATACAACAAACACCGTAATTCCAAATATCCCCTCCTTTTTCCTTCTTTCTCCCAGCTTTTGATACTGAATGCTCTGCCATATGATAGAGAATATCCCTTTGGTCAGTATGAGTCACTTGGCTGCATCTCCTCCCAACTCTGTATGCATCTCCTGCCTTCTTGCCATTATGACAAAAAGCAGTAAAGACTTTGGTGCTATGCCAAATCTCAGCAATAACAAAAAACCTTTCTACTGTCATCACTGTGTTCAACATATATCCAAAACACAGCCCCATACTAGCCTCTGTGAAGAAGATAACTGTACCCTTCCAAAACCAGCACAGATACTCTTCAGGTTTTTTACCCTGCAAGTGCCCAGGAGCTGTTAGGGACCCCTGCAACTGTCTCTTCTTCAGACTAAACCAGTCCCAGTTCCTTGGCCACTATTCAAAGGGCAAGTCTTAAATGATCTGGTGGCTCTACCCAACACTTACTTGAGTTTATCAGTATCTTTCTTGTTTTGAGAGGAGCAGGGAGAACAAAACTAAGTTCAATATTGAGAAATATAAAAGGATCACACTCTTAACCTGAAAGCAATGGTATTCCTAATGAGAATGAGGCCCAGGATGCTGTCAACTTTCTTAGACACAAGGTTTATAGTCAACTTGCTGTCTACCAGGACACACATTCTTATTTGAAAAGCTGTTTTTAAACACAGTTGTCCTTCAGCATAAATTGCTTTATGGGGTCATTCCTGCCCAGGGGTAGGAAGGGCTCTGCATTCCCCTTTGTTGAATTTCCTGAGATTCCTGTTGGTCCATTTTTCTAGGCTGTCAAATGTCTTCTGAATTGCAGTGTATTGAATTTGCTGTACAGATCAATCCTTCCAGTGTTTTGTCACTGCAAATTTCCTGACATCATCATCTAGCTTATTAACAAAGATATTAAAGATTAATGACCCTTGTACACCACTAGTAACTGGCCTTCAATGGGACTTTATTGCTCTGATCACAGTCTTCTGAGATAGCTATTTAGACAATTTTCAATCTACCTGACTATGGGGATATTTTGATTCATACTCAGTAAATTCATGCTGAGTCATGTCAGAATTGTCTTCATCTCCTTTGTGTGTCCAGAATAGTTTCCTGAAAGAGCTTGCTCCATGATTTTCCCAGGCACTGAACTATGACTGATGAGCCAGTAGTTCCCCAGATGGCCTTCTGGCATTTTTGAAAGTGGGTTCGACACTTTCTCCATTCATGTGGGACTTCCCCAGTCTTCATGACTTTTCAAAAATGATAGAGAATGGCCTCACAAAGACATTACCCACCTCTCTCAGTACTCGTTAAGTGGCAGCCTGTCACATCCCAAAGACATGTAGCTGTCCAATTCTCTCAAGCAGTTCCTGTGTCAATCATTATCCACTGCTGGTACTTGTCTTCTACCTTCAAATCTTCCTTTGTATGTGGAGGACTGGCAGATTTTATTGGTGAAGAAGAACACAAAGATACGAAGCATTTCAGCCCTAACTGTGTCTACTGTCACAAAATCACTCACCCCATTCAACAAAGGCTCCACATTTTCCTTGTTTCTTTTTTACTACAAATTCAGCTCTTCAGCTTTCCCTTCATATTCCTTACAAATCTCAGCTCCAGCTGAGCTATTTTTCCTGGCATCATCCTACAATTTTGAACTGTCGTAAGCTTGTCTGGGGAGTATATTTTAAAATTCCTCCTTTGAATCTCCTTTGATCTCCTTCCATCTTCTCTGTACTGCCCTTTTATTTTAAAGCTGTCATGAACTTCCTGCTTAGTCTCTGCTGATCTCCTGATATATTGTTTGCCAAGTATTGTGATGGATATTTCTTGCACTTGGAAGATTCTGTCCTTAAAGACCTGACACTTCTATTGAACTCCCTTGCCCTTCAGAGAAAACCTCTAGGAACCCACCTGTAAATTTTCCTGAATAAACAAAAACCTCTTCATCTGGAGTCCAGGGTCTTTGCTATGCTTCTTCCTTGCTCCTGTGAGAAACTTTCATGGCAATTGCAGAAAAGGTTGCCATTGACTGTCAGATCCCCAACCAGTTCTTTCTTGTTAGTAGCAGCAGATCCAGCTGTGTATCCTCTCACTTGTTCCATTTGGCAGAGGAAGAAAATCTCACTGCTTTCATCCTCCCATACCACCTTCATATGTTTAGCAGCTGTCAGGGAGTTTAATGCTCCCCATAAGATTCGAGGTGTGTTGATACAGAGACTTCCTTGAATAACTTGAATATTTATGAACATTTTTCTGCTTTCTCATGCTAATTGAATGGTTTGGAACAAACTCGTACCACATCACTCATACTGCCCCTCCTCTGACACTGACCCACAAACTCTCAACCTTCAGGTCATACATGTCACAGTGAAGCTACCTAGATCTGAGCAGCTCCTTCACAGAGAGGGAAATATCATAATCATCTTTCTTAATATTTATCTTGAAGGGCCTTGATCCTTCCATCACAGAACTTGAGTCATGTAAGCTATTCCACCTGAATTATTTTATTCTTCTGACCATACATAGCATCAGGGTTCTCCAGGTTGATCCAGGGTTCTCGCCAGGGTGATCATTTGACACCGGCTGGACACAAGGTTCCCACCAAAGTTGCTCTATCACTCTTTAGCTAGACAGGGGAGAGAATAATACAAGAAAAGGCTTGTGCATCAAGATAAGCACTGGAAGACATCATTCAACAGTTACTGTCATGAGTAAACAGATTCAGCTTAAGGAACTTTATTTAATTCGTTAGAAATCAAATCAGAATACAGTCATGAGCCACAAATACTACAACATCTTCCTCCTACCCCTTCCTTCTTCCCAGTCTCCCATTCTGTCCTGATTACCTCCTCCCTCTAAGCAGTGCATGGGAAGAGGGAATGGGGGTTTCAGTCAGTTGATCACACATTGTCTCTGCTGCTCATTCCTCACACTCTTCCATGCTTCACCATGGAGTCTTTCATAAGTGAGAGTCCTCAATTAAATTCTCCATTGTCCTTTCCCTGGGCTGTAAACCTTCAGGAATGGACTGCTCCAGTATGGTCCTCCACAGGGTCACAGACCCTTCCAGGGGCCTGTTCCAGCATGGGCTCTTCTAAAAGGATCCTGAGTGGGGCCTGCTTCAGCACAGGCTCTCCATGGACTCACTCCCTCCATCAGGCACATCCACCCACTGTGTAGTGGGGTCTTCTGTGGGCTGCATGTGGGTATCTGTTCCACCAAAGACCTCCAGGCTCTGCAGGACAGCTTGCCTCACTGTAGTCTTCACCCTGGGCTGCTGGGTAACCTCTGCTTCTGCAGCTCAAGCAGCTCCTGATCCTCCTTCTTCTCTGACCTTGGGGTTTGCAGATTCTCACTCTTCTCCCGACTGCTGTTTTGCATCAATTTTTCCCTCTTCTTAACTATGTTATGACAAAAGCACTGCCCTCTTTGCTGATGGGATCAGCTTTGGCCAGCAGCAGGTCTGTTTCCACTACCCCTGTAGTCTTCCTGATATGAAAATTGGGCTTGCTACACAAGCCCAATATATATGTTCACTTGAAGAATGTATATATTTTGCCCTGGTTTTCCATTCTTGAAGTCATCCTTTTTTTTTCCAGTTCTGCACTACTTGTTCTCTACCTGTCCTCCACTTATGCTGGAGTGAGTTTGCATATGATTAGAAATAATTAAATTATTATGTGTATTATTTTAATGCAGGAAATATTTCCTCTTTCAATAAAAAACAAATAAGTGCAATAAATACATATTTTTGGCTTTTTTCTTAATATTTTACAGGAGGGATTTCTGTATCTATAACCCACAAAGCATGTTCCAGTGAGCAGCTGTAAAGTCACATTGTATTGATTTGGGTGGGGTTATTTGTAAATTTCCAACTGCTAAACTTACATTAAAAGATAACTTCAATACTTTAAGCACTTAATCTTTTGTGTGAAAAATCACTGTTTTAGTCCAGTGATGTTATATTTTAGTGAATCATGATCCTTACTGTTAAAATTTGAGATGTCAGTACTGCAGTACTGTAGTTCCATAAGATAGAATACCTATAAATGAGGACCTATTAGGACCATAATATAAAATCATAAATGAAAGCCTGTAGCCAGAATTTAATTATTCCTCAAATTTCACCTACTAGCTTCCATTTCCCATAAAATGCTTTTCTTTTTTTTTCCTAGAAATTAAAACTCAATTTGTTTGAATTACAAAAAGTTTTAAAAACAAACTTATTTTGATTATTTTATCTCAGACTGGCAATAAGTAGCTAAAACAAGAGCGAGAGTTTTCCATTACTAACAAAATTAGCTCCTGGCTTGTTGCAGGCAAACACAAGAAATAAATAGAAAAAAAAATATAAATAAAACCAAGATGTTAGAGAATAGCAGATTTATTTGATATTAGAAGTCCTGATTTATCAAATAACATAGCATCATGTATAAGGTCAGAAACACAAATTGTGAATAAAGGAAAAGTGAAGACAGAATAAAGGATGTGGAGGATCTCTTATTCTCTCTCCACTTCCCTTAATGTAGTGACATAAGGGATACAGCAACAAGTTCCTAACTGGCACATCAGGCATGTCTCCTCCATGGCTACCTCACTTTCCAAAGTGTTCTTGCCTAATTATAGGCTCATAGATTGCTTTGGGTTAAAAGAGACCTTAAGCATCATTTGGTACCACTCACCCTGCTCTAGGAAGGGATACCTCGAAGTGTATTAGAGCAAGTTTCTCAAAGACCCATTCAACTGGCCTTAAACACTTCTAGAGGTGGGTCAGGCACAGCTTCAGGCAACATGATCCACATATACTGCCTTACACTTCATGAGGTTTGCACAGGCCTACCTCTCAAGCTTGTCAAAATCTCTCTGGAGGGCATCCTTTCTATCCAGTGTGTCGATTGCACCACATATCTTGATGTCATCAGCAAACACGCTGAGGGTGCTCTCAGTCTCGTTGTCCAGCAAATATCACCAGCAAAGACATTAAATAATGCTATTTGCAATACTGACCCCTGCGGAAAACCACCCATCACTAGTCTCCACTTGGAAAACAGGCTATTGACTGTAGCTTTTTTTGTGCCACCATACAGCCAATGCCTTATCCACAGAAAGTTCCATATGTCACGTCCATGTCTCTCCAGTTTAGAGATAAGGATGTTGTGCAGGACAGCATAGGTATAAAGTTCTGCAAGTGGAACCAATTTAGATGCGCTATCAAAGTTAAGTCATCCTATGCCCCAAGAGCAAAACCCACTTCCATAAAGGAAAAAAAAGACAGTACTGTCATAGAAGATTCTCTTTCGAGTGGAACAGAAGGTCCAACATGCAGACTAGATGAACTAGTGCCACATCCTGTACTTGGGTCAAATAACCCCATGCAGCACTCCAGGTTTGTAGAAAAGCAGCTGGAAAGCTGCTCAGTAGAAAGGCACCTGGGCGTGCTTGTTGAAAACCAGCTAAGAGCCAACAGTGTGTCCACACGGCCAAGGAGGCGACAGCATTCTTGCTTGTATCAAAAATATTGTGGCCAGTGGAACTAGAACTAGAACAAGGATCGTCCCCCTTGTACTCTGCACTGGTGACCTGAACCTTGAATCCTCTGTTCAGTTTTTGGTCCCTCACAAGAAAGGCATTGAGTTGTTGGAGTATGTTAAGACAATGGAGCTGGTGAAGGGTCTGGAGCACAAGTCCTGGAAAGGAGTGCCTGAGGAAGCTGAGATTGTCTAGTCTAGAGAAAAAGAGGCTTGAGGGGAATTTATTGCTCTTTAAAACTACCTAAAAGGAGGCATAGTGAGAGTCAGTCTCCTGTAACAAGTAACAAGTGAGCAGGATAGGAGGAAATGGTCTCACCTTGTCTCAAGGAAGGTTTAGACTGGATATTAAAACAGGTTATTTGCAGAAAAGGCTGTCAAGCATTGAAACAGGCTGCCCAGGGAAGTGGTTGGATCCACATCCCTGGAGGTTTTTAAAAACTGTGTACATGTGGCACTTGAGGACATGGTTTAGTGGGGAACATGCCAGTGTTACGTTAATGGCTGTACTTGTTGATCTTAGGTGACTTTTTCAACCAGAATGATTTTATTATTTTATGGTTCTATGATTCTAGGGGTAAACCTCAAAGGGTAAACCACAAATACCAAATATTTACCTTACATGTATGATGTAGAACAATGATGTTAATAAAATAAATTTCTTTGGATTAGAATGAAATTGCTGGATTAATTTTACAAAGAGACAAAGCCACAAGGATGTTCCTTATTGTAACAATAGCAAATGTGCTATTAATTACTTCAGAATAATATTACTTCATTTAGTCATTCTGTATTGTGTAAGATTAGTCTAAACTTTTTGACAGTAAAATATTGTGGTGGTACAACATAATTATAATAAATGAATGAATTTAAAATTTTAAAATTATAGCAATTTGATACACATTATTTCAGATAAATTGCTGTAGTGCCTAAATGAGCTTCTTAGAAATCTCTAGAATTTTTGTTTCTCCTATTATGTGCCTTTTATTTATTTAATTTAATTTATTTAATTTCAGGTATGGAATATCAAATGACTAGAAATGAAGACAGCAATAGGTGTATAAAATTCACTATTAATTAAAATTAAATGAATAGAAAATGACTGACGGATATGAAAAAATATCTGAGAGATTGCTTTCAAAACTTACATGATATTTTCTGAAAAATGGTGAGTTTTATTTGACAATAGAGAAAAAATACGGTTGGTTGTAATGGAGTGGTCTCTCAAAATATGAAATAACTTCTGAAAACCAGGGGACTGTGGGGGAATGTGTCTGAAAAAGAAATGTAGTCAGATGTAAATACAAGCAATGATATCATTGCAAATTTTAACTGCCCAAGACTTCAGAGTAGGTCAATATTACTGTTTTAGTTTTATCAAAAATGTACTTCTGAAGCAATTTTCCCAGTTGGCACCAGCTATGTGTCTTTGTTGTGCTGTGGATTACATAATGTTTTCTTATTATGTACTTCAGATTCCTTCAAAATTTGACTATTCTGAAAAATGTACTTTTGTAGGGCATCTGTGAACTTTACCATTACTGTGAATGCACTACAAGCACTCCTAAGAAAATGGATATGAATGCATATAATGTATAGGTTAGGTTTCTAACGTTCCTCTCTGTAGTTCCCCCAGTAAACCACACTGCTTGCTAATGTAATCACTGCCCGAATTGTAAAACAATTCTGACAATGAATGAGGGAGGCTACCTCAAACAGGCATTTACTAAAACATTTCATCAGTCTTTGTAGATGCATTCATCTTCTAATGGATAGTTATCCCAGAGGGTTATAATCAGCAACACAGGGTCCAGTTGGAGGCCAGTCACTAGTGGTGTCCCCCAAGGCTGAGTACTGGGCCCAGTATTCTTTAACCTATGCATCAATGACTTGGGTGAAAGAGCAGAGGCCTCCTCAGCAAGTTCACTGATGACACAAAGCTGGGGTGAGTGGCCGATTCTCCAGGGGGCTGTGCAGCCATTCAGAAGGATCTGGACAAGTTGGAGAGATGGGCAGAGAAGAATGGTTTGAAATTCAACAAAGGCAAAAACCGAGGCCTGTGCCTGGGGAAGAACAACCCCATGCAACAGCACAGGCTGGGGGTTGACCTGGAAAGCAGCTCTGCAGAGAAGGAGCTGAGGGTCCTGGTGGACAACAAGCTGTCCATGACCCAGCAATGAGTACTTATGTCCAAGAAGGCCACTGGTAGCTTGGGGTGCATTAGGAAGAACATTGTCAGCAGGTCAAGGTGACCCTGACCCTTCACTCAGTTCTGCTAAGGTCACATCTGGAGTGCTTTGTCCAGTTCTGGGTTCCTAAGTACAAGAGAGACATGGAACTCCTGGAGCAGGTCCAGCAGAGAGCAACAAAGATGTATGATTAAGGAATGTTGAAGACAAATGAGATTTCAACGAGACCCAGGAGAACAAGCATGAGATGACAGGTGTTGAAAACACATGCATGAGGTTATACTAGAGATCTGAGACCTATTTGAGACCAAATAATCAGTGTCTGCTCATTACTGAGTACAGCTTTTTGAGCCTGACAAAACCTCTTTCAAAACCAGCAAGATATTTGTGTTAAAAATCTTAAAAATATTCTGAGTGAATACAAGAGAACAACTTCTGCTCTAACTTTTTCATCAAAGACCTCAAGGTCTTTGTGGTGACCTCCTGCAGTCTCCACCCCATTCTTATCAAAGAAGTCTAGTGTCACTGATCATAGAATACGTAAGAGACTGGAAAGAGTGGAAGAGTAAAAGAAAGAGTGAAGAAAGAAAGAAACACAGAAGAAAGAAAATCTGTGTGTATCAATTATATTGCTTTTGAAGAAACTCTATTAATTGCATCATTTGGACTTAATTTAACTTACTGTGTCTGAATTGCTGCAACTTTGCAAGATTATCAGTTAGTTCTTGGCTTCACATATAAAGCATGTTTCTTTAGCACATGTAAAATGAACATGATATTAGCTCTTTTGCCTTGCTTTTGAAGCTTTGTTGAAATTTGGATGCAATTAAGCGTCCATCCTAAATTAGTCCTCAGGGCTGCTTTTTAAGATGATTATTCTGTTTGTCCTAAAAAAATTAAGATGAGCTAAAGCACTTCATATTTTTCCACAGTCATTTATATGACAAGATCAGGTTAAATTCCTGTGGTTTTGCTGGTTTAAAATAGATAAGAAGACTCTGATTTGCAGTATCAAAACCATCCCTCTTTCAATATATAAATCTGAATACTCACATTATTTTGGTTCTTTTGCTGTTAGCCCAGCAAAATAATAGGTTTATCATTAGCATGTAAATCACAGTAGTCTGGAAAATTTCAGAACTGTAAAATATCTGGAATGAGAATACAGGATTAGGAAAGGATGCTCTCTGTTACTTGTCTGTGGCATTTTATAGCACTTACCTTAATAAGTCATAAATTACATGAGCTGAAAGCATACCTTCTCAGTAATATTTTTGTCCTGGTACTCTTACTGCTTGATATCTCTTTAGAATGTTAAAGCACTGATTCGACTCTAAGATGAGACAGTGCCAAGGAAAAACAGTCTGAACCTTGGTGTAATTTAACTGCTGCGTCGGATCACAAATTTTATGATGGTCCTCCTCCCCACTGTGCACAAAAAGATGCACATTTAACGAAATGTTGTATTCTAAGGGATGAGTTATGGTTTTGTAAATATTGGAGGTGACAACCTAAGTGATGTTGCAATGCAAAAAAATTAGTGGAACCACTTCTTTAATTTGTATAAATATATTCATGTATGTATTTCTTTTTGAAAAAAATAATGTTGTGATTTATGATTTTAAAGTAATTTGGATCTAGGGGACATGTATTAATTGTGAATGCAAACATCTAGACCTTGCTAAAAGTCTATATTCTAATACAAACCAAATACCACTAAGGACTGGAAAACTGACACTTTGCTTCATTGTTGGATCAATTTGGAACAACCTGGGGCATCTTCAGTAGTGATGATATTGGTTACTTGAAGCTGCAATGGAATGGAGATGTCTCCAAGGCGTGAGATTGTGTTCTCAGTTCTCTGATACTGGGCCCCAGTATCTTTGCCTGTTCTTTCTCTCCCACAGTTGACTTCTCTTTAACTGAATTACATAGTACCATGAGACTGTTTTGATAATTATGATGCCTGGCCAAAGAAAGAGATGACAAATATTTAAACTGGCACTCTATTATGGATATTTGAAGAAAAAGAAATAGCAACTAAAGTGACCTAATACAGTCCAACAAGCACATGACCATGCTGGATGAGGCAGCACAAGAACCTAGATGTTGCATGTAGCTTCTGATCCCTTTCTAATTTTATTCTTTTTACGTCTTCCTTTTTGGTTTTCTGCTGTGGGATAAGAAGCAAAACTGGGCAACATGATTCAGAAAATGCTACGTCCTTGTGCTCATACTGACTTTCTGAAGAGACTTTGAAAACAATTTATAAAACCTAAATTTACCTACCACATTATAAAGGCAAATCACTACTTTTTGTGCTTTGTGATATTAAAAGTTGTGGAAGCTGCAGATTCACAATATTGTTCTTGCAAAAAACCCAGTCCATAATCTCAGAATGAGAAAATGGTTTTAAACACAGAACTAAGCAAGAATTTGGTATGTTTTCCATTAATTTTCCAACAGTTTTTAACTCATTAAAAACTGGGCATCTGCTTAAGAAAATTAATCCTACCAGTTCCTTCTGTAGTCATAATTTACTAATTTTGCTCTCCAATTTCTGGAATGAGCAAAATTTATGTTATTAAAATACCCTTAGGGAATAACTACAGAAATCTGATAAAAAGTCTTGACTATATATATATTTTTTTTTCACCTCTATACCTGGAACACAAACTTCTGTTACAGTAGTATGAATTTCTTTTTTGAGCTGGAATGTTAGGGTATTCCCTAACTGTCAGGCCACAATTCTGCTTACAAAGTTCTGCAAATGGTTGGCTTTGGGTCAGGTTCATTTTGGCTAGCAAATGGAAGCATGGATTACTGCAGGCTAAATCCTGGCGTCTAAGCTGTTCAAAATTTCCTCTGACTTCCTTTCTGAGGACAAACCTCATTACAAATTTCATCATGAATAATTAAATCCTGATTCATCAGTACCATCTAACTGAAACACGTTTGGTCTCTTTTAGAATTGAAAAGATTAATATTTCTTGCTGATAACTGAGGGAGTTTATTTCTTCTTGTATTTTCGCTCAAGTTGTTCTTTTCATTGCAAGGTTCTCTGCAGGAAAATAGTTATAGAAAGCAAAGTTTTATTCGTATTTTATTTTAATTAAATACATATAATTAAAAAATATTCCAAATACTCACTGGCCTTATTTATCTCAGTTCATACACCACTGATAATGTGCCCTCTTTGACAACCTTTAATTAAGCCACTTAGCTCTTCCTCTCACTATCTTTCCATCTTTTTGGAGCAGCAAGTTTTCCTTCCCACCAACCATCCTGAAGCTGGAAAAACAAATTATTTTTCCCCCTGCTGACACTGAATAGCACAAACTTCAGTGAATTTCCAATTATGTGATAAAGCTCAAGCAGTTTTCTTCCATTTTCAATATTTTAGGACCTGTTTCTGTATTGCACATGCACCTTTCCATCACTTATGTCCAATAGTATTTGATGCCTAGGTCCCGCTATGCCTCCTGTGGTTCAGCACAAAATTGGTTTTTTGTCTTCAAAATAGAATGAGAGCATGAGCTCTTTCTTTTTAGTAGCCTAAATACTAAAAAAAAAAGATTGCAGAGCTGGAGGAGATTTTATTTTGAGCTAGTATGTGTCAAAATGAACTTTCATGGTCTACTGATTCAAGAAAATCAAAATGTCATCGAAGGGAAGTGATATTTCAGTGTATGCAACCCATCACTTTATTTTAATGTATCTACCTCTGCATTTGACTCTGCATAGACTAAACACTAAAGTGTTTGGCCTTATGCAGAAAAAACAAAATGTAGTTACGTGAATAAGATTGGAAAACAACAAAAGTGAAAAAAAATGAATGAGAAAATAAACATGCAATTTTAATGGAAGTCTCTTTTACAAAGAAGTGTTAAATATTACTGCAACTATTTTGTCAATTGCAGAACTTCTGCTTATTAAGACAATATACTGCTGCTAAAAAATTTTCCGTTATGATTAATGAGTTCATTTAAATAGTTTCAAAATCCTAAAACTTAAGATATGGAGTATAGCATTCGACTTTATATAACCTCTTTGTGCAGATAATATTAGGTAACTAGTCAGATTTTACAGTTCTTCACATAATAAAAGAAGATGCTATTGTGTTCTTAATATTCCAATTCCTATGAGTTTTACTTTCATTTACATACTGAAACTTTAGGTATAATAAAATTAAGTTATATTGGTGGGGTGGCTGACTACATTTTTATAAGCATATCTGTAAAGAAAATAATTATGCAGAGCATGTGAATAGACAAAAAAAAGAGGAAGAGAAAGAGAAGTATATGGAGGTCAAATAATGATTTAATGATTTATTCTGAATGTTTTATTAGAGATTGAAAGTCAAAAAGAAAAAGCAAAACAAAACAAAAGCCAAACAGCAAACTAACCAACCAACCAACCAACCAACCAACCGCAATTCATTAGTTAAATAGCTTGACTTTTAGAGTAATTAAGACACCTCTTTTGGATTCAGTGAAAGTTATGTCTGATTAAGGTTGCTCTTTTAGTTTAATAAAATACTTTTACGTGTTTACTTTTTTTTTTCTTTTTTTTTTCGTCTTTTTTTTTTTTTCCTCTGGCCTAGACTCTTAGTTAAGTACATAATAAGGATACAGGGACGTATGTAAACATGCAAATTTGAAAATACTTACATATTTTCTCATATTTAATTATTTTGTGTGGGTTTTGATCTATTAAATTATTTATGTCCTTAAGTGCTTCGAATATTTGATAAATTTGTGGAGCTTATCCCATCAAATTTTGCCATATAAAATATTCTGAATTGAAGAACTTGTCAAGATTTTGTCATCTTCTAGTACATAAGATGTTATTCCATAATTTATTTTGAAAATAGAGGTAACTATTTGCTGTGTCTGGATCACATTAACTAAAGATAAAATAAATATTCAAAAGAAAAAAAAAAGAATGCCAACCCCTCTTTTCTTTTTAAAACTTTTTAATATAATATTTGTAATAGTAGATTGGACATGGATCAGGAGTCATTAATTAATCCCTTTGGGAATATTCCCATCTAGGCTGTCTGATGGGAGGGAATTTGTTTTGTAAGATTTCACATTTCTAGGTGTCTGAGTTCATAGCACAGAGGAGATTAGAGTAATTCGTATCTGCTAACCAAAATGTACTTGTAAGTTATTAATTTTTTCATTGAGAATGAAATTTTTTTTTCCCTGTGTTGCATGGCAGTCCTATCTAGTTGTGCAGAACGTATCCTAAACAATGGCAGCGTGGACAATTTTTTCTCCTGTATTTAATCATTGTTTTCAGAATAAGGTGAAAACTTATCTTCCACTGAGGAAGTGTGTTTGGAACCAGTGCATGTCTTCTGCAGAGCTATCGCTTTCCAGATCACCTTGGAATGAGAAACAGAGACTGTGAGAATTGAGTTGGCAGTAAAGCAACTTCAGCAGTTTTAGCAGTGGCATAAGGGTAAGGGTCCTGTTAGACAAGCCTGCTAAATAAAAGGTCGTGAATTGATCCCTGTTTCTTAATCAAGCAGCTTTATACCACATTGTTTAGGGCCAGATCAGTTTTACAATTTTTTTGGAAATAAGCCACTTCATATGTTCCAAAACAGGGTCAGACAGAAAGCTAATAAATAAGTAGGATAAATAACTTGGTTTTTTGCTCATAATGTTTTTCTTTTTTTTTCTTTTTTTTACTCTTTTAGACATAAAGATTCATTTGCAACAGAAGTGTACAGATGGTGCCAGTATTTTTTACAAAAAAAAAAAAAACAAAACCAAAAAAAACCCCAAACAACAACAACCAAAAAAACCCACAAAAACCTACCTCCAAACAAAATCCAAACAGAAAAGAAAGTGCACACTGAAATAGGATTCCTTTTTGTCATGGTAACCTTCAGTGAGCAATGATATTCTCAGACTCTCAGAGGAGGGAGTGTGGCATGTGGGGATGAGGGCAGAAAACATGCTGTATGAGAAAGCAGCAAGGTCCTCTAAAGCATAAAGCCTTTTTATTCTTTTATATTGTGTCATTAAATAACCCTCTCCTCTTAGTATTATCTTATTAAGAGGAAGCACACTTTTTGTTTTTTGCTTGTTTTTAAATTTTTTTTTTTGTATTACATGCCTCAGAGCCTATGTACCCAAGTAGAGGCCCACCTAGTAGAAATGTAAAGATACATGCTTACCTTCAGTTATTGAGGGATGTTAACAGTTCACAAAGAACACCAAATGGCATAAATTAACTCAGTTATTCTTTAAAGTTTTAACATCACTTGACTAATTTCAAACATTATTGAGAGAATCAGTGAGAAACATCAGATAACATTGAATATTTTCATCACCACAAAAATAAAATAAGAAAATGAACTTCTGGACAGACAAACTGACAAAGGCTGGACTTATAAATAGATGACTCTGTACCAAAGAGTATATTATTTATATTGATATTAACTTATAACAAACTAGACTGAGACAGTTCTGACACCATATTAAGTAGGAGAGAATGTGAAGTCACAGTCCACCGCTCATGTTAAATTTGATGCTGCATACAAGAAGCAGGTTCTAACATTCTATGAAGAAGTTATAGAATCCAATAGCTTTTAAGGAAATACTAATGAGGTAAAAGAGTGACTAGAAGAAACAAGAAAAGGAGGTTCCTTGTCTAACATTATCAAGGAACAAGAGCAAGACACAGAACAACTCCCAGAACAGCGCTGGGCTGCAATGGCATGGAAGAGTTTATGAACACTTATCCAGTTTATTTTGACTATGTGCAGTATAATTTAAATTGGCATATTCTGTATTTACCAATACAGAAGTCAAAATATAAGTGAGAGAGGGTGTTATTCAAATAACTCTCTAAAGTGGTACTGGTAAATCAGGATATCCATTCAATTTCACTCTTGGGGTCCATTTTTAGCATCAGCTGTGGAGTGGATGAAAACATTTCCCTTAATCAGCTGCCCTGATTGGCATGTGGCAGGATTCTTTGGTGTGCAAAACATATAAAACCTTTTTTCAATGGAAGATTTCTGTTCAAATAACAATTTGCTAATTTTTATCTGATACATTTATATTTTATATGAGTTGTAATTAAGAGTTTAGGTGGTTACAATTTTATTTTAATTATTGTCACCTAGTGAAAATATTTTTGGAAATCAAAATTGATCCTAAATTCTCCTCAATCCTGAATATCATTAAAGTCAGGCTTAACTTATTGTTGTTTAAAAATGCTTTTCTGTCTCCAGTTGTAAACATTTTTGTCTAGTTCCACTTAAATAGATTTTTTTTCCAATGACAACAATTAAGTAGTTGGTCTGATCTGCACAAATGTATCACAAATAATAACAAAAGGCAATGAACGGTGAACAAAAATGTTTCTCCTGCTTATTCTTAAAAATTTAGGCTTCATATCAATCTTTTGAAATCCCTTTGTGGTCTGTGTTGGGTATGGGATTTAATGCAGACTTTGTCCTCCCTGAGCCACTAACACAACAGCTACATTCTATAAATATTTGTAAAGAAGACTTTGCATAAAAAGTGATTTGGTTCTGCAGTTAAATTGAGAATTACAGATATTGTTAACAAGAAAATAATTTTCCAACATTTTAGGAAGATGCTTAGCCTCCTAGACTGTTTTCTGTTGTATGGTATTTCCAGCAGACATTTAGTAAATTGAAGTCACCTATAAGAAAAGGGCTAGTGATTGTGAGACTACTCCCAGCTGCTTATAGAATATGTCTTGTCCTTAAATTATGTAGAAACTTACCATCATAAATGACATAAAATAGGAGGAAACAAAAGCATGAATTTGCTTCTTACTTTAAAGTTTTTGTTGTATTAGCATCAAACAGATACCTAGTTTTGACCCCATTAGTTGATGGAAATTCAGAGTGCTGCTGTAAAAGGGAGAAAATAAAATAATTAACTATAAATAAATCTACCTCACATTATATCAAATACCCCTTAACAGATATGTACTGAGTTCGTGTGGCAAGGTTTTGGCAGCATGAGAGGGTGGCCACTTGAGAAGCTCTTTGTAAGCTATGGTGTGGGAGCGACTCACACTGGAAAAGTTTGTGGAGGACTGTCTCCTGTGGGACTGAGCCCCTGCTAGAGCAGAGAAGTAATCCTCACACAGAGGAGGAAGCAGCAGCAGAGCAGAAGAGACAATGAGTGATGAGCTGACCACAACCCTCATGTTCCATCCCCCCGCTCTGCTGGGAGTGAAGACATAGAGATGTGGGAATAGAGTTGGGATAGTTGAGAGAATAGAAAAGGTCAGGAAGAAGGGAGTTGTGGGGCTAAGGTGTTATAAAGATTTTTCGTTTCTCATTGTAATACTCTGATTCGATTGTTAATCAAATCAATTCATTTTCCCAAGTCTGTTATCCCTATGAGAGTATGAGGATATTAAGTGACCTTTTCTGTCTCTGTCTTGATCCATCAGTCTTTTTTTTTTATATTATCTCTGTCTGATTGAGGAGAGGGAGTGGCTTTGCTGGGAACTTGGCATCAGCCAGGATTATACCACTACATTCTAACCCATGACAAGTTACTGAGGATGTTCATGTAACAAGAATTAACTAAAATGTTAATTTTTAATGAATACTTGGATATTCATAGAAATAGAATTAAAATTTTCTGAAATTATTTGTTTTATTATATGAATTTTAGAAGTTACATTACAGAAATAAAGAAACAGGTATTAATAATTGGGAAGTATGATAGGTACTTTTTCAAAATTTAATTCAAATCAGAATCAGTGAATAAGCTAGTTCTTACCTTATACTCCCATAATATTTCAAACACCAATATAATTTTGCAAACATTTAAGTGGGAAGTACAATATTTTTCATAGTGGGACTTCGGTTTTATAGTCTCTCCTTTCACTACTTGTGACGAATATAACTTCTATAAAGAGGTCATCACTTTCCACTGTCTCTTTACTCCACTTTCAGGCCTTGAATTGAATTTTTTTTTTTTTTTCATATGCGAAATCTGGAATAATATCGATTTAGCAGTATCTTCTGATCATGTTTCAGGGATGAATAAAGCAGCACGTTGTAGTTAAAAGATAGTGAGGAAATTGGATAAAAATAGATGACCATTTTAATATGATTCCTTTTTGGCTTAGATTCCTTTTTGTAATTCACAGTAGAATGCAACTTGATGCTTCTTCTTTGGCAACGTACACTACAATATGATAAAATAGTAATATGAAAAAATATTAATGTGACAAATATAAATGAAAATATAAAAGTAATGGTATTCTATGAGATTTCAGATATTTGGGAATTTGTGATAATTGTGACAAAAAATTGAAGGAAACTGCTCAAGAATCTTTCAACAAGTAAAAAAAATATAATTTTTAGAATTCTAACTCAATTTGCCTCTATCTCTATTCACATATACATTCACATACATGTATCAAAGCCAAGATTAGAACTAAATTCCTTTTGTTTTTAATCACTGAACTAGTGATTCAAAATAGGGTAACTTCACAAAAGATAGAGAATTTGTGTTAAGGAGCTGCCAATTCCCAGTGAAATTCAAAACCCAGAGTTTTTTACTTCCTAGTCTATTTACATCTAATCCAGTCTACTCTAGCACCAAGGAGGAAGTGGCTGTTGATGAGTTCTTTTCCAAGTCTGACAAGCAGCAAATTGGAGCCCACACTGCAGAGGCAGATACTCAAACACGTTCAGATGCACACACCCACAGAACATCAATGTGGCTCATCACAGAGCACTGGGTCAACAGCACCCAAATAAACACCAATTGCTCTCAGGTAAATATGAACACAGCAGCACAGGGCTGTTTATCTTTCCAGCAGATTAGGACAATGGGTCGCTGGTGAATACAGAGGTCCTGACACCCTAAACTATCCAAATTTAGCAGCCAACAACAGACAAAGATCCATGAAATATCTGGATGACATTATTTAAGTCTTCTTAATGTCCATGCCCAGATCCCAGATCATTTATAAAGTCATTGGATCAAAGGCTGTTGTTTTGTTGTTTTTTTTTTCCAGATGTGGTTCTCCTGTTCATTGTCTGGTCATTTGTTAGGAAATTACACATACATACAGCAGCTGGCTGTATCAGTCAGTATTTCCAGTAGCCAGCACCTAAAACTCTCTTCACACATGCATATTATGACTGAGATTACACAAAACGCCACTTTACAACATGATTTAATAAAAAGATAGAAGAGATAGCAGTGATCAGAGGCAGGGTTCAAACAGAAAAATGTGCTTGCTTGCAGTTCAGGCATTTTACCCTCTACTCTTTGTTTTCCCATGCTTGTTCTTTACCCATATGCCTTGATCCTTCCCATTTCCTCCCCTTGCTACCTCTCAATAAACATGTCAAAACCTAAATTTTTTTTTTACTGGTCTCAGTTTTCCTATATTTATTTCATATCCATATATTTTATATACATTTATATTTATATTCATATTTTTATATTAATATATTTATATTCATACCCAGATTTGGTATTTCCAATACTGTTACCAAGGCAATTTCATTCTTCCATCATATCACCAATGGGATTACATGAAATTCTCCTCCCCAGAAGCTGTGTGCCTCCCTGTCTTGGATCTGGCTGGGATGGAGCTCATTTTGCCTCAGCAGCCCTCACAGTGCTGTGCCTTGCACTGGGGTAACATCCCAGTGCTTTGGTGCTGCTGAGCAGGGCTGACGCAGCATCAGCGCTCTCTCCCCAGCATTCCTCCCCACCAAGGGGCTGGGGTGGGCAAGACCCTGGGAGGGACACAACCAGGCCAGCTGACCCAAATGAACCAAAGGGATTTTCCATACCATATGATGTTAGCTCAGATATAAAAGCTAAGGGAAAGATGAGAGGGAGGAACTCGTTATTTACAAGTGTTTGCCTTCCTGAGCAAACACTACATGTGCTGAAACCCTGCTTTGGGAAGTGGCTGGATGTTGCTTGTTGATGAGAAGCTGAGATTTTTTTCCCCCCTGTTCGTACAGGCACACAATTTCACTTTAGTAGATTGCTTTACC
Organism: Rhadina sibilatrix; assembly: GCA_013400275.1. Lineage (NCBI taxonomy): Eukaryota > Metazoa > Chordata > Aves > Passeriformes > Phylloscopidae > Rhadina > Rhadina sibilatrix. Next base: position 57,235 of record VWYO01008086.1, read on the forward strand.
AAAACATACAAATCCTTTTCCATTTTATTTTTTCTTCCCTGTGCAGCTGAGAAGGGGGAGCTGAATTTCCATCCTGAATGTTTCCCAAGGACAAAATTTTCAATGTGTTTAGAAGCTTCTTGATAGAGTTGTGCAATATGCCCTGTACTTGGATTTTTTTTCTCTCTAAAATCATATTCAAAAAGAAGAATATTGCAATTAAAATATAATTATATTGTGATTTCAGGTTACCTGGTGATTTTTAGTAATCATTCATTAGTAATTATTTTTTTTTTCCTGCTCCATAATTTATGATACAGCCAGGGAGCTAGAATCAATTATGCTAACCTTTCTTAGCTGAACATTATACAACAAGTCAAAGCTAATCACAGAAGCTTCACTTTAGGTAATGAAGTATTAATAGGTGCCTTTCGTTCCTTCAAGTGTACACATTTCTTATTGTGCTATGATAGTAAATACAAATAATCAAAATTCCACAATAACATGATAAACAAAAGATGAAAAGCCACAGTTGCAGTGAGATAAAATTATATTTTTTCCTATTGTGCTTTTCTTTCCTGAAAATGAATGAATTTTAGTAATGATTAGTAAAGAATAGACTTTTTTGTGTGTTAGTAGTGGAATTTGATTTGTGGTTGTTTTTTTTTTTTGTTTTTTTTGTTTTTTGGTTTTTTTTTTTTTTTTTTTTTTTTTTTTTTGTTTTTTTTTTTTTTTTTTTTTTTTTTTTGGTCAATGTTGTTGGAGCTTTTTTATTATTTGAAGTGTTCCTCTTAAATGTAAATACTTACAAACAAAAGGAAAATTTTAAGACTCTCTTTTCTCCTATATGCAGGCTTGGAAATAGCATGTACATGAAGCACATTTTTTTCATTTCTGAATACTAATGAGATGGTTTCATAAACAAGAGTTTATTACTGATAGCTTTTATGCATTACTATAATAAGTTGTCTGTGGAAATATATTTTAACAGGAAACAGAGGTGTATCCAAGAAAAAACAAAGGACAAATGAAAAGCTGATATACTAGAAATGTAAGAACAAAAGGAAAATATTTTTATGTTTTCTATCAAGCACTTGAATCACAAAGTTCATCATCCACAGATCATTAATTTAAAAACAGATTATTGAACTATGTATGTCAATCAATCTTACTTTTCAAATGACACTTCTGTTAGATTAAGCTCATTCTGATTAGCTGAGACTTTATGGTGTTATAATGAAATTATTACAGACTGAATTTTGAGAATTATAAACATGTAACCCATTCCCAGAGATTTAAATCCAATCTGAGTTCATTAGAAGCCCTGTACATTTAAATATCTTAGGGAGGGATATAAAAAAAATCACCCACAAAACCAAATCCCAAATTTTCTTCCCCTGTGTTTGAACAGTTTTGGTTTATAGTTTCAGAAATAGAACACTTTCAATAGTCATTATGAACCTCATTATAAACCAAACATAAATACAGTTTTGGTTTATAGTTTCAGAAATAGAACACTTTCAATAGTCATTATGAACCTAGTTCCTCTAGAAACTATTAGATCCTCAGTTATAGTATTTCTGATGAAGACAAAAGAATTCTTTAAATTTAGTTTAAAAAAGTATTTTAAAATACTTTTTCCAACTTGGTTAAATGCATTATATATGTTACATATTGAAAGAATTTGCTTCATAGGTTACCAATGGATCAATACTATGTCTGTATTTGCATTTTGTGCCATGTCGCCTTACTGAGCCTCTTCTTCCCAAAGACAAGAAAATCATTATTACATTTTAATAGTCAAACAGAAACATGACCTGAGAGTTTAGCACCTTATACATAGATAGAATGAGATGTGTTGTTTTTATGTGGCAAGGTTTTGGAAGTGGGGCAGATGACAGGAGTGGCAGTCTGTGAGAACAGGAGCTGCTGCCACATTGCACCGAGACAGTTTGAACTGCATCAAGAGGGATCCACTGCTGGGCAGAGACAATCAATGATGTTATGAGTTCTTCTGTCATAACATATTTAAGAAAGCCTCAAAAACATTGTGCAGCAGATGTGAGAGAGGAGAGAGATGTGAGAGGAACAGCTCTGCAGACACCAAGATCAGTGAAGGAGGGGGAGGAGGTGCTCTGGGCATGGAAGCAGAGATTCCCAAGAGTCTGTTGAGAAGAAAATGGCAGAGCAGGTTGTGGCCCTGCCCCAGATAGAGGACCACAGTGGAGCAGCAAACCATCCTGCAGCCCACCAAGCATCCCACACTAGGGCAGCATCCTGGCAGGACCCTCAGCTTGTGGAGAGGAGCACATGCTGGAGTCATTTTTCTGGCCAGAACTGCAACCCTGTGCTGTGCACTGTGAGGCACCCACACTGGAGAAGACTGGTCCTCAAGGACTGCATTCTCTGTCAAGGACCCTGTGCTGGAGCATGACAAGACTGTGAGAAGAAAGAAGAGGCAGAATAAGTGTTAACAAAATAACCACAACTTTATCCTACCCTATATCCTACCCTATTTTTAACTACCAATTAATTCATCTTACCTGAGTTTTCTCTGTTTGTGATGATGAGAAATAGGTCAGCATTTCCCTGTCCTTAAAAGCGAGCTTTTAAGGGCAGTCCTTAAGAGCTCTTCTCTCTTAGTTTCTTAGTGCCTTTTAAAGATGGGGAGGAAGGGAGTAACTGGAGGGGGAGGGGAGGGTCTGAATGCCAGTCAAGGTTAACCACCACAATGGAATTCATTTCATGTGGTAATATGTCTGTATTGTGTGCCACATAATTATTTTCTCCAAAATCATGCCTTAAGTTGATTTTAATTGTGAACTGTCTGAGACAGTCATCTTATTAACAAACACTATGCCTAAACTGCTTAGATTTATCCTCAGACTAATGATAATAATTTGTAAATGTAATGATTATTAAGGCTTATGGATTTATAAACAATTGAAATACTTAATAAGTTGAACTATTCAATAGTGCTCTAAAAATATTAATACTTGTCCATTACTTTACATACATTCACAATCATAATTGTCTTCTGTCGCAATGCAGGAGTAAAATTAAAATTATTGAATTTTTGACTGCACATCTTGAACTATTGCTTCATTATGAGACCCATAACACAGCCATCATTCTCATTAAAAAAACAAACTCAAAATTAGGTTTTCTTACAAAAAGATGTAGTTATTTCAGGCTGAAGTTTGAAATGTAAAACACAACCCCCCACAAGCTTTTATTAACTAAATTTTCATTTAGAGAGTTCTACATTTTGTGTAAAATATGTTCAGTAATAAATATTTAATTAACTGTAAAGAGTTTAAAATTTTCTTAGTAGCATAGTTTTATTATTGAATGCATGATAAATTAATCTTCAGACTGAGAAATATAGTAATCATGATTACATTTACTAAAATGAATAAAATTATTACTATTTCAGATAAGATTTTTGTAGTTAAATGGTTAATGTAAGCAAAATTAAACTGCACAAATTAATCTTCATAAGCTGAGTAGAGAATTCAGAACATGCAGTAAAACATTTTATTTGCTTCTGTCTCTGGGTTGAGGGGTTCTTGACTCTGATATATGACACATGAGAAGTCTCTCGTAAGAGATTTCTAAGTGTTCATAACTTCAATATGCCTGCATTTCACACAGTAAATTTACTTAATTTACAGTACTTTTCTTCTCTGATAACATGAACTTCTAGGTGATTTAGTCAATCTTATTTTGGACAGTCTTTCCAAGGCTAATCCTGAGGAAGTGGGTGATTCTGTTGCCTGCCATTACAGAAGCACTGGGGCATGGGCATGCTTCTCTGTCCAATCTAAGGAAATCTGCTGTGGATATTTCTTCCTCATTACACTTTTTCAAATATGTGGAAAGTTACAGCTAGTTGAAAAAAGGCTGTCTCATTATGCATTTCAAACTGGAAGCAATTGCTTTGATCAACAAATCCCCAAAGCTCTCTGTGTGATTTTAGCCTTCACTTAATGAGTCACAACAGTATATAGAAAATGATATATGGCATTTATAAGCTAATTCTGAAATCTAAATGAGAAATCTGGATTTTACCACCCTGTTTTGTCATCTGTAATGTTTAATCTTAATTATGTGCTTCAAACGTATAACAACTTGTTTCAAAGATTCCTTGGGCATGTGTCTAAACAAAAGTTTGACAAATTTTGCTGAAAAAGCACCTGATAAAAGAGTGACATAATAATACAAATAAAAATAATGCTCTGATTTTACATGCTACTTTGCATTTCAGTAGCAGTGTTGAGACATTCCCTAATTAACTTTCCTAATGGAGCTTTTGAAAAAAAAATTAGTGTTCTCTTTTTACATAAAGCATCCAAGGTTATAAGCAGTTTATCACAGATGCATCTACAGAAAGCTTTATGTTATAATTTGGGCTTCTCTTTTTAGAAAAAAATGAAATCATATAACCCCTGTCCTCACTTGAATTCATATTTAATATAATATCCTGAAATGACATTTCATTTCTGTACATGCCTCTTAAAAGTTTTGATCATTTTGTGGGGATGTAATGAACATACAAAAGTCTAAGTTCACACTGTGTGCAAGTGGACTTTTATGAATGAAGGTTAAAAGCTTCCTTTTTAAAACACATGCTTTCTCCAGCCAGCTGAAATGAAATCCATGGCAAGAAGTATTTGATTTAAGTCTTTTTGACATTATGTTAACATATTTAAGAGTGTGGAAATCTCTGATTGGACTCCAGAGAAAATAGCACCTCTGAGGTGTTCTGAAGTTTACACTGTTAAAAATCCTCTTTTGGTTTTGGGACTAACTCAGACTTTTCTGTTGAAAGTGTATGTTTGCTTAGCTGACAGATGGAGACTTTTTTTGAAGTCCCATAGTGATAGAACAATGGCAATGGTTTTAAACTGAAAGAGAGTAGGTTCAGACTGGACATAAGGAAGTTCTGTTACTGTGAGGGTGGTGAGACACTGGTACAGGTTGCCCAGAGAAGTCGTGGGTACCCCATCCCTAGAAGTGTCCAAGATCAGTTTTGGATGGGGCTGTGAACAATCTGGTTGAGTAGGAGGTGTCCCTGTGAGACACTAATTTTGAAGACTTAAAAAAACTAAGGTTATATTGCTGATTTAGCTGAAAAAAATTAGCTTTGCTGAAATCAGTTAAAATTCAGAGGATGGTTAAGAGAGACCGGATTTTAGATAAGCTATCCTGGATCTAATAACTCATTGCCTGTCAAGTTTATGTTTGTGTAAGCTGGGCTTGTAATGAAAAACAGGGAAATTGATCAATTGACCCCAAAACCACAAGATGATTGGCAAACGCTCTATCTCCAGAAACAGTCCTGAAACAGGAAACTACAGGTTTTTCCAAGGAGTCATTTATCACACATGCATCGAAAGGTTGCAAGTTTAGAACGAGGAAGACTAGTTTTACTTCCTCCTTTTGGTGACCACTCCCCACATAAGACCCCCCAACCCATTTCAGAGACCAAACTACGCATGCTTAATGGCTTTTTTATCAATTAGCATACAGAGCGGAGGAGAGGAGGTGACAGGGGTATGAATATGCATTTGTATTTTGTGTATTCAACACTTTTGTGGATAAAAGGCTTTGTAATTACCTGTGATCTTTGCAGTGCATAGTGGGGAGCTTTCCCACGCAGCTGCCCAGCTGGCCGTCAATAAACATACACTTTCTAACTTAACTGTTAGAGAGTCTTTTGTCCGTCACAGTTGGGTATCGATATTAGATCGATATTCATATTTTAATAAATCACCTGTGCATGGTCAGGAGGTTGCACTAGGTGATATGTTTAACAATCACCTAGTTAACATCACTTTCAACACAATTTTCTGGTTCTGTGAGTCTATTTCTAGCTAATAAATATTCGACTTCTACAATACCTTATTGATTTACTTAATTGTCAGGTTTAACCCCAAATGGCAACTAAGTAGCGCACAACAAGGTGGGGAGGAGAATTGGAAAGAAAAGACAAACCTTGTGGGTTGAGGTAAGAATGGCTTAAAAACTGAACTAAAAATAGTTATAATAGTAATTATAATAATGATATAATTACTAATTAAATATCTTTAATACTAAATATTTTATTAATAATAATATTCATGATAAGGAGGTGGAGAGATAGTAAAAAAATTCAAAAGAAATAGGTGATGAACAGTACCACTGCTCACAACCCACTGACCAATACCTAGCTCATTTCCGCTTTTTCTGTAGGTCCTCACTAGCAGAGACACTGAAAAATCCTTGACTGAGGTTAAGCACTGCTTAGCAACAACCAAAGCATCAGGGTGTTATCAACATTCTTCTCATAATAAAGTCAAGAAACACAGAATTGTACCGGCTACTAAGAAGAAAATGAACTCTTTCCCAGATGAAACCAGGACATTAATAAAGTGAAATGTCTCCCTCCTTGTGTGAGCTACTAAATAACACAGAGTATATGACTACATAAATATTTATAGAAATAGGGTATGTAAGTAAGCTTTTTGCCTTAGGTGGTCCCTGTGGCAGACAGTGCCAGTATCCAATTTAAGTGAATGTGGTATTAATATACACTGTCTATCTGTGGTAGCTCCAGGCACTGATGATAACACTCATCAAGATTTAGTAGCATCTGGTTCCTGTTATTAGGATATGCATTACAAGACACTAATTTGGTTAGTCATTTCTTAATTAGAATTACTTGATTTTTTTTTTCTGAAATTTACAGAATTATGACATGATTGTTGAAGGGACATTTTGTTGTTTCTTTTATCCAATGATTCCTGTAAGTTATATAAATAGTTTTTCAAGTTTACCTCCTAACTACTGAAAACAAATGCCTCATACTGTCAGTGTAATGGCTGAGAGGATGCTCTCCATCATGGATGGAATACCATAAATCATATGTTGGTGCTCAAACATTTTTGTGAACTCTGCATATCTGATGCTTGAAAAGATGGAAAAGCAAGACTTTTCTTCTTTGATAATGATTTATCCTGTTCTTTAAGCTTATCCCTCTGTCTTATTGTTCGTTTTTCCTATGTATCTTGATTATTAAGCTGAAATTTGGTGATAGAGGCATGTTGACTGAGACTCCTACTCTTGCAAAAATTAGAATGCTTGTGCAACGCCATGTCTGGCACTTGGTTTAACTTATCCTGGTCTGTATAGTCACTGATTCAGGGCCCATGGTACATAGACACATACTCTAGTTCTAGACGCAGCACCATGAACACCTTGTGACTGAAGGTCTCCAACCAGTTACTGCACTCAGACCTCCACACACACACACACACAGAATTGAATTTCTCCTCACCCAGGATAGGAGTCAGAAATGCAGAATTGTACAGCCACTGATGAACAAGAACAGGAAAAACAAGTGTACTGGTTGTTTGTTACAACCCTCTCTTATTACCTTATTCCTCCATTTTTCCCATCTTTGTTCCTCTCCAAATGACCTAAATTATTTCATTTTCCCACGTTTGTTTCCTTCCCTAAGAATCCCACAAGAAGTCCCTGGCATTTCAGTCCTTACTTGGTCCTTGTTTGCATCCCATATCCACAGACACCACCCCACTCTGAGTCAGTATTACAGGAGCTTTAGTGTTGATTTATCTTGATGGGTTTCACACTTGGACTGAATTGTCTGAGACAGCCCTGGGAAGGGCCAGTGTATGGTGTTCAGCCAGTATATGGTGTTCCTTCCTCTGAAATGCCAATTTGAGGTCCTCCCTGCTATTGCACCTCCTTCCTCCTATGGGCTTGTGAGGTTGATGGTTCTCCTGTGCTGGGCCTATCCTAGCCAGGGCAAGGTATTGTTTGGTCTTCCCCATCTGCCATTGTCTCTCTGGATTCATGTGTTGGTGTGCAGATAGGCTTTTATCTTATAATGTAAAAAGGTAAACATGTACAAATGAGTGAATGGATAGCTAATGGGAATCTAGTCTTAATGGTCAGTGAAGACAGCAGAGAAGACAGCAGAGCTATTCAGCTTACCAGCTGGAATGTCAGCTAACTAAATCCCCTTAATCTTATTTACTCTGAGCAAAAGCTTGACCCATTTCCTTAAAATCTGAATTTAGTTGTTTTTGGGAGAGCATAGGATATCAGTCATTCACAAATGACTGGCAGAAGTGACATGGGACTTCTGGGACACCTGTGCTCCTCAAAAGCAGCAGCTGTCAAGCAGGCAGGGTATCTTTTAGATTTTTGAGTGAAATTTTAACTGGTTCATATATTGGAAGTAGTGCTGTTATTTTAATTTCTATTACATGAGTAACACTTCTAATAGAAAACAGAAAGAAATCTCGATTTTCTTTTGTATTTTTTTTTGTTGATGGTTGCTAAAAATAGGTTTTTCTGAAGAATTACATGGGTAGACAAGTGTTGTGAATCAGCAGTGCATTAAACTAGGGCAATGAAGCACAAGGATTGCTTTCTTCAAATAAGCTTCCAAATGTAATTTAGATTTTGTTAGCTAGTAAATAGGTTCCGGCAGAACTGATACAGCTGAACCAATATCTAACATCAGTTCACTGAAGTGTGGCTATCCTCCGGGGTTCCAAATGTCAACATAGCAAAGCATTTTATGAGCAGAACGAAGTGAACAGAATTCATCTATATTCTGGACAGTTGTATCAGGCACGACAATTTTGTCTACCTGAATCCTTAATAGATGTGTTCCCTTCACATCTGCACATCATGGTACTTTTCCAAGGTAAGAAGCCTGGGGACCTGTTTCAATTTGCACACACTGTCCTTGTAATTGTTAATCAACAGCAGTTTCCAGGTAGTTGGACTCCGCCTCTTCTTAACATTCTATTTCCTAGTGCTTGCACTGCTACATATTTAGCAGAACACAAAAATTCAAAAGAATGCTAGGAAAAAATGTTAAAATGTTAAAAAAAAAAAAATGCTTTTAATGAAAATATTAACAAAAATGTTCTAAATGTTTTGCTCACAGTTTGGTCTTTTTGATCAACAGAAGTTTAATGTTCCACCTTCCTGTAAGGACAGAGTCCATCAGTCTTTGTTAAAGAGAAGGCATGAAAACTTTTAAATATAATAAATTTATATTTATTATGTAAATATATAAATATAAATATAATAAAACAATATTAATTCTAAAATTCTAACCCCAAATATTTTGCCATTAACTAAGGACTCCTTTTCTTATTATAAGAAAAGATTAAGTTAAGCTGTCTATCTTAGATCTTATTTAAACAAAAATAAAACAAAAAAATCAGTACTGGATCCTGGCCACAATAAAACAAATTTCTAGCATATTGAATTAGAGGTCTTTTCATGGGAGAAAAGACAAAGGAAATGAAAATAAAATATTTTACCAAAAATATATTGAACTATGAGTAACAGAAGTGTTTGCAAAGAGGGGAATGTTTGGGTTTTTTTTTCACTACAGAATAGTAAACAAGTCAAGTAATATGGACATTTCATTTCCTATAACAGGCTTCATTTATAAAGAAAAGGGTCAAAGAATTTAATATATTCTATTTAAATAAATTAAAATTTTTTTTAATGTTTTGGAAAAAACAAGAGTCAAAACCACAGAGAAACAGACCAAACTGCCAAACAGTCTGCTCTCATAACTTTAACTTTCTTTGAGATTTCCCTCAATGCAGAGCAAGGATAGGAAAAAGAGAGAGGAGAACTGAATGGAGGGAAAAAAAGAAAAAAGTCAAATAAAGGTTTAATAATGCCTATTTACTCAAGAAGAGGTGCCTGATCCTTCTAGTCATCATTAGTAAGGACCAAGATGCAGTTGTTTATTCATCTAAACAGAGTAATCTGTTAGCAGATACTGACATGAAATTAGATAAATTAGGGGTTTTTAACCAAAATCTGCATCTCCTTCCTTCCTTCCTTCCTTCCTTCCTTCCTTCCTTCCTTCCT
>VWYO01008086.1:67494-83896 GCA_013400275.1 Rhadina sibilatrix
CCTTTCCCTTTCCCTTTCCTCCTTCCCTTTCCCTTTCCCTTTCCCTTTCCTCCTTCCCTTTCCTCCTTCCATTTCTCTTGATCCTTTGCTCATTCATTTTCTATTTCCCTGTCACTGACCATCCTGTACCCAAGTCTATAGCTACTATGCCAAGAGGCTCAGCTTTTGTGTCTTATGAGAGGAGGTCAGTGAGTTAAAAGTGGGCTTGATTTTGTGTAGTGTTACTTGGCTGTGTCCAGGCTCTGCCTCTGCTATCAACTGCCTGGACAAATGCCTACAATTGGTGAGCATTTCCTTCACTTCACTTTTGATTGGTTTGCATGGCTCACTATATGAATTGGAAGAGAGTAGGGAGTGTAGTGAAAATGTTTATTGCCTGGGGAAGAAAAATAATTGGGACTTGTACTGGCTGGATGCCTTGGCACATCAACAGCAGTGACCATAGTTAAGAGAATGTTTGGCAAGGTTTTTACTGTTGGGTTTTTGAAATACATGAAAAAGCCTCCCTTGCTGATGAGCCAAAAACACTATAAGCACTGAACATGAAAAAGAAAAAAACAAACCAACAAACAAACAGATTTTCCACAAAATAATACAAGAAAAAGAAACAATATAGGCTATTGTATTTCAAGCTAAAGGATTCTATTACTCTAAAATTAATTTTGCACAGAAAAAATATTCTTAGAGAAAAAAACTTAATGTTTCCACAGAGATAAGTTATATATATGCATTCCTTAATAGATAGGTGTCACTTTACTTGCACTTCATAGATGTCTTTAAATTTAGTTATATTTAAAATACTTCACCTAAATTTACATAAATTTGTACATTTAGTCTAAGCTAGTAATCTACAGTACTTCTACAGTCAATGAGGAAAGAGCAGCATCTTTGACCATCAATAATTCCACTTGGTTTAGACACCTAGGTACCTTTAGACATTGCTCTTTCCTCCTGTATATGAGAAAGTCTTGATGAATCATATTATGCTACCATATCAGACCCACGATTCAGTACTGCAGAGTAAAAAGTATAGAAAAATTAGTGTCACTACTACCAGAATAGCAACAGAAGTATTTTTTGCCATGAGACATTGAATTCTTTGAGTCTTTCCCCAAGTATACTTTTTCTGTGTTCATGTCCTTTCACTTACCAGGACCACAGTCTTTGTTTCAACAGCATGAATGAAGTAGAAATAAGCTTTTCTTCCCCATCTCTAGTGTCATTCCCTCTCCAAAACCTCAGGAAGAAACACTGTCTTCAGTCTGTGGCAGTCTGCTGAGGCATAGGCTATTTAGATGAATGCACACAGTGAAGGTTTTCAAGTCCAGAAACTTAAGAGAAACTTTCACTGAAACATCACTGACATCACGGCGATTTGGTCATATAAAATTCCTTTTTCTGGTATCACTGTCATTATTAATAAGATACTGTCTACGGGAAGACTGTAAAGAAAGTACTATGATGTGTTTAAACCACGTCCTTACAGGTAGCTAAAAATAGTTGCAGAACGCCTGCTGTCATCAACAGCACAGAATTTATTAGGAACCAAAGAATTTCTGAATCTTCACCTATAATATCTAGTAAGATGATCCAATATCTAGTAACGGTACCAATAGAGCTTTAAAAGCTCTTGATGAAAGTGAAGACATCCCAGTAGATAATTTTTTTTTCATTCTCATCCACCACCTATGTCATATTTCACTAAGTCCCAAATGAAGATGAAATTATACTTTTTCTAGCTCTATGAAAAGATGACTTTCGCAAAGAGATTGTTCCTGGCACATAGTATGTATACTGAAAACTCTTTTTCTAGGTTTTATGAGTCTCTCACTGAAATTCTATCCTCTCTAGAAACTTCTATATGGTGTTCCCAAAATAGAAAAAATTATATATTTTTAAAAATTAATTATACTATTTTTACAGTTTTTTTTTTTAGAAGCTAGATTTTTGGGGGTTTTTTTGTTTTATTTTCTTTTGTAACATGTAGTCATAAGAAACCCTCTTCATCTCCAGAGACTCAAAGGGTTAAAGAACCAACAGGATGGTACAGTCGTTTTTATTTCCTTTCAGCAATGCTTCATGTTTCATAGTGCGTATCTGAAACCAGTGTCAATGTGTAGATCACTGTTGTATATACATTACTAAAAGGCTGAAAACTTCTCAGAAATAACAGTCTTCAGTATAATACCTAAAAATAATTGAAGCTGTTAGAATAAATCTGAGTGAAAAAAAATCCTGGATTTAAATTAAAATATTTTCCAAGTCCTCTGAGTGTGTAAGTGCACTATAGGAAAAACACAGTCTTGTTAAACCACCAACCCTCTAATTAACACAAGAAGAGCTGAGTTTTCAGTGGACACAGAAAAGCACAGCTTTGTGAGGAAGGTTTGAAACTGTTGAGAGTTCATTGTATTTTCAGGGTCAGATTGATTCTTGACAGTTGAATCATATACCAGTCCAACAGTCTCATAAATAATGTAACTAACTTATGTCAAATTAATTAACAATGAATATTATGTGGTGCTTAATATTTCTTTTTTTGTTTTCCTTTTTTTTTTTTTTTTGGCAGGGGAGAAGTGGTTTTAATTTACATGTTGATTTCAATGTAAAAATAAATACATTTTAAGAACTTAGCTCATCTCTGAGACTTTTTTTAAAAAAGTAAAACTTATCTTATGCACATTCCTTCAAGTCATCACCAGAATAATTTTTTCTCATATTCAGATATCTAGTAGAATCCCCTTGACATGAACAGGAACATTTTCTACTAGATCAGGTTGCTCAGACCCCCATCCAACCTTGCTTTGGACAGTTTTAGGGACCTCAGAGCCAGCTATAAACTTCAGCAACTTTTGTCACCTGGGCTATCACTGCAGTCCTGAATCAAGTTCATGCTGTAGGTCAAATGCTGGTGCTGCCTGTTGCGTTTTGGATAAGCAGCACAAAATGAATAAGCTCTTTCCAACCCTTGGCAATGACATGGCTCCTGGTACATTTGCTGACAGTTTCTGGGCACACTGAATGAGTTTTTTCTTTTCAGTCCTACCTTGGTGGAGCTGAGGTCGTACTGCAGAAGTTATTGTTCAATCTGCCTCCATTTGTGGAAGAATGAATTTAGGTCTCTTGGGCTCTGAATTCTACCTAAATTTCTTCATAACTTCCCCGCAGTTTGGATACTTTTCTAGCTCATGTGTTATTACCTGTGAGATGTTACTTTCAAGGCACTTGCTGCCATTCAACTACTAAATTATCTTTAAGGTAGACTGCATTTACAGTTACAGCTGTCTTGACAAGCTGGGTTTTGATGCTAACCTGAAGATATACTTCCCACATCATCCTTATCTTCTTGCTCTCATGTGACTTGACAGAGGAGAAAATGAACTATAAAACAGGTCCAGCAGTGACTAACACGTGTAACAGATTTATCTAAATGAAACTACAAATTTCAGAGAATATGTATTTTGGGTCAATAGTTGCCAGGGGATTACCTTGTGCTGGTAACTTCCTGAATAAGGACATGCCTGACCTGCTGTAGTCAGATCAGCAGATAACCTCTAACAGAGTACGAAAGGACAGCATAGTTTTTCATGTCTGTGTGGAAAGATAAATTTGTGCAGAAGGGAACAGCAGCATCCATCCTTTGAGGACTCTGCTGTTTAACAGTGGGGAATTCACAGGAATAAATCAGGGTTCCACAGGAATATTTGTGCTGGGAAGCACACTAACAGTAAGCAGTAAGGTTAATAGGTTTAGGGGGAAAAAAGAAATCTGAGCGAAGCTGTGGTAGCTGAGACATTGAAGTAATGTAAGTGAATGAGTTTCCATAGAGGAGGGGTCAAATATGGTTCAGTTAACTTCCTGCACTGTGAACTGATATTAGTTTAGTTTTTTCTTATAGATTATAAGAGTTTATATAAAGGGATGACTTAGATAATTAATAAAAAGGACATTATATAAGATTCTGTTCTGTTGTGAAACTGCTGGAAAGAAAGAAGGGATTTAATTTTGTTTGGTTTGATTTTTGTTTTGCTTATTGAAACTTTTGTTTTCTTACTCTTTCATCTAAGATTTTTTTGTTGTTTAGACAAAATAGGAGAGCACAATCTATATTTAGGACAAAGAGAAAGCCATTGCACTTACAATTTAAATTATTACAGCATAGGTCATGAGCTTTGGTTAGCTAATGCTCAAGCAGTATTCAATACACTGGTTATCTCCTCCTTAACAATGTAAAAAATAAGAATGGTATGAATAATAATAAGCTTGCCGTGGTCAAGTTCTTTACTTCCAAGAAATAGTAAAATTGGGTCTAAGGTTCTCCTCTTACATATAGTTATTCTAATGCAGCTAACACATATCTTAAAGCACCTAAGCTTGAGAGCTTTACTCATCTGTAGTGTCCTTAAGTATTTATTGAATGTTCACTCCATTAAAAAGCAAACTACAGCATAATTTTATTCTTGTTCTTATGTATGACTTCGTGCAACAACAGAGCAATAAAGCTTGGAGCTGAACATAATCATAAGTAAATGGGGTAAAAGGATACAGTTTTCAAATGGTGAAAGTATGTTTCATATACTTCCTCTTCAAGCTCTATGGCCATAAAATAACCTAGACTCTGGCTGTCATCTGAACAAGCAAATTTACATCCATTAAAGATATTTGGATCAGTCTCTACAAGGTTTCATGATGCATGCTTAGGTTGTCTACTTATAAGTCTTTCCTTTTTGCCTTCTCAGAGAAAGTTAAAGAGTGGAAAGGTACCTTTTCAGAAATACTCAACTGAATTTATTTCCTTTCATTAAGCAGGTGATCAATTGTCACTCTCTGGAGACTGAAGTTGATAATCCCAGTGAGAAGAAAGTGTTCTGATTAAGTGTGAAACCCTCAATAGCTCCTCTACTTAAATATCTATGGCCCTGAAGTGCAAAGAAAGGATTATTTGGGTGAAAACTGCAGTTCCAGCATTCTTTGAGAAGAATAAGACATTTTCAGAGAGAGGGATTTTAACACAAAGGAAACAGAACACACCATTCTGATGCTGAAATAAACAGCAGATTTTTTCTTCCTAAACCAAACTGAAATTCCAGGCAGGGAAAATGTGTTCATTTGAGACTGAAAATACTGATCCTAGATTCTGTTGTTGATAGATTTTTTTTTTTTTTTAACCTTACTGCATGATAAACTATCTGAGAAAAAAGGCTTCAATTAGGTGCAGTCTTGTCTATTAAGTAGCAGTCTTATCCTGTAACAAATGGTTGAGTGTGTTCGTATAGTACAATTGAAAACGAATCCAAAATAAGTTAAAGCCAGGAAAAGGATAATATTTATTTACTGTAATTCCTTCTTTCCTACAAAACTTATTACAAAATCTTCAGTTAAAATCAATGATTAGAAGAACAGGGGGAAGCAAAAATCATGAAAAAGAAGGGAAGCAGAGAATCTTCACTGCAAGGATAGCACTAGATAATGGGATCACAAGGAACACCAGAGCTTTACTAGGAGGGAGACAAGTTTATGCTACTTTGGCTTCCCCAGCCAACAATAACATACAGAAGAAAAAAAAACTCCTAAGAACAATATTTCAAATTTAAATCAGCATCATATGTTTCATGCAGTCAGAAGCTGAGTAGATTTTGAAAAAAACCCACAAAACCTGTCAATTTATGATTGAATGCATGACTTATTTTTGTCTTAGGATATGTACAAAACATATTGTGTCTTAACTGCATAAAAAAAGCTGACTTACATGACAATGTATCTTCAGGAGTACCTTTTACTGAATATTTAAAATTACATTTGTGTAATTTGGCCAATTGTACAGCAGAAACTACTGAGGAAGTCTCCTGGATGACCAGGTTTTCTGCACATTTTCTGAGATATTAAAGAACAGAGTTAAGCAGTAATAATTACCTGTTGATCCATGCACAGCAGGAAGGAAGAAAAATGGGGATTGTCCAAAGATAAATCTGGAGAGCTCATGCAACTACTAGTCAAATAATTTATTGTGAACTCTGCTAGGATTTCAGTCAAGAAATAGTTCTTAAACCTGTCCATTTTCTCATCTAGGCAGAAACCAGCTGGGGAGTTTTTGGATCACTCAGGGAATTGATGACTAAATACCCTAACTATAAAAATACGTACATCCCTATATCCAGCCACATCACAATTGTAACTAGGACAAATGAGTTTTGTCCTTATATAAAAAAGAGGAGTTTTCACACATATAACACAGAAGTTATATTTTGTAAAATGTTATAGATTTTGAGTTTACTAGATTCTAAATAATATATTCCCTAGGACACTTGGATTTTTTTTTTTCAGGAACTAAAAAAAACAACAGGAATTCTAAGATCTGGAGGGAGAGTCTTGAAACAGAGAAATTGGTTCTTCACTGATTCGCACCTCTACATTTCACAGTAAAAGTTCACTTGCAGTTGTTTGTTTGTTTTCATAAGATAATGAGTACAACACTAAGTCAGAAAAACTGTTCTTATATTCTAGTCTTCTGTTTATGACAGTTGCCAGTAGTGGAAGTACTAAGAAAATTGTAAGAAAATTTACACAGCAGTTCTTGCCCAGTATATCTTAGTTTCATGAAAATCTCTACCAGCAATGGTAGAGAAGTTTGCATCCAGATCATTCAAACTGCTGATGTATCCATCATGTTTTAATTTTTCTTTCTTACTGTTTTTCTATATGACATTCTGAGGCAAAGAAATTTATGACTGCAAAGTGGGTGGGTGGGAAAGCAAACTAACTCCAGTAGAAATTTTCTCGAAATTTCTGCCTGAAAATTTCATAGTGGACAGTAGTTCTGCCATAAAAATAAAATAAATAACAAAAAGAAAGCAAACATAAGTTCAATGAGTATTCCAAATTTGCCATCCTTATGCTGCCACTGATACTAGTCTCATTCACTGTGCTTCACTCTCAGCAATCACTTTTTCTCCCAGTGAGAGGCAAAGTTATATATTCAGTTTTTTTCTCAAGAACTTTCAATATTCATGATCATTCCTGAAATCACGGTCAGTTGTTGGTGAGTTTTAATTTCTTTTAAATTATAATATGATCTATACATACTACATTCAGAACTTTAAAAAGTGACCATGGTGTAATGAATTTATGTCGTAATTTATTCAGTTCTGTTGTTTGTTTTCTTTTTTTTTTTAATTTTCATATAGCTAAGAATTGCTCTCTACTTTTCAAATAAATATGTTTGATGTATTTTTATTGAGCACTAAAATATAATTTGTAATAATTCTTGTTAAGACACTCAAAATATTTTCACCATGCACATTATTTTGAATTTTCCACGTTAAAATTTATAAACTATGAAGTCTTATACAATGTAAAACAACTGAAATCCAAAGCAGTATAAAACAACTGCATACAAAATATCATCCATTGAGCTTTCAGCATCTATAGCAGAAGCATGTGTGCTGTAGTGTCTATTCATAGGAGATGGAGACAAACAGGAATTTTGAGATAAATCGTTCACTTGTTTTCTTTTCCTGCAAGGAAGAATGAATTGTGCAGTAGAAACACTTATAGCTCTCCACAGAACAAAATAGCATTCTAGATGACTGTGTCAGATGTAACCACAGATATTGTTAGATGAAAAGTTAGATGAACTCATCTCTTGTCCAAGGGCTTTCTAAGACATCTATGATGGTAAGACTTAATCAGAGATATACCAAGTCTTTGCTTATCATGCTTTTCAATAGGATATCCATCCACTCTGAAAAAGTATTTAATCTGTTTTATGACATAGAAAGTCTGGAATAAATTTACCCTTCATTCACAGACAAACCACATTCTTGGTCCTTACTACTGGATGGTGGTTGTTTTTTTCTTCATTGGAAATTTAATTCATATACATAATTATCAAGAAGAAACATAAAACAGTGTAAGTTTAAGCCATGAAACAGGATTAGTTAGTGACGAGTCACTGGTGATATTCTAGAGAAAAATGCTGCTTTCTGTGTACTTCTAACTGCAATCCAGAAAATAGTTGGATTATGAAAATTCTTAAAATTGTGACATTTTAATTGTAATGGGCATTTCAAATCTTCTGAGATGAGTCCCTACATCAATAGGGCAAAAGAATTTCTCCTTTAATGGACAATAATCTTTTGTGTCACCAAGAAAAATAAATTTGAAATCTAATGTAAGGATCATACCTAATCCCCATTAAGCCCCTGTAAGAAACTTTAATGTCTATCTGATGAATTGACAACCTTTACAAAATTCTCATTCAGAAAATAGATTACAGTTTATGTAAGCAAGGCTTCCTGCAGCAGAAAAGATTTTATGATCTCATTAAAGGAAGGGAAGCCTGTGAGTGTGACAGCTGACACACTCCACAGGGGATTCATCTTTATAAACACTTGTTTTCCACTGGGGTTTGTGGAGTGTATAAAGAGAATTAAAAAGAAAGGAAAAATGGTTTCATAAAATCTTAGCAACTTAATTAAAGCTTACTGTGTACACATTTTTTTGCTGGGAAGAGGAAAGTTGGTGGATTTTGTTCTACAGTAATACCTGGATAAAATTCCTGGGGAGGTAACACAGATACTCAACACAGACTCACAAAGAAATTAATTCCATGCTTTCTATCTATCTCAGTCTCAGCTAATGCTGTGACTGCTACAAAAACCTTTCATGTAGATGTGCTGCTTTTCACAATTGACATTTTCACTGGCTCAGTTGGTCAAATTATTAACCAAAATATAGTTAAATACCATCTTCTTTTTCAAACTGTTTCCAAAAAAGTCATTGCATACTAATCTATCATAGCTAAAAAAAGTAGTAACACTACAATAGCCAAGTGACTAACCAAATAACAAAAATGTTATAGCCCTAGTTTACGAATATGCATTGTCAGATACATCAGGTATATGATTCTGAAGAATCCATATAATTTTAATTCTGATCATATGATTCTAATCAGATTTTAATAGTATTAGAATATTCATAAAAAGAATAGTAAGTACTAATAAAACAGTTTTTGAAAATTATTCGGGTGATGATGCCAAGGTCTTCTAGTATCCAAAACACTGTTCCAGTCACAGCTTTATCTAGTATTAGACTTCTCAAAAATTTAACTAAATAAATGAAAAAAAACCCTCATCCCTACAAGAAACCCCAAACTAAAACCGAAGTTGAAATAATGTGTAATAGAAACTAGCGATAGAAATTTCTAGCAATAGAAATTACTAGTCATAGTGTGTAAAAGCCAGATGTGGTGGGTTGACCTTGGTTGAATGTTTGTTAACCACCAAGCCTCTCTCTCATTCCCTTCCACAGTAAGATGAGAGAGAAGAAAAGAAGATGGAAAAAAAAAACTTGTGGGTCAAGATAATGACAATTTTAAAAAATGAAAGAAAAGTCTGTACATAGAAGCAAAGAAAACCAGAAGATTGTATACCCTCATTCTCATTAGCAGGTGATGTTTGGCCACTTCCTGGAAGCAGGGCTTCAGAAAACACAGTGGTTGCTCTGGAGGACAAACACCATAATGATGTTTCCTACTCCTTTCTCTTAGCTTTTCTGCTAAGCAGTGTAGCTGTGCTATGGAATTTCCCTTTGGTTAATTTGGACCAGCTGTCCCAGCTGTGTCCCCTCCCAAGGTTTAGGCCATCTGCTAAAGGGGCTACTGAGGGGGCATTCTTGTAGACAGCCCTGATGCTGGGCCAGAGCTGCTCAGCAGTAGCCAAAGCACTGGTGTGTTTATCAATGCCATTCCAGCTACCAGTGCAAAGCACAGCACTTTGAGAGTTGCTGTGGGAAAAGGAGCTTTATCCCAACTAGATGCAGTACACCATGTTAAATCAAACATTTAAACAAGTGCAGCCTGGCATAGATGAATATAGACGTAGTTCAATAAAATAATTTAGAAAACCCTTTTTTAAACTTAGATGATTAAGATTTTGATATTCCTTCACACTTAAAATTATATCATTTGAGCTCTTATGAGAACAATTATCTTTGAAGAGATATCTACCTGAGTATCTATATCTACCCTGAACTAATTTCAGACCTGGAAATTAAGTACTTACATTTTTAAATGTCCTGGAGGACATTGTGTATTAGGTCTTTTCAAACCAAGATTAACTGACTACCACCACAGAATTCAATTAGAAACACAGACAGAGCACAAGTTGCCAATCACTTATAGTCCCAATCAAAGACATCTTCAGACTCCTACAACCCAAAGGGAAGTACTGATTCCTTAAGGTTCACAAATTCATAGGTAGGTTAAAGGAGATAGTATTTTATGTTAATCTTGCCTGCTGGCCAGGTGCCCAACAAACCGCTCTCTCTTCTGGGGCACACCTTGCCCCAGAAGTCACAAAACAAAGCAAAAAAGCTTGTGGATCAAGGGAAGGACATTGAGTTAGCCTGTTTGACAAATTATTGGAGAAAGTTAATGATTTTTTTTTTTTTGTCTTTGTAGAGAGAAAATATTGAGCAAATAGGAGCGAAACTATTTATATGGACACCAGTCTCTTACAGTTCTCAGTGATTTCAATTATATTAATCCATTTTCTCACATATTTGGTTATCCTTACAACTAAAATTCTTCAGACATTTGCTATGACTGATGTTACAGTTTTATTATTATTATTAGTGTTATTGAAACTAAATAGCTAATATATCCCCATGCAAAATCTGTTTTTTTAGAATCAATACATACAATTAAAAATTTGGTAGACAAGGATTCGTATTAATGACTTGAGATGCTTTTATTTCCAGCCTTGGTCATGGAAGCTAAATAGAGCTATCATTCTACTGCTGCCTGGTATCAGGCAACCTTATTCGTGGCATTATGGACTCAAAACTGTTAATTATTCCTATAATCATTGGTACTATAACAAGAACCCATTGCAGACGAATCATCTTAAAACAGCACAATTCCAATTTGGTCCTGATAAAACAGCACTTTTTGGAACTTCTACACTTTTTTAATGACTTGATATAAAATTATAGCATGATATATATGATTGAATGCCATTAATATTGACTATTCCTCTGCTTATCTCCTAAACTGGCAATGACATACTGTGAAGGAGATGAGTGTGAAGCAGTTACATATTACACATAATATATGTCTAGCAAATATACTGTTTTCATTAATCATTTTGCAGTGATTTTCCACTTCATTTTTATATATGTAGTTGTCAATTAAAATTGTAAGAATTATAATGACTTCAAAATAGAAAACTTTATTCTACACCAATCACTAGTTATGCCATCATTAGTTAAGTCTAATTCATAGGAAAATTGATCTCTGGCAGATTTATGTGGGTTTTTTATTAATTTTTATGTCGTCATAGTTTTCATTATAAATTGAGAATTGAGAGAATTATTTAAACACTAGACGATAGCCATATTACTTGTGTTCAGAGAAAGACAGTTGTTTATTTGTAAGCAGCAGGAACAGTGGGAAATTCAGTACATGAATTTGAAAGAGAAGGAAGTCTATTCAAAGGAAATATTTACAATGTAGTGGAAGAAATATGTTTTAAATTTTTAACAGTGAAATATGTCAATTTATGATAATAGTAGCTTTATTAGACTTTGGCTATGATGTGTTTTAATTTTTCTTTTAATTTTGAAATATCTTTTGAAATAAATTAATTAAAATAAGAATTTCTCAGAGAAATACCATATGCCTTAAAACATTGTGATTTTTGATATTCAGGTGAATTCAGGTGCTATATTCTACATAGTGGTTTTATTATACAATTATTATTTAAGTATGCGAAATGATTCTTCACTCATATTTCCTCATAATTAATCTATTTTAGACTATCATCAATTTGGATATATATGTAATGTGCCTCTATTATTTACTCTCTTTTAATAAATTGAAAACTGAGTAAGCAATATATAAGGAAAAACAGAAACATTTCCTGAATAGGAAAAAAAAGTTTTTTCATGTTTTTTTTCCTATATTCTCTCACTGAATCACATTTTTACTTAACAACTTTTATCTTCCTTGGTATAAAATCAATCAATACCTTACATGTGCCAGAAACAGTTTTTATATGTCTATATCTACATCATTTTTTTTTCTGTTCTAAAATTATATTTTCTTCAAATTGCCTTTTTTTTTTCTTTCCACTTTCCCCCTGAAAAGGGCAGATATTAATTTATAATTAAGGTGATTTACTGCAAATCTTAGGAAATATATTGTTTCTTGATTTATTTAAGCCAGAAAAAGCCTTTACTTTTGAATATGACATAAATTAACTAAAAACTTACTATTTACCATAATTTAGCACTGCCATAGATACCACTACTACCACAACTCAGAACTGATATTGTTAATTTTTTTACCCCAGTTACTCTTCAGAGAGCCAGGCAGATGTCACAGGTTGCCCAGAAACATCTGTCCTTCAATGCTTTCAAGACCTAAAAAAATGGTCTGATCTCTGAGATGACTCTAATTTAGGCAGAAATCAGACATTCACAAGTTATTTCAAATTTGAACTATTCTATGTTTATGTGATTTGAAGCTTAGATGCCTCCATTTTTTTAATCAGTACAACCCAAGAAAAAAATCCTAAAAATGTCATCAAATATTTTAAGATTTATTGGTGGTGATGAGAAGTTGTGGTTTGGTTGTTTCTTTTTGGTTGGGGTGATTTTTTTTTTTTTCTGCTTGCCTTTCTAAATAATTGTTCTTCAATAGACCCCTTATGTTGTGCAACCCACTTTCATTATAGCCTTTTTCTAGGTGCTTTGTGGTGTTTATTTTATGCTCAAGAGGCAGAATTAATTTCCCATAAATTTGGCCCTCTGAAATGCTTTACAGAGTCTAGTCTAATATTTCTGTCTCAGTAGTTAACAGAAATAACATGGCATCTTTAGAGGATGGTTAATATAATAATAAAATAGACATCTCAAATAGTAAGAATTCATTATCTTGAAACCTCCTGTCTTCTTTATTGGAAAAGCCCAGATGATTAGCAAGGAATTGATAAAACCTTTAAACAGTCAAAATCAGGATAAAGTAATAACATCTAGTAAGATTGGTTTGGTTAGCAGTTACCCTGTGGCTTTGTTCCCATTGTTTCTGCATAATTACGTTGAGGTATTTTCAAAGATTAGTGCTCTCGTGGTCACTTTGCACTGGCTGACCAGGACATACCATTAATATGCTGTGTAAGTTTATAAACTGAGGAGTTTACTACACTTTAATATGGCTGTCTTGGTTTCGAAAGACAAGTATCTGCCAGGGAAAGCTGGAGTTTCCCTTGGAATGGAGAATGTAAACCCCTCACCCCTGCCAAATTATAACTTTGCAATTAAGGGCTTTCAGGCAAAGATTTGGGAATAGGAATAACAGTTCTTTACTAGGAATATTAACAATACAAATGTAGTAGGAAAAAACAACCAATCAACCAACCAAACCAGCAAACAAATGAACAAAAATCCTAGAAACCCTGACAGAGTCAGAGCTACAACCTGACACCCTGTTGGAAGCAGTCCAAAAGTAAGTCCTCCTGGAGTGGCAGATGTGGTTCTGTTGGAGCAGAGATGATCCTGTAGACCAAGGGCCCCGTGATGGTGAGAAGGGTCTGGTCTTCCTCTGGGAATCCAGTGGAACCAGATACCTTGTGTTCCTGCATCTCAGTTTTTATCTAGGTGGGAAGGGTTGGCTCCCCCCCACTGGGTGGAGCATCTCACAATGGGATGATGAAATGCGGATGACTGCTTGTGGATGATGGCTTGGTGAGCTTTAATGGTCCATCAGCAGAAAATGTCCCCCTGGAGGGAGGATGGGTGGTGAAAGAGATAAGAAACACTGCCCCACCAGGTTTTAACAGTTGGCCCATTATCAGAAGGCACCTGCCCCCCTCCCCCCCAGAGTTACAAGAGATGAAGAAGAACATCTCCCCAGCTGCTTTCAGCAGATGAAATAGAATACACATTTCCGGTTCCATAACCCAAGACAATGGCTCACTCAGATTTGTCCACAATTAGTTGACTTTGGATTTTCATTTAAATGTACATCAGTTAAAATATTTACTAGGCAGTTATCTTTGGCTGGTACTCTTGCCTGATTTGAAAACTATCTTCACATTTCTCATCTAATTCTTTCTAGCACCTTTAAATCTATCTCTAGAGTCAAAAATTTAAGAATCTGGAATGCAAAGGATCCAATATATAATTCAGTTTCTAATTATAGTCGTACAAACTTTTCCTGCAATTTTCATGCACAGAATAAACTATGTATGCTTTTTAAAATAATGCTAGGTAAGAACTGTTACATTATGCAAGCATGAGAAGACAAGGGTTAGTAATTCTTTGGTCAAGATGCACAGAATAAGATATTAATTCATTATGTAAATGAAGTTCACATCTGGAATAGTCCTTTTGGTAAATATGAGTCATCATATACAAACTCATAAACAGGAAATATTTTTGTTGGGATAGCAATAAGGACTAATTTCCATTGCTGAGTTAGTGAACACCCATAAATGTGGTGATTTATTATTGTAGAAGTAGAAAGATTTGCTCATGACTGGGAGAAATGAGACTAAACGAGACTACTAAATCCTCAGGGATACATCATTCTCTGGTGTTTGCCTTGTTTGCATTAAGTTTCTAGCATCACTTGTATGACTTTCAGGAAAGCTTCTTTCCTACACATAACTCAAATCTAAAAGAATTTTGACTTGATGCCTAGAAAGCAATTTAGCGAGCAATTGAGCTTTTGAAGGGAGTACAGAAGTTATCCCATAGCTTTTGTTCACAAAATTAGAAAGAAGCCAGGTGGAAGATTGTCAAATTTAGGTTTGAAAGAGCACACTTTGAGGCTCTGCAAGGCAAAAGAACAACCTAGTAGTGAACTGATAGAGAAATGAGTTAAAGACCTTGCTCTCTTTTCCATCTCTATAATTTTTTGGATCTTAAGCTTCATTATTGTCTATTTTATCAGATCTCACAGAAAGAAAATTCTCTAAGCTGTTAAAGCTTCAAGAGAGAAAATGACCAGAAAGAAGAGAAATACATCGAATGCCTAAACAGAGAGATTTCAAATGGAAGGGAATACCACAATGTAAAAGATAATTCTGTAGAGAGGACCAAAGACATTTTAAAGATAATTGGATTTCTTTTCTTATTGTGTGACAAAGCAGTCCGATATCATTTTAAGTCCTTAAATGTCAGGTGTGTTACAGTTGCCAGAAGCAATTCTGATAGAATGGAGAGATTGGTCCCATTATATAAAGTCTAATTGAACAGACAATTTTTAATTTTGAGGGTTTCGTTCTAATCATCAAGCTTTTGATTCAATGAATAATATCTCAGGACAAAATTTAAATGTATCACCAGATTTCAAAGGCCTGATTTATATCATTTTGAGAAGAAATAGTTTGGATAAAATAGGAACAAAATAATCTGTGTATTTAATAATATTATTTATGGGAATTTTATTAACTGTAGAGACAGAGACAAATAACTGCAGCATCAAAAAACCAATTTACTAATGTTGCTAATATCAGTCCAGATTTTAGATAGGTCTTAGATAGGCCCCTTTTCACCAAACAACCTCACTTCTGTGGCACACACTGGCAAATCTTAAAGAAACAAAACCAGCTAATAACCCTTCTGCATCAATATACAGAATAAGGCCACAAATCTGCTCCGCTGTAATGAGACCCCACCTGAAATACTGCATCCAGCTCTGGGGCCCCTGAAAAAAGGAGGACATGGACCTATTGGACTGACTAGGGCCACAAAGATGTTCAGAGGGTTGGAGTACCTCTCCTGGTAAGGCAGGCTGAGAGAATTGGAGCTGTTTATTCTTGAGAAAGCTTAAAGATTACCTTTCAGCAGCTCTCCAGTATCTAAACAGGGCTTATAAAAAAGCTGGAGAAATGAAATGGGCTCTTCTTCTGTCTCAGTTCAAGTGGAAAACAACACTATGCTTAAACTGCGGCAAAAATATTTCAGGGCAGAAAAGAATTAAAACTACTTCACAAGTACATAAGACAGCATGTTTTAAATAAAAAGGAAATTCAGCTCCATGCAAGGCACCTTATCCTTCTTTTTCTCCCCATATGCTCTACTGTCCCTGATTGACTGGGTTACCAGGACTGCTTAGCACTCAGGCACAGCACAGCAATGCATCATTCTAAAGGTGCTTGGGAAGAAACTAGTCTGCCAGGTTTCATAAGATTCTCAAAATAGGAATTAATGGTATCATATTTTTTTACATACTAGAGTAATTCTTCAGTTGTTAGCAGTCCATCATTTCCTCTTTGCATAGGTCTGCTTGGTCTGTGTATATATACAAAACAGGAATAAAAACCTATCATCTCTGTGTAGACAAATATGGAAGTAACTTTTTTTTTTTTTTTTTTTTTTTTTTTTTTTTTTTTTTTTT
>VWYO01008086.1:91469-110079 GCA_013400275.1 Rhadina sibilatrix
TAACATATCCTCATGCTGTTAGACTTGTGTCTAGCTAGAGTTATGTGAAAATAATCTCAGGATGAAACATTCAG
This sequence comes from Rhadina sibilatrix, assembly GCA_013400275.1. NCBI lineage: Eukaryota > Metazoa > Chordata > Aves > Passeriformes > Phylloscopidae > Rhadina > Rhadina sibilatrix. The sequence continues at coordinate 91,544 of VWYO01008086.1, forward strand.
TTTTACAGCTCACTCTGGTGCGGCACATAAACTTGCATGGTTTTACCTTTTCGGTGGGTCAGATAACCCCCAAGACCTGCCAAAAAGTGGCTGACTTTCTAGCATTATCTTTGACAGCAATTTTTGCATGTTAATCTAATGAAATTTCTTTATACTCCACAGCAGAGGAAAAAAAAAAAAAAAAAAAACACCTTAAATTTGAAAAAATAAAAAAAAACTCATTTCAGCCCCCAATGCTCTTGGGAAAAAAAATCTATAGCTCCTTCTTATGTCCTTCCCACACTTATTACTACCAAAAGTAGTCAAATTCAATCTTTCCATTCAATCTACTCATTATCATACTGCAACCCACTACTCTTGCCTCTGAATGAGGGAACTGAGAGTAAACTGCAGCTTCACTTCACACCTAGCCAGAGCTCTGCTAGGCCAAGTGAGAAAGCATTTTAATTTTATTTGCATGAAATGCTACCAAAAAAAGGGAAAAAGGGAAAGCTATCCAGTATTTATATAAGTTCCCTAGTATCGGTTTTCATATTCATATGAATATGCTGTTCATATTCACTAGGTGAAAATTATCTTTACAGCCTTTTGAAGCCTTAAAAATCCTTAAGATACGTCTGGTTTGAGTTGCAGCTATTTTTTTTTTTTTATTAATCTGAGCTTTTTTGGCTTTGGTTTCTGTACATTATCTAAAGCTTGCACAGCCAGCTGGCCTGAGGAATAGAGAAAAACTCATTAGAACATGCAAAGTATATGCCTGGCATCACCATTTCAATTCCTGCATGATCAGCTCACAATCTACAAAGAAATTTCAGGAGGACTTTGTTGCCAGGACACCGCAGGAGATGGGAACTGTGCCACAGGAGGTCAAAGACAATCTAGCTAAGGGTTAGTTTTCTGGGTACAAATGAATAATCTGCTGTTCTTGCTAAATATCTACCAAATGATATGGCAAAACCTTAACCATCAAACCTTTGCCTTTGAACGACTGTTTTTAGCAGACTCACTTTTTAGCAGTCTAATTCTCAAACGTGGATGGAGAGAATATAAAAGTCTTTCTGAGTATTAAGCAGAAAATGATCAGGAGGATTCAGGTAGTCACTTTATTCCTGGCAACTGAATCAAGACAAAGCAATATAAAGGATAGCTTCTGATTGTCTTAGAAATTTTTCTGGGAAAAAAAAAAAAGTCTTAAAAATAAACAAAAATACTGTTCCTACTCATTCCAACTAAGCCCCAACAATTTTCACAGATGCTGAAATAAGCCATAGGAATAATTTTGATTAAACTAGACTTTTAAAGTTTTGGAAATATAAGCTGTCTTTAGTCAGCTGCTATTAAGAGATACTGGGACTATCTGGTTCAACACAGCAGCAGTGGTTAGCAAGCAGACATTTCTCTGAGTGCCTACATTTGTATTTTTCATTAATTTAAACATCTTTCCTTGTGTCTATACTACTAGTAATGGAGTTACTCCTGGACAATAACATACTCTGGTTTATACTGCTTATTTATGGAATAGGAATATTTTATCTGTTTCTGACATGGAATTTCATTGGGACATTCAGTCCTCTTCCAAGCATTTTCCAGACATGATAGGGAGGGAACTGACGCTGGCCAGAATTATTTCTCATACTAACTTTAGAAGGAGTCTATTTTGGATGCAAAGGAAGAAGTATCATCTGTTTGTAAATATAACTTTGCCATGTTTGCTTGTATCCAAGGTAATGTTTTATATTAGGGTTTGAACTTTTACAGTTCTCTGTATAATTCAATCTGCAGTCATTAAAAAAACCAATGCATCCCTGAATGTTGCTATTCTCATCCCCATACCCTGGCCACCTGTCGAAGACTCTCAGTGTTAGTAGTCATGCAGGTACACATCCTTCAATTCCATTAGGGATGCTCATTTTGAAATGTTAACAGATGTTGGGGAATTTTTTTTCCTAGTATACCAAAAGAGTAAGTAGAGGAATTGTTTTATTTTTTTTATTTATTCGTGCGCTAGCAGTATAATTTCAATTTTTACATGAAAAGAAAAGCAAAACAAAACACAAGATAAACAAATCCCCAAACCTGAAAAACACAGCTTTCTTTAAGTGGAAGACAGGAGAATTCCAATCTGAAATACACCTATTTGCTTCAATTATCAACCCTGTTTTCAACAGTTTCTGCAAAACCCCCTCCCATATCTTTCTTCAGGGCTACTTTAGTCCAAGTGTTGACCATAAACAAGGCATTATATTAAGATCACAGTTTTATAAATAAAATTACTCCTAAAATTATATTGCCTCAAAATTTCTTTAAATTTGAATTAATTTTTTTACACCTGTTGTATTGCAATATTGTGTTTATTTCTTCATATTTTGGAGATGGCACTTTGCACATTTCCACAGCAATCCCATTTATTCTCAGAAAATGAGAGGGGGCTTTGATGTGAAATATAATTCATGCTCATTTTAAGACTTAAACCTATTTATCTAAATTTAAAATAATAATAATAATAGTAATAATAATTCCAGTAAAGGTAGACTATTCTCTTTATCTTGCTCATTACCCCTTTGATTTCTTCTCTTTCTTCCTATTCAAATGGCAAGAAGGCAATGGGCTGCAGGTAACCCAGCAGCTTATGCAGGAACACCAGTCAGAATTTAAGTTGCATTGAAAGCAGGCAACCTGTTTTTTTCCTTTCTCCTTTACCTCTCAAAACCATGAGATTTCCACTCTCATTACATTAATTTTAAAAAATTGCAATTGTTTTAAAAACTATTCTTAAATATGGAATCCAGATAGTCATATTGCCATGGGAAGTTACTCAAAGGATGTTGGCATATGTTCCCACTATCTGCTTAAACACTGCTTCAAGTTATGCCTATGTCCATACATAAAATAAAGTGATATAATATCAGATCCTTTTTTATATAACTGTCACACATATCGTAACCTGACCAGGACCATGACCATATGTCGCCCTGAAAACAATTATATATTAATCTTATGTTAAAAAAAAAAAAAATTAGAAAGGGTGCTGGAAACATTCATTCATTCTATTTCCTTCATTTCTTCCAAATTCAGACGAACAGTTATCTTCATGGCTTAACCCCACCTCATAGATTCTTGCTCATTCTCCCCTGGCTCCTCACTCACTCTTCTTGGGATTAGGAAAAGAATCAGAGAAAGAAAAACTCTTAGGTTAAGATAAAGACAGTTTAATAGGTAAAGCAAAAGCTGTGTGCATAAGCAAAGCAAAATAAGGAATTCATTCACTGCTTCCCTAGGACAGACAAGTGTTCAGCCATCTCCAGGAAGCAGGGCTTCATCACACCTAATTGTGACTTGAGTAGACAAACACCATCACTCAGAATGCCCCCACACCCTTCCTTCTCCTTCCCGTGGAATTATAGGCTGAACATGATACCATAATGTTACAGAATATCCCTCTGGTTGGTGGGGGTCAGCTGTCCCAGCTGTGTCCCAGCTCCGCGTGCATCCCTCACCTTCTCACTGGTGAAGTGGCGTGAAAGGCAAAAAAGGCCTTGGCTCTGTGTAAGCCCTGCTCAGCAATAGCTGAAAGATCCCTGTGGTGTCAACTCTGCAGCATAAATCCAAAAAATACCTCCTTATCAGTTTCTATGAAGAAAATTAACTCTACCCCAGGCAAAACTAGGACACTTCAGATGATAAACTTCAGAAAAGATAAATCCTAGTATTAAACTCTTGCACCAGGACATAAGTATATACAGACTACTTAGGTATATATATCAGAATACTGAAGATGACTACTTTTGCTTTTCTGGAAGAGTAAAAAGACAGTACAGAGTATCCAGTGATGCCATCCAAAGTGTGATGATGGGAGGAAATCACAACACATGAATTGACAAACATTTTGAGGTCAGAAGGAAAACAAGCATGGAACCTGCCATATTTCAGGAAGTTTTTATTAGAGAACGAAATAAGGTATAGTCCTTTTTTTCTTTTCCTCATACTAATGATTGAACACCAATAATATTAACTGTGAGACTTTGGTATCCTTCTTTTCTCTTCTGTCTCTTTCTATCAAAATCTTAAGGAAATATTCTTCCTCATGGCAGAGACAATAATTCAAACCATGTATCTTACAGTAGTGAAAAAAATCCTAAGAAATATAGCACATGTAAACCGTATTTATAGACACAGAAATGCGTATAAAAATATTAGGTTCAGAAAATAGTTTTATAATTGTATTTCAAAGCTGAAGTTTTTGAAGAATAAATTGACTTATCTTCACAGGCATTTTAATAAACCATTTTCTACAAGTGCACCACAGACTAAAGCTGAAGGAGGTTTGGTTCCCTTGAGAGAAAGGTTTTCTGTCAGGATGAGGATGTGCTTTTCTGACAGATTTAGCAAAGCTTACTAACTTTACTGACAGGGTTAAGGAGAAGTGGTCATTTCTTGTATAGCCTGGGACTTCAGCAAGCCAAAAAAGGGATAAGAACAAATGTGCACCCTGTAAGAAAAAAGGCCTGAGAGAAATAGAGGGAAAGCTCTTTTATAGTAATGATTCCCTAGTCTGCTAAGCAGAAAATGGATTTTTTTGAGACCTCAGTCTAAGAGATGCACAAAGAACTTCACAGCATGCATGCAGGATTATACACAACAGTTGTTTAAGTCCATCTGCGTTTTTACATTCTTCCTGTGAGGGGATCTGACACCCTATTCCACACCTCAATAAATCCCTACAGATTGCATACCTAGTACCAAACAGAAAAAAAGTAAAATAGTAGTCTTGGTACTACTGTCAGTCACAGCTGTTGCAGGAAGACAACTGGAAGCCAAAGAAAAAAGTGAGGGAGAGATGACTATTCTTATAAGTAATACTGTGGCAGACATTTGATTTTTGATTTAATTTATTATTTTTTACACCTTTTCCTCCTCTCATGTTAATATCTAAAAAGTACCATTGTTCGACTTCTATTATTTCTGTTTTCTGTGTAAATAGTTATTGCAGTGTCAGATGGGTAAAGTAACCTTTTGTCTATTAAAATACCCAATATATTAAAATAAATTGCTGTTCAAAACTACTTCTTTGGCTTCAAAAATAATGTTGAGCCCTACAGATATACAGTAAGTCAGTGAATCAAAATTCACTTTGCATCCATTTAACTGTTCAAAAGAAGTTCCTTCTGTATCTGCTTAAAAGATTTAAGGGGAGAGAGAATAATAGTATGCCCTTGCATGTATTTTTCTGAGGCTAACCAACATTGTGGAATGACATTTCTTTTGCATTTAAAAAAAATAGATACCTGTGAAGTTTTATATCATTCTTTTGTTTTAAGGATCGACTGACTATATGAAATACCTAGCCAAGGCTATCTTTTTGCAGGTAAAAACATCCAAAAAAAAAAAAAAAAAGAAAAATTTTGGTGTCTCTGCCTTCAATAAGGAAAATTACCCAGAAAATACTTAACATGTAATAATTGGATGAAACTGTCCGAATAGAACATTAAATGAAATGAAGGCACAGGACTATTTTTATTTAGGTGCTTAAATATTTTACGATACCATGCCATACAAGGAGTTTATTGGCAGAATGGTTTCTGGCAGCACTCAAGTGTAAAGAGCTGTCGCAGTAATACTGTTCAGTAGGCATCAGCTCGGGTTTTTTCACAATGAATCTAATGAAATAAAGCTAATAACCACAAAATGTACAAATGAATAAAAGTATATAAATTATACTAGAGTACATCAAACTCTAAAATTCCCGTTGGTTGCTCTTCATAAATGGACTGGGATTATGATGGCCTTGTAGCAATTCCAGTACTCAGCTTTCAGAGCCTGGTTTAAACCTACTGTTGAAAAAATCAGGTGGCCACTCGGCAGAATCCTAGGAAAGACTTGTAGTTGCACTAGTGGGAGTCATTGCACATGCAGTTTAGAGGACTGTATCCACATCTGTTTAAAGTCAGTCAAAAGAAACAAGAAATTTAAGGATACAAATTAGCAGAACTCTTTTAGATATCTACCTTAGGCCGAGGTGATTCATGACCTAAACATGTCTATCTCTCCCTATTCCTATTAAGTAGAAGTTAACATAGACAACTCAAAGGTCTGCTTTCATAACTCTCTTCCACAATCCTCTCATTTCAAATCTATGAAACAACATCTTCAAAACTTCCATACCTACTAATTTTAAAATCCAGGCATTTCTCAACCATGCCCTTTCTGGTAATCCTGACAATTTGGAGGTAGAATTTAGAAAATTGCCAGATCTTCACAATTGGACACATCATCAGGAGACATACTTAATTGTCCAAGTACACAGAAATTCAGAAATATTGAATTTTATTTTCAGAAGGACTCAGCATGAGTATGAATTTTCTGACTGAAAACAGGGTGACTGCGGTAATTCCAGCAAGCTGTGAGAGCTAGAATTTTGAATTTATGAACACAAACTCCTCATTGGGACGGCAAGCAGGCAAGCAGCCAGTTCCACTAGAGGTTTACAGCTAAGCACCAGTGGTGAGATAATTCTGAACTGGCATGGAAATCTGGATCCAGTTCATGCTCCTCTGAGAGCCTGTGGCAGTCAGAAGGCTGCCACCTAAAATTATTTTTATAGCTGAATGGTAATTGTTAGGGAAAATGTCAGGTCAGATCATTCACAAAATCACATGGGATTCAGTAAAAAAGGTTGTTAGATGTTAACAGGCTATTTATGGTTAGCACCTTGTTCTACCTTTACAGCCACCAGAAGGAAAGTGGCAGATTATATTCTCTAAACACTTCTTCTCAATTACGTCTCTGTGCTTGGCCAGGACATAGCTTTTGATAAATTCACTCTTTCACTTTTTGGGCAAAATGCCAACATAAGCAAAAATGTTCTTACCTTTTCTTGGAACTCAAAGTGTCTTTGTAGCACCTTTAATTTTGGGTTTTTTTTTGTGACTAGTGATAAATAATGGACTGTATTCTGAGAATGAATATAAATTCTTAATATGAATATGAATTCCTTATACCATAGGGATTGGACTTCACAGTAGGGAAGACTGATGATTACTTATCAAACTTTTTTTTAGAATCTACTTTAATCAGAGTTGTTACAGCACAAATATCTGACAAGAAAATGAATAAATCATGGGAGATATAAGAGAAAACTTCTGACTACCAAGAAACTAAAGGATGCAAAGGAAACACCAGTCAAATTAATTGGTTGCAGCTCCTAAGTTTTGTCTGCAGGTGTTTGATCCACAAACAATCCTGTTTCCTGATATCTATTGGTAGAATTAAAGAATATTTTGCTTTTTCAGTGTCAGTGAAATGTATACAACAAGGACTTTCAAGTGTATCAAATGTGAGAAGCTTATACACAGCAGATTTAAATGAAAATATTGTCATTAACAGCAGTTTTCAATAGGGTAGCTTAAGTTTCAATCAGGAGCTTAGATAGTGCAAACACAAATGCCCTGTCCCAAGAAAAATTCAAGGTTAGAATAGAATGGACTCTGAACAATCTGATCCAGTTGAAGATGTTCCCTTACCACTGCAGGTGAGGTTGGAGTACGTGGACTTTAAATGTCCCTTTTGACCCAAACCTTTCTATGAGTCTATGATAAAACAGTTATGGAAAGAGGAACTACCAAGGAATACTTAAAATGAGGCACACTTTCCCCTTCAGTTGTATCTATTTTTTTTTTTCTCTCCTTGTCTTTTTATTCTTCATTTTTAAATTTATGATTGATAAGGCCTGCAGGCCTCTCCTGTGGGCTCATGACGGCTCAGCATTGCCAGAATTGCCCACCACATGAACCTACTATAGGAAGGGTCATGCTGCAGAAGGAGCAAAACCTAGATGATGTTTTCATTTGTGCTGGGTACATGTGCTCAATGGACCATTAACATGGACCAGCTCCTCTCTCAGCTCTCCTCTGGCATCAGCATGCCCACAAGGGAAGAGGATGGAACAACTCCTCTGTGCTGGATCGGCAGCTGAAGTGTCCTGAAGAGAAAATGTTTTCAACCCCATTTGGCTCACAGTAGGAATTTGAGCAGAAAGCACAGAATAATGCTGAAGCAGATATGAGATGAGCCAAATGGTTCAGCTTCCCCACAGTCTGATTGTTTGAAACAATCCCATTTCAGCATACAATAACACACACTCTGGAGGTTTCAGTTTCCATATATAAAGTACATTAATTGGTTATGCTGTCAGGTTGTCTATGTCAGCAAAATGCCAAATTCTGTGAAAAATGCAGCAACTTAACACTGGATTTTAATTGAATGGGAAATCAGTATTGCATTATGAAAAAAATCAATCTCTTTGAAAATAGTGTGAAACATAAGCATCTCTAAAATTTGGCTTTTAGGTCAGAGTTAGGTTTCTTTAGTTGGTTGGGTTTTTCTCTCCAGATAGTATTTAATGAAATACAGTTCTTATGGGATATTTTTTTTCATGAAAGAATGTATTCTTTTAATAGTCTTTTTTTTTTTTTTTCCAGTAACTCTTATTAGAAACACTTTGTGAAGGTCCAGAACTCTGAGAAGTTTTCAACCTAAAAATTTTCCACAACTCTTTGCATCTTCTCTTCACCCAAAAACACAGGATGACAGAATAAAGGTAATAATTTAGGTTCTAAAGTTCACTATCAACTTGCTTGCAATCAGCTCACTTGCAATCAACTCAAACTTTATGTCTAATCTTTGTATGGTTAGTAAATATTTAAATGCTTTCAGGTTCTTTGTTGATCCAACATATTTAACAATGTAAGTGTACAAAAGATCTTTGTGTGTCTTTTCTTGGATCAGAAAAATGTTTTCTATTTGAAAATGCCCAACATAAGGATTCCATGGACTTCGGAGCTTAGTGCTTTTAAAATAAGCTATATTAGTAGAATACCTGAATGTCTAGGATCAGGATTTTTATCCCATTAGTGATATTTACAGCTTTACAATGTTTTTTGCTTTAATGAAAGCAAACAACTCTCACCAGATATAGCTGAAGCCTCACAGCATAAGCAATTGTATAATCAGCCAAGACCTTTGAAAATCTTGGACTTAATCCTATACTTATTTGCCTTAATTAAATCATCCTGGTTGTGAAAGGTGCTACCAGCATTCTGAGCCTCAAAATCAAGCAGCTTTTAACCATGATCATCCAGTCAGGAACATCTAGCCTGGACTTTAAACTTCACAATCAGGGTGAATAACTATGCTGATATATAAACAACCAATCTGTACTTGCAGATATAATATCCTAATAATTATTGATTTAAGATCCTAATAGGAACCATCCTAAAAATTGGTTCTAAAAGCAGGGTTTCAATATAAGTATGACAAGTATTTCACTTCTGAAAACCTAAGTTTGGAAGTCAGGCACCTAAAACTAAAATAATATATCACATATCACATATAGCATAACATGTTAAAAAAAAAATGCTGTCTTATCTGCCAAGTGGAACTATCTAAAACACAGAGAATATATTATGCAAAGATTTAGTTAAATGCATTAACAACAGGGGAAAACTATAATTATCCGTGAAAATTGTTTTGTTTATTTAAAATTTTGAACCTGAATACTCCTTCAAAATACCTATCCAAACTAAGTACCTCAATTTGATTTTGATATTCTTTACCTAGGAGAAACTAATATGAGTTCAACTACTCTGTGAAATGTTTGCCTTTTCCCATTAAGTAGAGAGGAAGCTGTGTAAGTGTTTTCTTTTTTAATTTGTCAGGATAATAAATTAATTAAATTGTCAGGATGAATTCAAGGCCTAGGAGTGTGAAAACATATCCAAAGCCAGAATGGTTTTGGTTGCGACAGAGATAGACACCTGGATTTTGTCTCACAGCTAGACCTGTTTATGTTTAAGAAACTGTGCATTGCTGCTAGTAAGTACATATTTCTGTACAGTCCCAAAGTGTCAGCTGCATGTCTGTGCTAAAATTATTCTCAGAGTGTGAACTAGTCCTTTTCTACATAAACTGAGGCATTGATTGTATTCAATGGCCTTTCCTGGATGTGTTCCAATGTATCTGGTAAAGTCAAGAAATATATTTCTGCTGGACAATGCTATAGGTCTCCTTGATAGGCACAAAAGATACCAAGCAACATGCTGAAGATATCTAGTAGCTGTGAAGCTGGAAAGGTTGATACATTGGATGGAATCTGTAGAAATATATAAAGAAATAAATTATATCTGCACTAATATAAGCATAGAAAAGAAATCAGTATCTATTAAGAGCACTGAAAACAGTGACTGAAAGTCAGGACCTGCTCTTTGCTGCTCCTAGGCTTCATTCCTGAATTACAGAGACAAGACCTTTTCTCTGAAAGTCATTTGCCTTGAGGAATTTTGCATTTCTTTTTCAATGTTTCATAGCTGCAAGAGAAATCTGGAGTGACATAATGACAGAGAAGTTCACAGGATGATGATTATAGAAAAATGTCATGCAAATTTAGACTCCTACAGGTCTCTCATTCTCTAAGTGGATATCTGGTCCATGAATATATTCCATAAAAAAAGCAGAAGTCATCAGCAGCTTTTCAAAAAGCAGGAGTCTGTAACTATGGTTAATCATAATTCTTCTCGGTGTGTGTGTGTGTATACTGGGAGATAAACTCAATGCTGATAGCTGAAGCTAAGTACAACATAAGGGGGGGAAAGAAATACACAAAACACAGAAGTTTTGCACAGGGACAGAAACATAAGTCTTGATCCCAGAGAACTTCAAAGTCAAGCAAGTGCTGCGTATTTTCACAGAGATTTTCTGGAACCTACATCTGTATTTAAGTGCCTAAATTCCACCTAACATATTGGAGCTATGCCAGAAGAAAGCTAAATAAAGAGAAGGAAAACAAACCTTTTAACAAGATAAGCAGAGTTTTCTTTTCAATACAGAGAAATTTGTTTCTTTTCTATTAGTATACAGATTCCATTCTATCCTGTTTATAATTTATAGAACTCTTCATAATAACCAAAAAGTGGTTCATGTACCTTTAATTTAACTTTATATACATGTAAATAAAATAGTTTTTTACCTTTGGGAAATTTTCTTTGTGTAGGTTTGTTTATTTTCATTATGTCTACATATTTAAGTTCTACATGTGGTGCAAGGATCTGTTTAGTTAAATATAAATCATTAATAGTACAATCACAATATTAAATATTGCATAATTTCACTGACATATTTTCAAATTATTAATATAAGCTTGTTGAATTTTTTACCTTGAAGACAACCTTAAACTGTAATGGATGATATATGACTGAATAAATAATCTTCCAGGAGACTAAAATCTCTATGAGCTTAAAATATCTTAAAATATTTAAAATACTTCTTGGCAAACAGTGGTACGACTTAAATAGGCTTACAAACATCATTTGAAATTGCTTTTATCATCCCCAGCTTAGTATTAATCTATGTAATGTGGTACCAGAGAACCTGAAAGAATGAAAGGGAGCATACTTCTAGTCAAGATTCTTGAGGCATGACATGCTTATAGTCCTGGATGTAAACACACCAATTATCTTACCTTTTTCATCAATACTATAAAGCATGCATTCTGATTTTTTTCCCCTAAATCTGAATAGGACAGCAGTAAGGAAATTGCTCTAATGAGTGAAGGAACAAAAAAGGTATTTTTTTGAATTTATTTTTTTCTGAATTGATTGAGTAACACTGGTATGTGTTGCAGTGTTCTTATTTCCATGAATGACTACTAATAAAGTAGAAGTGGAATACATGGTCTGTTGCTCACTGGTCTTCAGAATTCTACATTTTAAATTTTCTTAAGTACTTAAGTTTATTAATAAAATGAAAACCCTAAAAAGGTAAGAGCCGACATATAATTCAAAATAATGCTTAAAATATTATCTTCTTTTGTTGCAGAAAGATCACTTGATGGGGAGACTACATACCATATTAAAACAATCAACCTTGCAGCTCAAGTAATGTCCTACTAGGCTGCACTTTGATAATTATGTGAAGATTGGCCTTAACACCAGTACATTTTTAAATTTTTAACACAAAAATGGATGAAACCTGAAAAGATATTGTTAAAATCTGTTAAATATTAGTTCTAATAATAAACATAAATACATCAGCAGGGAAAAGATGCACAGAAATGCGCTTCAGATATGCTTAAATATAATTTATGTTATTAAAGCTGAGAATAGGCTAATGTTTTTCCTGAAAAATTTCTTTCATAAAAATAAAAGATAGGTATTGATATCTTGATATATCCTGATATATTGATAGATATTATGTTTATAACTTGCCATAATAAAGTTTTTAAAATAAATTGCTATTTCTAGGAGATGTTGTGTGTTTCAGCTAACATAAAGCCTGTAGATGGACTGCTTCCATTTGCACTATCTTTTGATGTTTTGAGTGACAAGTAATATGATATTGACACTGACAAGCTTGTGTGGCAAATCATCCTGAAATCATCCGAAGGAACATGAACCAAAGTAAGCAAAAACACTTTCAGTGATCTTTGAAATTTTCTGTAGAAACTGAGGTATTTCTCCAAAACTACATGCCAATACTTTAAAAAAACCTATTAAATCTGGGAGCTGGGTGTAAACATGATCTTAAAAAAAAAAAAAAAGTGCCTAGTAGAGCCAAATGACAAATATATGCCTTTATCTGAAAACTATTATGCATCTTCAGAAGACTGTGAATTGCTTAAATAAAAATTGTTGTTTTTACTGTGAAATATCTCATTAGAATAAAACATAAAAAAAATCTGTGTTACAGAATAGCAATTTTGTATGTGTCAAATATTCACTGAGTTACATGTTACTATATCAGTCACACAGTCACATAGTAAATGTCACATTTCTTAAGGATAGGTATCCCCTTGTCCAAGATGTTCAGTGTTTCTCAACCAATGTCCCAGATGCCCTGTTACTTCTATGTGTGAAATCAGATACAGCAACAAAGTAGAGATGGGAGAAGCAGACTTAGCAACAAAATATAATGCATATGCAGATGAGTGGATTATAAATAAAATACTATTCCAAGACAACACTGAAAGAGGGAATAAATCCTAAGATGGAAATCTCTGTGCAACAGCATTATGAAATCAGATTTGTATTTTCTTCTCTTAGATATACAACATATTTTGTGAACTTCTATTTTTTAACTTCTTTTTTTTTTCCCGCTTACACTCAGAGTTTTATATCTCTGCCCTTGTGAGATTTAAAACTTGATGCACTGAAAGAATCTAACTTTTAATGCCATTATTATTTTTACTGCAGTGTACAATGAAAATGGTGATGTACTTCTGCATAGGGCCTCCTATATTTTCTGAAAAATTTGCTTTAGAGAATAAGCTAGCATGCTGTATGTCTTTAAAGTAAGGCATACTTTACATACTAGTAAAGTTTACTAGTATGTTGCCATCTGCTCTTCTAGAGAAAAATTAACTTCTTTAATGTTATAACTTTCAGACCTCAATAGCAATCTTCCCATGTTCTCCACCTACTCAATATATTCCTCCTGTTCCTCTACTCATTAGCAGAACCAGATTTTGTTCACCAAGGAAATTCAACTTGGCATTTCTCATGCATACATATACATAGATACATATGTGTACATAAGTATACATATTCCCACATATTAACATAGCTAGAAGCACTTGCAATGTTTGTATGAAAAATAAGGATTGAAAAGTTTGGTCTCTTTTCAGTTAAAGAATAACTAGAGTTCATTTTATTTTCAACTTTAAAAAATTCACCATTTTTCAGGATATGGAGTGACATCAAAGACTAAAATAATAATAATAACCTATATATATAATTTTCCACTATTTTTTTTTTTCACATTTCCTCCTTTCTCCTCTTCTTAACAAGCAGATTTGAGTTACTCTGAAAGAAGTCATGAGTGGTGAGGGTGGTGAGAGTATAGGAAAGTGAGAGTTAGTGCACACGACAGCAGAGCAATAAGGCTCAAGAGCTGATAGAGACTATCAGTAAATATACAGACTAGGGTAGAATTTATTCTTCTCAAAGAAGAATAGATTCAGGGTTTTAACCTAACCTGAGATATGTGAAATGTGACAATTTAAATCTTAACAAAGCTGAACTTTTATGAAGTATTAAATTCATTACAATAGATTCAGTCCATCTAGATCCTACCAAAACTAAGGACTAGAAAACAAAAATGCACCATCAGCTCGGTTGCAAAAACCCTTTTATGTCTTTATTGCTGAACAGCCATTACAGATTTCTTAACCTATTAGGAACACCACTTTCAACTCTCAAATTCTGTGGGCATACAACCTGACATTCACAAGTGTTCAGAAGCCCTTGTTCTGAGATTTTGATGATCATCTACCTGATACCTACAGCTTCATTGTGATAAGCATTAGGATGAATTTAGGTTGCCCTAAAAAAATTCTGATATATTAATGGTGTCCCCAGCATCAGTAAAAGTAAAGTAATTTGAAGGGTCCATGCACAATAAATTGCACAGGAAATTAGCAATTTCACTGAGGAACAAGCGACACAGGTAGCAGACTCCTTGACTTAAACTATGCATTAACCCATGGGTAATGCCATTCTCCACTCTTTCATTTGAACTGTGTGTGGTGCAAGGAGGCAGAAAGAGGATAGAGAAATTAGAAGTGCATTATTCAGTTAGGGTGAGCTGTGGATATTCAAAAGCACCTTTGTCTCCGCAGTGATGATCTGGGGATATTTCACAGTCACCTCCATTCAATGAATTATATCCCCATTGGAATCTAAGATAGATGTTTAAGTCATTATATCAAACAGGGTCTTTTTTTAAAATAAATTTTCTCTTTTAAACCTTGGCTTCTGTTTGACCAATATTGTAAATATTAGCATTCACACTGTATTTTGAAAAAAAAAAAACATTTGCTGGTATATGCTAACAAACTTTCTTTTCTGTCCAAACAAGGACTCTGTGATTCATCAAAATATATATAGATCTAAGGACAAACTATGAAGTAGATATTTATCTTCTTATGGTCACACTCGCACTCAATCTCAGGCACAATTTCCCCCAGAGATTTTGG
This sequence comes from Rhadina sibilatrix, assembly GCA_013400275.1. NCBI lineage: Eukaryota > Metazoa > Chordata > Aves > Passeriformes > Phylloscopidae > Rhadina > Rhadina sibilatrix. The sequence continues at coordinate 106,566 of VWYO01008086.1, forward strand.
AGTTGGCATCCTTAGAGGTATTCTGATCTGTTTGGACATGGACCTGATGTCTATACCCAAGTCCAATTATGTCTAAATCAGACAATGGATTTCATCTCATTTGGAAAACTTACACAGTAGTTGGACAAGGGTTTCCTTTTCTAAGGGTTTTGATGCACTGTGGATCTGATTAATCAGGTAATAAAAGATGTTTTAAAAGAAGAAAAAAGGCTTTATGAAAATAAAGTGCAAGAATAGAGATAGAGATAGAAATTATAAGTACCTCTGACTGGCAAATAACTGAAGGCAACCCTAATTGCATCCATCATACAGGCTGTACAGGAAAAGTAAATTAAATTTGGTCTGCTATTACAGTGATATTTCGTATTGTACATCAGTACATAGTGTAAATTATTGATTATTAAACTATTGCCCACTTGAAATCATGCTGAATCACATTAAAACAACTATATTACTTTAGATTTCATCTGAAATTAGCAATCTAATGAAAAACAAACTTGTACAAACACTTCAGTGCCCCAAATGATTTTTCAATTTGAAATGAATGACATTCAGATTAAAGCAGTGAAAATAAAAAAAAACAAAACACATACTTGTGCATTCTGCATTCTCTTTGCTTTTAAACCCTTGATCACCTTATCTAGATTATTTTATGTGTACTTATTCAGATAATAATATTGTCATTTTTCTTTTCCTGCTTTAAGAACTGTCAATTATTGCCATGTCATGCAGATTTTTTCTAAAGTGAAGTAAGTGTTGTAAGCCTCTGACTTCCCAATGAATCAACAGAACAAGGACATAATTCTCAACTGGTTTTACATTAGCAGGTAATGATGATATTATCCTTCAAATGCTTTCTTCATGTTAGTGGAAGTAGAACAGTTCTTGTATTTATCAAGGCTACAGGATGGCAACAGGGCTTTGTGCATACTTTTCTTCTGGTCCAGAGTTGCATGGCTTCTGACATGGCAAAGTGAAGAAACACAGCTAATTTAAACACATCAGGTTTGATTTGTCTGTTTTGAATTCACCTACCTAAACTTCAGGTATTTTATCTACTCTTGTTCTCCTATAGTTAGTAAAAGGAAAGGGGTCATTAATCTACCATCAAGGCACATTTCTCTCATATGCATCAAGGGGATTCTCCAAATGGCTTCAGAAATCAAAAACTTAGGAATTCGAAACATATTTGATTATTCCAAGAGGCTGTGCCACTTATTTCTATACTTTAATAATTTCTCTTACATACATACATGTCTCCTTCCTCTATCCATCCACACAATCACAGAAAGGTTGATGGTGGAAGGGTTGCACACTGTATACTTGGACTTGCAAGTATCACCCATATACCCTCAATCCTCTCAGCAGTGTCAAAAAATACTATCAAAAAAACTTATGTCAAGATCTTATTATCACCTTTATTTACTCTGGATTCTCTCACTCACCACAGGGGACCTGATATGGTCCATGCAACAGAAGATGAGGCCAAGATGTTATTGAAGCTCATTAATGTGGAACTACCTAATATAAGCAAAGTGAAGAAGGAAAATAACCCTTAGGCATTAATTTTTCACTTTCACAGAATAAATCAAGTTTATTGTATTTTTTTGTTCAAACACTTTGTTAATTTGCTCAATGTTATTTAATTCCTGTGTAGTCAGTGCTGTACAAAAGCAAGTAACTCTCAAGTGTAATAGTACTACTTTTGCATTTATGGTACCATAAAGTGTAAGAGCTACTTAATGTGGATATATATTCTCAGATATCCCTGCAGAGTTTTATATGTTAGAAAAATTGCATGTCTAGTAAAACCAAGACTTAGTGAATATAAAAATGCCACCCTGTCTTATAAACCAAGTTTATCAGTTGCAGTGTATTTTCCACATACTTCTCATAATGCTACTTATAAAAAACTTCTTTGTGTATTATGGGTTTGTCAGGTTCTAAGGAAGAAAGCAAAAAACCAGGTAAATATTCCCTATGCATTTCAAAATCTGATTTCTAAATAATAAGAAAATAGCAACAATCCACATTTCATGAGTTATGTAAAATGTTATCCCTTCTGCTGAAATGCTTGATTGAGATACATTACTACAAGCATCTGTCATTATTCTTGCAGATATTTCAACTGAGCAGAGTGCTGAGCATTATCAAAGGTAGTTCTTTTTTCTCATGCAATTCAAGCTATCAATTAAAAACCTCTTAGACTAAACTTCACAGTGACCAGACCAACAAAAAATCCACATCTTAGTTCTGTGAGCACAGCTGAAACAAAACCTTTGAAGACGCCTGGGTAGTGGAGGTAGTGGTGCATAATTGGGAGAGTTTACTAAAGAATTAGAGATGTTCCATGTGTTGTGTATATTTTCTACCCTTCCCAGTATGCCAGCCTGCATGCAGTCAAGTGTACATCTGTTAACATCATAACTGGATGATGCTACATTTTTATTTCCAGTGAAAATGAAGATCAGAAAAACCTCTCCTGGTAAGCACTTCTGACTGTGCTAGCCAGCTTCCCCATAGCTCTTCTCAATCACTAGTGATCAAATTATCTGCCTTGGGTACTAATTGTTTAGGAGGTACTTTTGGCGTTCCAATGTGGCCAATAGAAATAGAGGTAAATAGAAGAGAAAGACAAAACTCAGTGAGAAAATCAGCAACCTGAGTTCTACAGAGTGTAACAACAGAAAAATGTACTCTGGAGCAGCACTACTGAGAACTATATTTGACACATATGTACATTGGAGACTATGAAGTTTTACTGATTATCAATTCTGACTTGATTTATTTTATTCTGTATCTACAACGCAGCAAGAAGACAGAAACTTAAACAAGACACAAAAGCACTGAAGTAAAAAAAAAACAAAACCACAACACAAAACAAAACAAAAAAACCCCACCAACAAAAACCGCAAAAAACTGAACAGAAAGAAAAAAGCTTTCTTTGCAAAGGCAGCTGTTTCAACCTGTGTAGGAAGTGAAAAAATATGAAAAGTTGTTCATGGTGGGTAGGAAAATGAGATTGGGGCTATTTTTAAAAAATTGTGGCTGCTTATATCAGAAAAAAAATAGGGCAGAACATGACAATATGTTAAGGGTCAAAAGTGAAGTGTAGGAGATCTAGAATGATGGATATGTTGGCAAGTGAGAAAAAGAAACCTGTATTTACTGCCAAAAAGGGAGAAGAACTAGGGATGAAAATCAGTTGATTGAGATAAAAGGAAGGGAGAGGAGGAGGAAATTCGACTGTGAAGTTTAGACAGATCGGAGAAGTGGGAAGTCAGGTGTAAAGAGAAGTGGTGATTGCATTTGCACCTATAATTGCAGATGTTGACTGATAGCCTCGTATTAAATAGCCTGAGTTGTAAGAGCAAAAGCTAAGTAAGCAAAGGATAGGAATTTTAATGAGATTGTGGAAAAGAAAGGGTTATGATTCTACTGGTTCAACCACTTTTTGTTTGTTTGTTTTTGGGGATTTATTTGTTTGGTTGTGGGTTGTTTTTTTTTTTTTTTT
>VWYO01008086.1:110117-138822 GCA_013400275.1 Rhadina sibilatrix
TTTTTTTTTTTTTTTTTTTGTTACAAATAAATGGTGACTAGTCACTTCCTATGTGTTGAACACAACACTTATTATGTTGATTCAGAAATTCTCTTGTTACTTGATGGTATCCATGCGACTGACTCCAAGACAACAACCTTTACAACTGTGACATAAATACAGATAAATCTGGAAATCATTACTCACAGTAGGTCAAGAATAAAACCAGCTTGGATATTGAAAGAACATTCACAGTCACAAGAGGTAATATTTATAAATTAATGTGATCTACAATTAGACACCAACATTTTTCAAACTAAGAGCCACCTACAAAATCTGGCCAGAAGTAATACTATGATATTCTGAGCTTGTATCTTCTGTAGGAAAGTGATGCTAGACACCACTAAGTCATTACTCAAGTAAGTATTTTAATACAAGCAGTAAAATTCTAGAAGATATCTGCTACCTGAGACAATGTCCCAAATAATGGTCAGAAGCTTGACTTGCCTGTAACAGGGAGGAAGTTCTCTTATGCATAACTATTACCTATTGCCCCTCATTACCCTAATTTTGTCCCTGCTGTGTTAATGTTATTACATTTTCCTTTATCCTAAGAGCAGCTTGAGAGTTGTTCATATATGATAGTCCAAAAGGTGTGAAATAAACTGTGAAGTTTTATTAATCATAGATTTGAGGAGGTGGAAGAACTATAAACAGTATAATCTAGTATGTAGACTTTTGCATTAATGATGCAAAAGGGAACTGAAGAGTATTCTTGCCCTTTATGCAAGCAGGAAAAAAAAATGCACTGCCAATATTGGAAATCAAAGGGGGAAAAGGACATAATGCTGGCAGAAGTTTGGTTTTGGTTGTTTTGTTTGCTTTGTTCTGTGACCCTCATAGTGACCTCCAAGACTGTCTCACATGTCTTACATACATTCTCAGAGATATATTCTCAGAGATGATGAACATAATGTAGGGCTGAATTTTCTCCTTTTCCAAGCAGGTGCTTGGAATTTTCTTTGTTCATTTTTTTACAGGTTTTTTATTTAGTTGTGAGAAAGTTACTAAACAGATGGGATCTGCATTTTGGCCACGTAAGACTGAAATGGATTATAGTCAGAAGTGTTTAGTGCACCACACCTGCCATGCGATCATATTATCACTTGGATCTAGATTAGAGTGCACAATAATAAATAGAACCACATTTTGGACAGAGACATGCATTTGGAATAAAAAATCTCCCTGATATCTGGAGTTTTATTTACAACTACTTTAAGATTCACCCTTTCAATCCCTTTCTGTTGTTTTCCTAGGTTCCATCTAGTTAAATACCAGTGGCATAGATGGGGATGGAGAAGAGAGACATATACATCACTGAATCCTAGTGCACCTCTCAATTCTTGGTAAACTTACACTCTGCATTAAAAGATACTGGTCAACAGTGTCACATAGAGCATTGTCAATAGAGTCCATGTGTTGTGGCTAGACATAAAAAAACCCAGTTAACTGTGATGCTCAATTCTGGCCTTCCAAATTTTGTTCCAAGAACCGATTTTTGGGGAGCATTTATCAGATCACAGCTGGTTCCTAGTATATTTGTTACTACTCCAGAAAAGCCTGTCTGGTCCAGTGGAGAGGATTTCTTCGTTGCATACAGATGTAATCAAGAATATCACTGAAGTTGCTCTGCTGTTTATTTTTCTGCATAAACAGCTGCTGTAGTTGCCATACCAGTGGTTGTATGAATGACAGAAGAGGTGACATAAAACATTGTTTTGTAATTGTGCTAGTAAAAGAGAAAGTTCCTGTGGTGATGAACATAAATCTAATTCCTTCAAAAGAAAGTGAGAGATTAAGGCTTTCTTTGGTGTAAGACTCCAGAATTTATATATTAAATAGGATGCAAATGGCCCAGATTGGAAAATTTCACCACTTTCCCCAAACACCATATTACCTCTATTAAAACACCTAAAAGATCTTTATCACTCAACAACAGCAGCAGTAGTAATGGTAGTAGTTGTAGCATTAATAGCAGTTTTTGCATTTCCACCAACAGTCTAGCTCCACCTGCTGAAATATTTTACTTGACCAAAATCTTGGCATTAAATTTTGGAGAGTTTTCCTTAATGCTTTGAGGCAGTTTTTTATTCTTGATTCAAGGTGACTCTATTATGGTGTCATACATTAATGTACAAGGCCACTGACTGGATTAAAATCCTTTTTGTTCTTCCTGCTTTTCAAGGAGCCTGAATATCAAGCAAGAACTGTAATGGAAATTCTTAGTATACTGCTTTAGGTCCTTTATACTAATTCTGTTATTTTCATACCTTTCTCTTAAAGTATTTAAAGAATATTTTTATTCAAAAGATAGAAATAATAAATGTTAAAACAATACAATAGAAATATTTTTTATGTATTGATATTTCTTTTATTTTGAAGGGGAAGAGAATTTAGAAACAGCTTTTCTCCTTTTGCCATAAACCAGCTATTCAGCAAGAAAATCAAGGACAAACCAGCCTCTTTATACTATATTAATGACACACTGTTTCAATATCTAGTATGATAACCCATTTACAAAAAACTGATGCATAAAATGCACTAGTCATTTAATCAGACTGAAAAGAAAATAGTTCAGCAATATAGAAGGCAAAAATAGTTTAGCATAAGTTAAAAAAAGACATCATCAATATTGTTTGACAGCACACAAGGACATAATTTATACCAAAATGCCATGAAGCCATTATTTAAAAATTTCCTCAGGTGAAGGTAGTGTCTGTGGAAGTGTTTGCTTCTTCTCTTCACATTTAAGCTTGCAAGCAATACTTTGAGATATTTCTGTGTATTTTGTTGAAATTGTCTAATAAATCTTGACTTACTTAGCTGCTTCTGAAGCAGGTCATTCAAACAATGTGGTTAAGTAAGCACAACGTCCTAAAAGTTATGTTGACTTTGTAAACCTTGGATTCAATGTCAGATAAGCTAAAGCAGCCAATTCAGTCATGTCATTTTAGCAACTGCAATCCCTGTATTAAAATTCATTTAGCAGTGGGGTGTTTTTTTGTTTTATTTTGTTTTGTTTTCTTTTTTTTTCATGGAAAACAATTACATATGTTCAGCTAGGAGATTTATGAGAACATTTCTATTTGATTTAAATATGTTTTTAGGTGTTGATTATTTTTTAGAATGTGCATTGATTAGTCATTCCAACAGCTTTCTGCTTGCAAAGACCTGTGTACATTTTTGCCATCAATATTTGGAAAAACTTTCTTTTGCATCATATGAGGATTTCATGCTGATTCTTAAATTAATACCTAGATTTTACATGATACACAGCTCCAATGACAAGAAATTACAACAATAGGCTTAAAGATATTATCTTTCTTTTAATTCTTTGGGTGAAGAATTAATTCTTTCCTATGCAAAGAAATCTGAAGCTCTGAGTGTGCTCCAGTTCTTTATCTAGTAAAACTTAATCTAATGTATCCAAAATACATTCAACCAGGATTTCAAAAGAGTTTTTAACTAAATTATAATACTTAACCAATTCTTTTTTGTATTTCTGTAATTCCAAGGTACCCAGTGAGAATCAGATTTCCACTGCCATCAGTTCTAAGATGAAATACCTCCATCACTGATAACGTGCAGCAACTGCCACATTACAAGAGCACGTAGTAACAGGACAGAGAGTGGAATGGCTTTTAAGTGACAGAGTAGGTTTAGATTAGATATTAGGAAAAACATTTTATTGTGATGATGGTGAGACATTGGAACAGGTTACCCAAAGAAGCTGTGGATACCTCGTTCCTCGAAGTGTTTAAAACCAGGTTGGATGAGTCTCTGAGAAATCTAGTCTGCTGGAAAGTATCCTGCTCATGGCGGGGGGTTTGGAATTAGATGATCTTTAAGGTCCTCTCCAGCACAAGTCATTCTATGATTCTATGATTTTTATGTCAACCATAATAGTTTTTATAACAATTTTTAAAAATATAGCCTTGTTTGTATATTTTTAAAATAAATTAAAGGTCAGAACAACCTAAATGTTCTCCATGAATGAAAGAGAAAAAAAAAAGTAAAATAGTCGCAATATCTGTCTTATTAGTTCATTTTCCATCAGGAAGGAACACAGTTGTATTTAATGATAATAATAATTTAGGTAGCTATAAAAATACTTTTTGTTTATGATAGGAGAGAATACAGGAAAATATTGAATTTTTCTAAACTTCCTCTAGGAGCATAATCTCTTGCAATCTGTGTTTTTTTACATAGGTATCACAACCCCTTCAAGTCCCAAGGGATTTTTGATTAATTTTTTTTCATTTATAAAGATTAAAGGCTTCCATCAGAGAACAAAGGCAATATTATGTGAAAGGTGACCATTTAAATAGTCCCAACAGCAAACCATTAACATTAAATACATCCAGTGACGAGTCACAGACTAGACATTATTTTCCCAAATTAGTTCTTGAATAACTGCAAATAGATTTCAAATTCTAAGAACTATTTCATGCCCTTGAGCATTAACCTTTCTAACTGCAATCCAGTCTCCCACATTTCAAGACATAATTTTCATTTGTAGACAATATGAAAAAAAAGAAAAAGATAAATTAATTTAATAAGGGTTGTTTCAATGGTTTTTTTTCAGCTGAAGTCTCTGGTAACTTAATGATGATTTCTAGATCTAAATCATTAGGAATAAAGAAAAAGGTGCTTTTATTTTCACCCAAGTTATATTTTTTTTTATTTTTACTAAAGCAAGTTTAGTGTCATCTGCCTGCTATTGCCTCCTACTTATAGAGAAAATTGCCTGATGATTAATGAACTGAAGTTGGTAACAGCTAGTAATTTTTCTTAAGGTCTGAATTGAAGTCAAGAATATACTTCAAGCAATTTATTTTCAGTTCTTGTTTTAGGAATCAAAAAGCTGAAGTGTTGGGCGGGGTGGGTGGGGGGGAGAGATGCATAGAACTGTTCCAAATTTTTGTGGTTTTGGCTAGAAATGCCCCGTTAGAGCTGGACAAAAAAAAAAAAAATCTGTTAAAACTTGTATAATCAGGAAAAATTCTGCTTTCATAGAGAAAGCCAGGACACTCCGATTGCAGCCAGGCAGTGCAGCTCCCCCATGGGGCAGTGGGAGCAGCCTGCACCTGACAGGAGTCTGGCAGTGTGGGGGCAGCACGCAGCGACCCTGCCTCGGGGTGTGGAGGCACCTCCTGGGGCACGTCCTCAGTGGTGGGGTATTACATTAGGGGTCGTTGGCTGGAGAGACAGATGTCACAAACTCACTAAGCATCCTCATCAAACAGTGTGTTTTATTGTTTGAAACATCTTTTTGTAGGGGGTTTGAATTTCCTGGGTTTACATTAACTGATTAGTCTGGGTCTTTATACAGTCCAGCTCCCTGGCCACCAATAATCTGCATTTGGGGTTGAAAGGGATCGGTTGAGATCTCTGTTCGAGTTTGAATCTATGATTTTTCACTTAGGAACTTGTTTATTGAACTAGGAGAGCCAAATTGGGTTTCTTATTATAGCCAGATTTATCTGTCCAGTTACAGACTAGCGGTACTCTTACAGTGGGTGTGTTGGACAGGATTAGAAGCTGCAGGAGGCACACAAAGCTGGGGTAGTCATGTCTTCTGCAGGAGGAGGAGACTCCCAAGGCTGGGCAAGAGGGTGTGTGTTTGTGTGGGTGGGATTATGCGCACGTCAGAACTTTTTGGATTTATTTATTTACTTATTTTATTCTCTGTATCGTCCTCATGGATGAACAGTAAACATTCCTTATATGAAACAAGCACTTACTCTTAACATTGCCAGCCAGGGGAGGTGATTGTCCCACACTTCACTCACAGGTGCAGCTTCACCTTGAGCCTAGTGTGCAGTTTTGGGTGGTATAATATAAGAAAGTATAAACCTTTTAGGGACTATTCAAAGGAGATCTATGAAGATGGTGAGGGGTTTAGAAGGGAACTCATATGAGGAACAGCTGAGGTCACTTGTCTTGTTTAGCCTGGAGGAGACTGAGGGTGGCTTAATATGCAGTAGTGGTGAGAGGTCAAGGTGAGTGCCTATGAAGAGGCACCCTGGCTGTTGCTTGTTAGTGGGTTTTATATCCTCTGTAGGTCATCTGTTTTCTTGATGGCACTACTGCTCATCCAATCATCTTTGCAAAGTCTGGGACTTCTCTTCTGATTTGCTTTCATAGCCTCCAAACACCATTTTTGTTTTGCACAAAAATGTAGCTGAAGTTTTACGTATGCACATTTACCTATTGTTCACATTTTCATAGATAAAAAACAAACCTAAAATACAATTCATGTGGCCCAAGTCTCATTTAATTTAGTCACTAGTGTGAAATGTTGGCCAATTTTCTCCTTTCTGTAAAAAAACATTCATTGTTTTAGCTCCCAATTTGGAAAACAAATTAGCCACAAACACCTGACCAGGAAAAAAAAACAAAACAAAACAAAACAAAACAAAAAAAAAAAAAAAAAAAAAAAAAAAAAAAAAAAAAAAAAAAGTTGTAGCAGCTAAAGCAGCTAAACTAGGTAAAACAAAGCTGCAGTCAGGTAAAAAAAAGAACATAGATTCCACATAACCAATTAACCACATAACCCTGAGGGATTGCAAAACTATTGCAAAGTCTATGGGCCACAGTGATATTGTATACTGGAACTCATTTATTTTGCACAGTTTAAACAAAGTCAGGACTCAAACAGTGATTTTAGACATCCTCATAGATATCACTCGGGTTTTGCAAAAACTGAGTTTCCCCCACTTGACAAATAGCTGAAGCAATGTCTGAGTTCTTGGATTTTAAGTGACCCATTGCTGCTTTCATCTAGAGGTACCCATCTCAGTTTGTCTTTCAGATCAGAGTATTTCACCACTGAACATTTTGCAGCTAATACATAATTTTTTTCAGGAAAAAAGGCAATATTATATTTTCCCCCTAAAATTTTCAAACTCTGTAGAACTCTCCAATGTATAACAAAAGCTCATAATGGATATTGCATACTAAATGTATGCCTATAACACAGAGATTATTTGGAAGTAATCTTTTATGTAATATAGAACAGCATGATTGCAACACAACAGGGACATATATTGCCACATATTTCAATTAATCAGCCTTACTTTAAGAGATTTCTCAATTGTTCCCAGATTGCTTTGTTAATAAGAGAGGTGCTGTGCAGTGTATTGTGGATAAAGTCATCAGATTCTCAACATCTAAAAAGTGATATTTTGTGTCAGCTTCTATTATTATATTTTTTAAAATGGGGTATATTCACATGTATTTGGCAATACTTATCATTATTTCAGAGATAGGAATAATCCATTAGACTATGTTTGTACAGCAAACATCATGAGGAGATGACAACTTTGGGTATTTAAACAGCTAACGCCGAACAATGATGCTATAAATCAGAATCTGATTTTTATTTAAGGTATTCCTTAGCTTTCAATTATATTGACTTTTTCTTTATTATATGCAAATAATTTTGGGTGCATCTTTTATAAGGAAGCTAAATGCCTTATAGTACTATAGTCTTACAAAACCCAGTTTTATATATACTAAGAAATACCACCGAAATAAAGCATAACAGAATGTTAGATGTAGTAGAAACTATTTGTCTTAAAGAGAGAAAAAATTGTATGATTCATAACATTTAAATATTTAAATCTGAATCTTGATTTAGTCCCTTTAGATTTGTGAAAAGAACAAAAAAAAAACACCCTAGAAAGAGGAACAGAATTATCTGAAAACAAAATCCCAGTATTACAAAGATTACAAAGCATTCTAAACACTCTTACCAAAATTTATAAAATCATGGCTTTTTATTTTTCTGCTACAAAGAATAGTCTTTTTCAGTATTAATCTAAATATGCTAATAATAAGTCTATTACATAGCATTTTTTTAAAAAAATAGCTATCCTCTCAAGTCTTTTTTGTTGTCTTTTAAATATGAAATTAAAACTCCTTGTTCAGCTAGAACAAATATTTAATTTTAATTTAAAAAATGAATAATGGTCAGGTTTTATTCCTTTATATATTTGTTACCATGAGATAAAATTACGGATTCAAACTTATGTGCATGGCACTTCCTGATCTTCAGTCTTATATATTTTCCACAAATATTCTTCATTCCACTTAGAATGTTATTTCACTTTTTCTTTTTTTTCTCTGATGAAATGAAGAGGCAATTTGGACTTTTATAAGCACTAATAAAAACATTTTATTGCTGAATGGTTTTGGCAATCCTATTTGATGTTCGTAAGCTGTTTTAAAGAGAGAGTGGTTAAGAGTTGGTCGATCACTCTTCATAAGCATCTGGAATGCATTCTAGTTCTTCTTTACAATATTTGACATAGATACAGAAAAACACACCTGGAGCAGCAATGAATGCCTGCTTTGCTATAGATCTTTAGAAAAGCTCGTCTTCAACAAGTAGACACTAGTTTAAATTTTGTCAAAACCAGAGCTATCCTGTAATGCCCTATAAGTTGCAGAGCATGAGAAAAAAGAGCATAAACTAAGCCTTACTTTGAACTAGATCCAGATTTGTTCTTTTCATTTATGTTCACTGACAAAATTTACTTTGCTCTAGTTTTCAGCACATCCAATGCTGAAACTAATAGGTGGAGTTTTACATGTGTCCATTTTTGCATTGACAACAAGAATAATTTTTTTTAATTTTCCTATTGGCTTAATGAAATTAGTGAGACACACACACCCCAGACTGTGATTACATGTAACTGATGATATAAATGCAAATACAACGACTTGAGTGTTTAGAGTTCAATGACACTGATGAGAGGTGTTGAGTGCCTATGAGTAAGAGTCAGGGGGAAGGCCAACAAGGCAAATGTCATGGTAGGAGTCTCAGAGTTATAGACCACTCATCCAAGAACAGGTAAATGAAATATTCTATAAGCAACTGGGAGAAGTCTCACAATGGCTAGACTTTGTCCTTGTGCCAGACTTCAACTTGCTGCAAGTACAATTCAAAGAGGAAAGAGTCGAGGAGGTTTCTGTAGTGATATGATGCTTGGAGGTTGTCTTGGACATAAAAACCATGTAATTATCAATAGTTTTGTATTCTCAGAAAATTAAATTTTAATTTTAATTTCTGCACAAGCATATTAATTTGCATACAAACATATTTACAGAAATCTACTTTTTACATAAGTTACTACTTCTGAACTTAGTGTAAACATATTAATGAAAAGGATTGGGAGGACAAAAAAAGTAATGAAATTACCTCCATGTTATATTTGAAGTGATTTTTGTCTATGTGGAAAGACAAAAAAATGAATGTCCCTCAAAGGAAAAGAAAGAAAAAAACAAAACACCTCATCCTCTACAACAAAGTAAAATATAAAGAAAATCTGGATTTAATGTTAAATTAAAACGCTAAGCAGGTTTGTTTGTATGTACTATTCCTATTTTATAATGATATATTAAAAAAGATGCCTTCACACATGCACCTATAAAATGTGTGAGTATGTACATACTTTATAGGTGAAGTCTTCTGAATTGATAAATTATACATCTTTGAAAGAAGCAAGACACATCCTACAGCATCCTGGAGAATATATTTCCTTCTTCAAACACAACAACAAGAAGCAAAGAATAAATTGAAGAATACCGCTCGGTCCAAAATAGGAAAGCAGTAATTGATTGCATTGTTGCCTGAGGCAGCTTTGTTTATTTCTGATAATAAACCAGTGCAGATAATATTGCAGTGTCAAAGGTCATTTTCACAAAGTAAAATTCCTTCTTCACCTGATATCAATGTCTTCACCAAAAGTCCTGATGTGAAATTAATTTCCATTGTGCCATCAGCATTTAATAATTCTTTAAATATATGAGGTAAATTTTGCTCCTATACAAAGGACGAGCACAGAGGTTATACAGTAATTCATTACTGAGTCACACAGAGATTTTAAGCACATTGAAATCATTCTACATGACAGCACATAGGCAAACATACAGAAGGAAGAAAAATATTTAAATAACTGGTTTATTTAGACTAAAATTATTCCAAGAATATAAACTCTTAGAAATATTTTAGCACTAAGGTATTACTGAAGACATCCTTGTAAATGTTGATCAGTATGGTTCCAGTTGGTCTTTGTCAAATGCAAAAACCTCACTCCTCTATAAACAGTCCTAAGTTTGGTGCAGTTTGCAAATATTCATTTCTGTCTCCCTTCTTTCTTCTGCACTATACTCCTTTGATTTTCTAAATACCATAATGAATATACAGTATAATGAATGGCAATCCTCTAATATCAGTTATTTTGAATTTTCCTACTGTGTGTTGATTGAAAGATAAAAGACTGATGCCTAAAACTGATATTTCATGGCATTTTCTTTTAACTTTGATGTATTGCAGTAGCGTTGATATGACACATTGCTTTTCAGTTTAGCACCATATTTTTCTTATACATATTTATGTTTGAGAAACATAAGATAATTATGAAGGTAAAGTTAATTTAAAATAATAGCTGTCTGTGTAATAAAAAGAAGCTTTAATGCAATCTGTACTATTTATCCTTTTTCATATGGAGCATAAGTGGATATTGATTTATAGTAGATCCTCTGTGATTTGTTTTGGCTTCCAGATTGCTTCTTCTATCACTCTTTGTGCTATTGGTTTGATAGAGATCATCAAGGATAATGATCAGTAAATCTTATCCTGAAGAGGCAAGGCTCCTTCTAAACATACTGTTTAACTCTGAAACATCATTATTAAGCATCAATAACAATACTAATACTACTAGATAAATGTTATTAAGGTAGATACTTAAAAACTTGTGGCAAGTGGTAGCTTTAATTACAATCTAGGTTTTACAGAAATAAATGTCTCCAAGATCAGTCTCTTCTATCTTACTCTGCTATTAAAGTTATTTTTTATAAAATCATTTCTTAGCAGACAAAAATTGTTACGTCTTAATACTAATCATCTCTTGAAATTTATGATGGTAACTACAAGAAGCATGAGAAAATTCATGGAAAGAGATAGAAGTAAAAATGTCTTTTAATAATCCATTAAGGTAAAAAAGGTACATATTTCAGTATAAATGAATCATAAACTAGCTATTTCAATGGTTATACTCAGGCCTCAGAAAAAAAATGCCATCATATGATAAGCTAATAATGTTTTATGGGCATTCACAAAAGACAAATAATTTTGAACTCTAAATCTGTAGCCATAAGTGTATAAAGAAGGTTTTTGTGTATTGTAGTTTGGGATATTGTGGCTTTTGCAAGATTAATCACACTCACAAACTTCAGGTTTACTTTTTTTTTTTTAAGGATAATAAAGTATTTCTCAAGTTTAGACTCAGTAATTTTGTCCACATTTTATACTATAAAGAGGAACACGATAGTATATTTTAGATGTTTTTTTTTCTGAGAGAGGTGATTGTTTATTTTTTTGTTTGTTTGTTGGTTTTATTTGTCTGTTTTTAAATACTTGTTACATTAGCATACTGGAGAAGTTGTACAGAATGTCATCACCAGCTCTAAAAAGTCTGAAGCATATGGCCTCTTTCTATCCCTCCTTGCATGTAACACATATATTTTCATGGTGCAACACAGAAAAAAAAAACAATTTGAAATGCTAATATGTAGGGTTTTTTTCAGTTCTACTAAGATAAATGGTTATGCAACAAATCATTAAAAGAAGTGCAGATGTAACATATCACCATGGATGTTGGGGATAAGTTCATTTGGAAACATTTTTGTTTTAACTGCATAATAATTAATTACCACACAAAATACAGAGGAGTAGAAAATTCATGCCTATGTTAAAATGCAATCCATTAAAAATATAATGAGAGTTTTTATTTGCCTTTATATGTAATCAATGAATATTGAATGAATGTACTACATTTGTGAATTGAATTTAAACTTATTTTTAACTATAGCTAGAATGCAAGGAACTTTTAAATCCATTGTGTTAGTCTTCTTTGCAAGAAGTTTTAAAAATAATTGTATTTTTTTTTACTATTCAAACGACATTTATTACATTGACTGACATGCTGTATGTGTGTATAATTTTTACTGTTATTCATTCTGATGTCTCTGGTCATGGTCTATTTTTTTTTTTTTTTTTATTACTACATATTTTTACAAAAATACATGAACCCTGTTGTGTTTACTTAGGCAATATTTCTTTAAAAATTTAAAAAAAAAAAGAGAGAGAAAAAAGAAGTCTGAATTAAGGACATTGTTTAAATAAATAAAAAGTCTGTGAAAGAAAAATTTCTGAACAGTGAAATGTGAGAAAGTTTCAATGGTTGAATGGAAAGCCACATTCTCAGTCTGTGTATAGCTTGTGCTATAAACTTTTTCTTTTGCCTGAAGGGTGATTTTGGTCACCTACTTCACCTACTTTAATATATTCTTTAAGGCAGATTAGGTAGAAGTGATCCTCTTGTCCTTAAGCATGCAAAGAAGTTATACTCCTAATGCAAAGAGATTGTATAAGTAATTACTTAATTACTGAGCAAGAGAGATGAAAACTAACCTTAATGGGTTTCATTTCACATAGTTTCAGATATTTTATTTCAGAAATCAGTCATGTAGTATGAACAGTCATCAAAACTTTCTCCACATTAAATAAAAATACGTTTCCTCTTTCAGTTAATTCATCCTGTCTTAGTTTTTTTAGATTGAACTAAGTATTCCATGTAACTACATATTTCTTTCTTTTGATTATGCATAAAATGTAAAATAATTACAATAGACAAAAGATAAAATAGGCAAGATTGATTACTCCCACACTTACTTGGTTTTTTTTGAAATTTCCATTTTCTTCCATCATCCACTGAAAAGTTGAAATCCCTACCACAAATCCATAGAATCAATGAAAATCTAGACATTTATTTGGGGCTATGTGGAAGAAAAGAGTCATCCATAAGATTTATCTTGAATTACCTGAAAGATTATCCGAAAAGTATTTTCCTTCTTTTCTTTTATTCTTATCCACCTTCTTTTTTCTTCTTCTTTTTTTTCTTTTTCCCCATGAGATATGGGATGTAACCTAAATTGTGGTGGTGGAGATACTATATCGGTATCTCAACTGGACAGTTTAACACACAGATGAATCAGTGATCCTAGTTCAGAAGATTTAGGAGATATTTAGATGCAGAAAGTACTTGGCCTTTGCAAGTACCAAACAACCTCTGTGAGGTTGTTTGACATAGAAATAGAACCATATACAAGAAAAGGAAGTTCAAAACAGCTAGCATTTCATCATGCAGGCTGAATCTCCACTACTATTTGTGTGTTCACAGGCAAATATATATGTCTCATGATCCCTTTGTTCAGGATTAACCTATTCAGAAGCTGATCTTGTCTCCCTGAAAAAGAGCTACAGCTATTTTGCAATACACCATAATTTCACAGGATGAGGTCAAGAATATGTGTTATATGACACATATGGCATGAGGGCATCTAACATTATTCAAAAGTGTAAGGTATCCTGAAATCATTCTAGAAAAGCAAAATCAAATTTCATAGAATGGTAAAGTGGTAAATGGTAAAATGGTAAAATTGAGTTGGAAGGGACTCACTAGAATCATCAAAGTCCAACTTCTGGTCCAGCATAGAACAGCCTCAGGAATCACACCATATGAGCCAAGATTAGATTTATCTATTTTAACTTACCAGAAAGAAATGTAATTTCTAGTGGCCCAGATTATGTCTTGGAGAGAACTATAGTTATTCATCAGCATTTTCATTTGAATATTATGGGAATGACTTGATGTTGTGTGACTTTTGAGTCAGTAACATCTAGGCTTAATTGTTCTAAGGGATACAGTCTAGTGGATATAATGCTGGTATCAGTCAAGTTTAATGGTTGTATGGGTTTAATTTAGTATAGATGCCAAGAGACATGCACATTCAAAGACCTAAAGAAAAACCTCATTTCTCATAGTTCTCTAGTGCAATCACAGAGGAGGAAGAGACAGGAGGCAGTGGGGAAACAGGGCCTGAAGAATGAAGTGCACTGCTCGAGGGAGCATTTGAATGCCTCCGTGATCCCCATTCATTCTCTTAAAGCCAGGACACTATATAGTCAGCAACAGTCAATTTAGGAATGTTATGAGTGATTCATCCTATAAAAAAGTAGTGTCTTTAAAAAGTGCAGCTTCTATTTATTATTATTATTATTATTATTATTATTATTATTATTATTATTATTATTATTTCATACAGTAGTTAAACTTTTTGCTTAGGGGTCCTAACAAATTTTAGTAAAGTGTCATTGTAATTTTTTGTGCTACCAAGCTGCCTGTTAAAATAGTAATTGAGTAGATTGATATTAATAAGCATAATTAAGAATGATAAAAAACTGTGCAAAAAAAAAAGTTTATTTTCAAATCATGGATATTTTAATCCATACAACTTGCAACTAAAATTAAATAAGACTAAAATACTCCACAGCAAACAAACCCAAACAAACTTGAAAACCAATTCTCACTTCTTTTCTCCATGCGCACATCTATCATCATCATTTAATTAAGGCCTGAGTCCAAACAAAAAGCAGTTTTTAATGTAAATGAAAAAAAAAGTGAGACATGTAAACTTGTTAAACAACTTGATATGTGTGGAAAAAAACCCCTGTGATCTAGGGATATGCAAAAATAACAAATAGCGAACAAGTGAACATAACATTCCTACATTTTCTTGGGAACTAACACACCCTCAGGGATTTGTATAAACTTTTATAAGTTTAACTGGAGTTTCCTTCACTGCTGATACTTGTTTTCACTCTAATTTGTCTTTTTGCTGAACAAGATTTTGCCTTTCAGCTCTAACTTATGGTTGCGCTGTCTTTGCAGGATAAATGGAATGAGCATTTTTTTGAACACTTTCCAGTCACTGCTTTTGGATCTTAAGGCCATGAAGATAATGAGGAAAGACTGTCTCAAACAATTAAGTAGGCAGAATGACATATTTGAGAGCAACCTTGATATTACTAGACTATAAACACTCAGAAGAAAATAGGACAGATTAGACCAGCCTTAATTAGATGCTTGCATATAAACTGCATGTAAAAATAAGAGGGGAAAAAGTGGGTCATCTAGAGGTCTTTGTGCTAATGAGGAAAAAATATATGAAAAGAGCTATCTAACCTGTTAAATCCATAAACTACATTCACAGAGCTGTACAAACCTTCATAATCAAATCAAGATTGTTTTAAGATCAGAGTTCTTAATTAAAAAAAAAATGGAATTACTTTTAATATTCACCTTTTCAACATTTCCAGGAAAGAAAAAAAAAGGAAAAAAGTGCAAAATACCCACATACTCAAAACCTAAACAAACAACCCAGTTCATTCAATTTTTATTAAGCTGAGTTTAAAAAAGTGTGCTTGGTTTTCTATTATGTGGCAGGTTTTTTATTTCCTTGATTGGCCAGAGGAGTTTTTTCTTATTCTTTGATTTGAAGTTAACATCTTCTTACCCTGGCATAAAATATTCCAGATGAAGGAACTGCACTATTTTATAGATGTGAGACGGTATATATCTAATTGACCAATTTTTAAATGTCATTGTTTATTTTCAACTTGGCATTTTGATGCTTTCTGTTCATGCCGTGATAATTTAACATGTACTTCTTTACAATTATTTATAGTTCAAGAATCCTTGATTTGAATTCTTTTCACTCATCTCTACGAGTGCAAGTTGTTTATGATCCCTTAGGTTTCAAACACCTTTTTCTTATGCTTTAGGTTATCCAGTTCTTTGTGTATTTGATTATTTCTTCATGTCAAAATTGTGCCTTAACTCTCTACCTTAGAAAATTGCCTTCATACCTTCCTACTTCCTGTAGTAAGATCACAGACTAGAATGTACCTCAAGTCAGTCCCCACACAGCACCCTGAAAACCTCCAGGTGGCTGCCTCCTCTCTAATCGAAGAATTATTGTCTCCTTACATAGTGCTGCCCACACTTTACATTTCATCTACTATCAGAGCCTTTTAGGGTTTAAATGAACATCTCTGATTTGGTATTGTATTATAATCATTAGTTAAATTCTGATAAATTAATTTTCCACTTTTCCTTTTCTCATGGTATTATCTTAGACATGTTAAAGAATCAACAGAAGCTGTATAGGGCATCTTGTTTAATATTTAGATATATGTCTAGTGAAACTTCAAATGATAAAGGCCTTAAAACCACTTAAATTTAACTTAAATGAATGGCTCAGCTGTGCTAACAAAGCAGTAGGCCTAGCTTAAAGTGGAAAACTTTCAAAAATACATTTGGAAAGATTTACATATACTTCACAAGATTTTAAAAGGTCATGGCATTTGCAATTACAAAGAATTAAGCTGAGCTCTGGGAGAGGAGCTCATAATAGCAGTATGGAATTACCTTTGCAACAAAAGAGCTATGTCTGTTAAACAGTAATTTATAAGAACCAACACAATAAAAGCCATCTTTGTTAGGGTTCTGAGACAAATATGACAAAAAATATCATGGAGAGAGTCCTATGAAACTGTTGTCTGAATGAGTTTCACTTTTGTTTCAAAACTGCAACAGCCCTTTAAAATTAGGACTCTGACCCTGAAAAACAATTCTCAGATTCTTACAACCGTATTTTGTTTGGAAAAGTATCACATTTTCCAGCAAAACAGTCAATGAGGCATCCACTGAAATTGTCCAAGCAGCTTAATTTCTTTTTGCTGCTCTGTCTAGAGTTTCAACATTACTGGAAATAATAGAGAAATTTTTTTCTCTTTTTCATTCTTAATAAGGAGAAACGTGTTTTAAATGCTCTAACATGAATGCATTCCCTTAAATATGAGGGTTTTTCTAAAACTGAAGCCAATATTCCCAGCTCTTACACTGTAATTGTCAAGATAACTTCAGAATTCAAATGGATTTTTAACAGTTGAACAACCAAAATTAAAGTAATCCAAGATTTTATAGCACATAATATACCCAAACTACCTAACCCAAGATCCTTAGCTTGCTACTGAGGAATCCCATACGTTATAGAATTATAAATGATTTAACCACTCAGATTAGTCAGTCTTATTACTTGTAGAAAAGAAATACAATGTTTAATTGCATCATTTCTACCTTAGTCAGTTTTCTTATTGTCTCTATGCATGTACAGCCAATTGTATATCTTACTTCCTAATTTTTATCTCTAGCATCCAATGTTTTACACTTGTAACATTTTCTGACTGATTTCCCTCTGTTGTAGAATCCTGAGGTAAATAACAGAAATTGGGGTTTTTTTCTTTTTTTTTTTTTTTTTACATATTTGTTAAATATATGGCTTACACAGACCACATGTATTGACATCTAAGCTGAAGCAAGGAAAGCAATTTTATAATAGCACCAGTTTCTCATGGATATTGAAGGGATAGTATTCCACAATCATTCAAATGTTCAGGAAGCCATTTTATCTACTTCTGCAGGAACCTCATCTCTCACACATTCGGTAGCCCAATTGTATAAGGCCTCTGGGAAAGATTGTAAGATTAGTTTTGAAATATTGTCATTTGTGTTGGGTTTCTGTGCCCAGATTTTGGTAGTGGAGGGCCATGGGGGTGGTGTCTGTAAGAAGCTGCCAGAGGTTTCCTCCATGTCCAGCAGAGCCAATGCCAGCTGCTCCAGGATGGACCCACTGCTGGTCAAGGCTGAGCCAATCAGGAATGGTGGTAGCATGTCTGTGGTAACATATTTAAGAAGGAAAAAAGTTATTGTGCAGTTGTAATTGCCACCAGAGAAGAGTAGAGTGAAAACATGAGAGGAACATCTCTGCAGACACTCAGGTCAGTGAAGAAGCAAGGGGCAGGACCCATTCCAGGTGCCAGAGCTAAGATTCCCTGCAGACTGGGGTGCAGACCATGGTGTGACAGCTGTGTCCCTGTAGCCCAAGAAGGTCCATGAGGATAGACAGATCCACCCTCAGCCTGTGGAGAAGCCCACGCTGGAGCAGGTGGATGCCTGAGAAGAGGCTATGAACCTGTGAGAAACCTGTGCTGGAGTAGGGTCCTGGCAGGAGGTGTCCTTCTCTCCTGGTGGAAAGAGGAAGCCACTGCAGAAGTTTTTCTGGCAGGACTTGTGACCCTGTGGGGAACCCACACTGGAGCAGACTGTGCCTGAAGGGCTGCACTCAGTGGAAGAGTGATCCACACTGGAGCATCTCATGGATAACTGTTGCTTTGGGATGGACTCATGTGGGAGTAGTTCGTGAAGAATGTCTCTCATGGGAAGGACTCTTCCCTGTGAGCAGCAGCAAGAACAATGTGTGATAAACTCACTGTAATCCCCATTCCCCGTCTCCTTGAGCTGCAGCGGGGAAGAAGATAGTGCCTAAGAAGGAGGGAGGTGGGAAAATATTCTTAAGATTCATTTAATTTCTCATTACCCTACTCTGATTTTGTTAAGTAATAAATTCAATTAATATCCTGTCTTGGGTTATGGAACCAAAAATGTGTATTCTATTTCATCTGCTGAAAGCAGTTGGGGAGATGTTCTTCTTTATCTCTTGTAACTCTGGGAGGACGGGGGTGGGTGCCTTTTGATAATGGGCCAACTGTTAAAACCAGGTGGGCCAGTGTTTGTTATCTCTTTTCACAATGGGTCATTAAGACTCCTCAGGCTGTTCTCCTCCTCAAAGCAGTACATCCACAGTACCCTCCCCAAACTATACCCTCCCCAAAGCAGTACATCCACATTCCATCATCCTATTGTGACATGCTCCACCTGGGGCGGGGTGAGCCAACTGTTCCTACCTAGATAAAAACTGAGATGCAGGAACATGAAGGTACCTAGCTTCACCAGATTCTCAGAGGAAGACTGGACCCTTCTCACCATCACTGGACCCTTGTTCTACAGGATCATCTCTACTTCACCAGAACCACATCTACCACTCCAGGAGGACTCACTTTTGGACTGCTTCCAACACCCTGACCAACAGGGTGTCAGGTTGTAGCTCTGACTTTGTCAAGGTTCTCCAAAATTGTTGTTTGTTTGCTTGTTTTCTACTACATTTGTATTGTTAATATTCCTAGTAAAGAACTGTTATTCCTATTCCTAAATCTTTGCCTGAAAGCCCTTAATTACAAAATTATAATTTGGAGGGGGTGAGGGGTTTACATTCTCCATTCTAAGGGAAACTCCAGCTTTCCCATCAGATACCCTGTCAGATATAGGTCTTTCCAAACCAAGACATATCCCCAAACCAAGTCTGTTGCCCATGATGGCAATCAGTGAGTGATTACTCCCTGTCCTTACCTCAACTCACGAACCTATCATTATATTTTATCTCCCCTGTTCACTTGTGGAAGGGAGTGATAGAACAGCTTTGACAGATGCCTGGCATCCAGTCAGGATCATCACAATTTCCAACAGCCACAGAGAGATAATAAGAAATTAAAATTTTATGTAGAAATTGTTTGGAATCACATAATGGAATAGTTAGAAATACAGGTATATATATTTTTTTTTTTGCCAAAATGTTGAATATAAATATAACAATAAATAATATTGCATTGGGATTTTATGGTAAGGTTTCTGTAGTGGGCAGTGGCTCCAGAAGGGGCTTCTTTGAGAAGACACCACGAGATGCCCCCATGTCTGACAGAACCAATTTAAGCAGTCTCCAAAATAAACCCGCTGCTGTCAAAAGCTGAGACCATCAGCAGTGCTGGTGGCACTTTTGTGAGACCACATTTTTAAAAAAGTAAAATAAAAATTTGAGTGGTGTATGTGAGAGAGAGAGGACTAAGGAAGATATGAGAGAAACATTCCAGCAGACATCAAGGTGAGAAAAGTAGGGAAAGCAGGTGTGCTCCAGGCATCAGAGCAGAGGTTCCCCTCCATGTCTTGGAGAAGACCATAGTGAAGCTCTTAGTCCCCCTGAAGCCTGTGGACAGCCATGGTGGAGCAGATATCCACCCTACAATCCATACTGGAACAGTTGGTTCTGTCCCGAAGGCAACTGCAGCCCACAGAGAGACCACACTGATGAGGGTTGCCAGAAGGAAAAAAAAGAAAAAAAAAGTTGGTGAATTTTGTTCTATATCATAGCCACTATTGAATGATTAGGAGGGGGTGATTTTCTTAAGTTCTGGCATAATTTGAATATGTATGTACATTTATTAGTTACTGAAAAAATAAGAATTCTGTTTTGTAATGTGGCATTATCAAAGTACTTGCCTTGAGCTATAAGTTTTGATTGATGTGTGTTTTGGTCGCCTGAGAATATCTTTCTTTCAATTCTTGCAGCAACAGAGGATGTGTTACAGCCAGGAGTTCCTCTGAATTTAAATATTCATAAGTGAGTTAGGGTGAGTTGAGTTCAGGGCCCTTCTCACCATGGTTTTGCAGCCCAGATATACCCATTATCAGAAAAATAGTTGATGACACTTATTTCCTCAGGTAGGTGGTGTCAATAATGATTCTCCATGTTAAACAACAGTTTACAATCATCCAATGTTGATATTAATAAACATAATAATTTTTAAAAAATTAGAATAGTGTTAGTTAACTTAAATGTTGTTCAATACTCAAAGATAATTTGATGTGTGCTCTTCACAGACACCTACAGAGACATCTGTGGTAGTCAAATATACCAGGTTTTTTAGTATGCAGCAGAGTGTTACATTGTCAAAGTTAATAAGATGTCTGATAGAAAATAAAGACAGGCCTGGTTTGAAAATTTTCATCTATTTGGATCTCAGTTTTCTTTCAAGTTCTTCAGTAAAAACAATGTGTAAGACTGCTCAGTTTTTGTTTTTTCTTTTGGGTGGTTTGTGTTGTTTTTCAAAGACAAGCAAAATTTTTCTAATTAAAACACATAGCATTTATGGTGTCAGTAGTGATAATGTTTCTATATTCTGAATAATGAAACACAAAATACCTCTTTAGAATAAGCTAGAATAGACCATTTCAGTGGGGAGGGATCTGCCATGGTCATCCAACTGATCGGTGTGTTAAGGGCTGACCTCCTCAAGGGTGACTGAAAGGTAAAGTGTCACTGTGGGACATGAATGAGGAGACCGAGTCTGGTTCAGAAGGCTGCTTGGACCCCTGACTGGAGGGGCCGAATGGTTTATTTTCCAAGCTTATTTTATGTCTTTTCACAAAGCACCCACCTTAGAGGTGGGGACCCCTGTTGGGGAGGATGAAGCAAGAAGGCCCTGCAGAGAAGATTTATTAGTAAAAGAATCAAAAAGTATAAAACGTGTAAGAGATATAGAATTAAAAGCTAGATTTGAACTGTAAGATGCTGAGCAGGAAGAGAGTAATCAAGTTAGCTAAAAGACAGAGCTGGGTGATTCAGTGACATCCTCTGTCAAGACAAAAGGATGAATAAGGGGTTGGACCCTCTCAGGTATCAGGGAAAAGGTGGTTTTTCAAGTTCTTAGTATGTAGATTTGTATGGTAATATAGTAGTCCCCATAGGCTGCATGTAAATTCTGTAGGTTTTTGTATCCTAAGGTGATTGGTTGGTGCTATTTAGAATATTCATGATACAAAGGGTTAAAATGGAATGTAACAGGTAATTTGCTCTCTTGCCCTCCTCTCTTGCTCTCCTGGATCCCTGTTCCTTTAGACCTTTGGACTTTTCCCCAGTTAGGCTGCCTTCCCACTACTAATAAACCACGTGTCTTGAGAACATCCCAGTCTCAGGACATCTCTCTTTGGACTCAAACAACTACGACGTTTTCTACAGACCCCTTTTGCCATTGGTCACTTGATGAGACCATCATGCAAAGTCCCTCCTCTGGGAAAGCGTGTGGAAAACATCTTTAGTTTGCAATAGTATGACCTTGTTCACAAGTTCTGTTCCTGGGAACAGAATTTCCTGACACCAAAATATGAGGCACGAACCGTGGCTACAGTAAAGCATGGTTTTAAGGGCATTGTCCAAATGGCTCTTAAACATTGGCAGGTTTGGGACATTGACTACGCTTCTAGGAAGCCTTTTTCAGCATTTGGTTTAACTCTAGCCAAATTACCTATATATTTACCAGAAGAATACAAAGAAGCCTGAGCACTCACAGCTTCAGTTATAATAAATAACCCTGAGGACAGAAAATTTCTTGAGAGTAATTTCTTCTCAATTATTTTAGGTGAAGTTTAAGTCATATCCTTTTTAGCTTAAATCATATTCTTTGAAAAATGATTTTGGTTTCTGCCAATGTTGTTACATTTAAAAAAAAACTCTGATTGTTTAAAGATATGATTTTATTAGTATTATGACATCTGAAAACTTGATGTCATGTAACTAAATTCCATTTTATAGAAAATATGTATAAAATTCATTTGGGTTACTAAGTGAATATGAACACTAAAGCTAATTGAGGTATGCTTACTTATTGAATTATAATAACCAGTAAATTCATATCATGTTGAAGAACATTAAGCAATTTCAAGCCGTAGATTTGAAAACAGCTAGGAAACACAAAATACTTGGTCAGAATCATATGGGAGTCACCATATTTAAATAACAGAGAGTACATATAGGCTGGAGTTTTTTGTGTGCATGTGCATCTTTGTGCATGTGTGAATGTAGCTGTATTTATGAAAGGGTGTAAAGTAACTCAAAGAACTCATTAACTGAAGAAAAACTACATGGAAAAAGGGCCTTTATGTAGATACACAAGAACCATAATTTACATCAAAAAGGATGTAAGGAAATAAACAGGTGTTATAGAAGACAGGAAAACCAAGTTTGATATATATACAATTTATGCAAGAATAATAATGCTCTTAATATTTTTTAAAAGACCTATCACCTCATTTTCATTAACCATCTCTGAATAGTATCTCAGAAACCACATTATAGTCATGTGCAAATAATTTCATAAGCAGAATGGATCAAATCTTATCAGTTTAGCACTGACTCTGCTCTTTCATTTTACAACTCAACTATATTCTTCTTTTTTAAATATCATTTCTTCTTCCAGTCCAGGTTCTCTTCTCTTTCTTGCCCTGTGTTAAAGCCTTGGATGCAGATCTGTCTTGTGGAATGGAGCACAACATGTTCATTCGTAGTCATTCCCCAACAGAAAACAAAAGACTCTCTTTCCCCATCATAGAAGAGTAGTATATTCCTACCTTGTAGTAGTATGGAACCAAATTCTTCTTGATAAAGTACTTCATTCTGTCTGATTTCAGAAGAATAGAAAAACAGATGTCACCATTTCAGTTCACTGTGTGAAACTTTCTATGTGGTTGAAGGGCAGAAGCGGGAACTTCTAGAATGACTTTGATTTCATGTTTGCATAAACAACTAAAATAAGTTTGGTGAATCATTCCTGACAAGAAACATTTTTTTGCCATTGAATGTAAGTGCCATCTAAATTACAAGCCCAGATATAGATAGCTACACTGCAGTCTGTGAAGGACAGATGAAGTTAAAAGCAGTCATTATGATCATGATGCAAAAGATATGTAGAACAATGAAGAGGAAAAAAAATAGAGGCAATTATAGTTGAATATATTTTCAAACTCCAGAACAAAAGTTGTATTATTATTTCCATAATATTTGTTTCTTTTTTTTTATTCTTGTATGATAGGTTTTTTCTTTAAATGATTGCTTTTATTCCTAGAATACTGGCTCATATAAGCAGAATACGAACATAAGCAGATCATGAAGTGCTGACCTCAGATACAGCCGCAAATAATATCTAGGAAGGCAGTCAGAAAACACTTCCAGTTAAAACAATGCAGTATTTGGTTATCCATTTCAAATTTTGTACTCAAATGTATAAAAAATTCAATTAATTCTAAAAAAAATCTTGAGGGAAAAACTATTTTATTTAATTAAAGTCTACTCTTTACTCTCTCACCACTATCCAACTTTGCATATAAGCAGATACTTTTAAAATAAAAACCCACCATAATAAATAAATAGATAAATAAAATAATCTTTAAAATAATTTTTTCCAATGTCAATTTTCTAAATTTTTCTCTCTCACATACACAAAAATATGACTATATAATCACAAAATGAGCACATTTGGGAAATATATTCCAATTTTCAATTGTCTATTTTAATAGACAGCTAATTTCACATACTTCTTTTTTATTACTGGTTTCTTTTTTAGATTATATTGCTTTAAAAAAATGTAATAGTTTCTGGGCTTCTTCCCCAGACTGTATTTAAATAATTCATCCTGAATCTCAGCAATGATTTCTGTGATGTCAGTGCTTTGGGCAACACAAATGAAATTCTAAATGGTATTTTCTTGTACTTGATTCTCAATAAATGATGAGCAGTAATTCCACATTTCAGTATGTGATTCAGGCTACTTAATTTAGTCCCTGAGGAAGTTAATACAGTTGCCACAGTTAGGCACCCAGTGGTCACTGAATTGACACAGGATGCCCAAGTTTGCTGTACAGGGATATTTGACAAGCCTTAGGGAAAAAAAAAATGCTCACAGGTCTCACAAGATTGTTCAGGAAGTCTGTGAGTACTTGTATATTTACATAAAATTCAATATAGGAAATTCATTTTTTGGTGCAAATGTACACTACATGGGATGTTCAGATGAAAAGCCAAAAGGAGGGATCAAGGTGGGGGGATGGGGGGAATGAGTGTGTGAAAATTGAGAGAGGATAAAAGAGACCGTGTTGTTTTCTCCTGCTTCTCCTCCTGCCCGGCTAATACCTGCAGCAGAACTGGCAACAAGTCTTTCTGGGTCCTGGAAGGGAGGTGAGGTACAGGAGCCTTACCAGAGCTTTCAGGGAGGATTCTCTTGGCAGCCTGTAGCAGCTCATGGCAGCATACAGGCAGGCAAGGCACGACACGGCTTCCGAGGGTGTTGGTTAGACAGGGTTTGTTTGGGGGTCCCACACCGGGGGGAGCGGCACGGCTCCCACAGCAGAGAGGGGGAGGAGGGGAAAAAGGGAGAGAAGGGGCAAGAGTAAGAGGCCCAAGAGCAAGAGAGCAAGCAAGGGCAAGTAAGAGAGCAAGTAAGAGCAAGCAAGAGAGCTTTCCCCTTGTGTCCTCAGCTTAAAAGGGCTTTTCCAGCGAGGGGGCAGACCTAAGGCTTGGACCAATCGAATACTGAGGGTAGGAGGGGTTGGGTAACAATTGGGTTACAATGAATGGCAACCTAGGGGGTAGTTTACAACAACTTGGTAATGAACCATACATTTTGGAGGATGACAGAACCATTTGGGAAAAATGAATCACCACAAGACCATACATATGTAAATATGCTGCTGATGATTATGCTTGTATGGCAGTTTGTCATGTTTTATTATTAAGGTATATTCCTACTTGGGGTATGATATTGCTCTACATTCTGTGTGTTTGATTTGCTAGTTATCCTCAATCTACACCAGCTGGTAAAGTAGGAGGAAGACATAGTCTGGAAAGACTTGAGGTTGAATCTGGAGAGAGCATAAACAAGGTCTAGGCTTGGATTACTATGTTCTGGTACAAGGTTTTGAGTGTTCCAAAACTTTGGAAATTACTGCAAATCAAAGGAAAATATATTTAAGTCCCCTCATGAGCTGGCATCCTGCTCAGCTGGAAGGAAGGAACTGTAGATATTGTACATACATAATCTATACAAATGTTGTGTATATATTGTGAGTGTGTATAACTAAGTCTCTGGCATACATGTTCCTTGCTACTGGACGGACCTGCAAACAGGAACAGCAACAAGGAGGTGGAAGAGAACAAATCTCTTAAGCATGAAGTTTACAGAGGTCAGCTTCCCTTAGCAGTGACCACAATTATGACTATTGCATAATTTTGTTAATATTGAGGGCACAGCCCTCCATACTTATGTGCATTTTAAGCTGATATATCAGTATGGCTTCATCTCCCAGTCATTATTCTGCCAATATTATATGAACATTTCAATGAGCA
The DNA here is from genome assembly GCA_013400275.1 of Rhadina sibilatrix. NCBI lineage: Eukaryota > Metazoa > Chordata > Aves > Passeriformes > Phylloscopidae > Rhadina > Rhadina sibilatrix. The sequence goes on from VWYO01008086.1 coordinate 135,978, forward strand.
CCAGAGTAAGAATTACAGTTTCTTCACATAGTTTCCTTTGCCTACTGACATTTTAAATAGTTGTTGACCCAGGAAGGGATATAACATTTCATCATTAAGGACACCAGGAACTTTTTCTAAAATAAGCATTGGATCAAGCAAACAGAGAAAGCAGTTTTAGTAAGAAGATTTGTTTAGTTGATCAAAATGGCTGTGGTGACTAAGAGCTTGGATTTTTGGGCACTTTTTTTTCCTAACTCATGTCAAGGAACACACTGAATTCTTGACAGTGATATTAAATTATTTCATTTACTTCAATTTACTATTTCACACTAGAACAAGTTATTTCTGAATTAAATATCTCACTGAAGTATCACACATTGTAGATGTCAGAGAAAAATCTAATAAAGGCAGGATCCTTTAGAGTTTGAAAATTATTCATGCTATTATTATTATTATTATTATTATGCAAAACATACAGCAATATTTGATGTGCAAGTATGCTGTAAGCATGCTATAAAACAGACATGATAGGAAACAGACTATAAAAAGCAGCTGTGTGTCAGCTGTAACTGATTGTATGAGTACTGATAATGTGCTTCCATGCAGTGTTAGATGAATTGGAACCTTCACTGGCATTGCTTAAAGTAACCTTACTTGACTGTTATGAATCAGACTAAGCAGGTTTAATTTTCTATTTTTTTCACTGACACCTGACACCTACTTAAACGATGTTACAGCTGTAACAGAACTCTGGGAAAGGTGAAGCATGATAATTTAAAACACTTTCTATAGTAATGCCAGCATTTATTATTTTTACCAGTGAGATCTTCTACCCTGTTTTCCCATAATTTAATAGTTGAGCATCAGTTCAAACATCTAAATCTTTTAAAGTGTTTTCTTACTCGAGGCTACAGCTCTGGTTTATTCCTTCCACTTCAGTTTAGAGGTGAGTGCAAAACATTTTAAAGGATACTGGAAGAGTTCAGAATTGTTCCAGAGTTTACAGACATTATATGGATTGCCTTCACAGTATTGTCCCTAAAATAAAATGTTTGGCTCTAACTTCATCTAATTCATATAGTCCAAATTTTCATACTCCAAAATAATTTCTGAAAAATTATTATTGAACATGTCACCTTCCATGTTAGGGTCTCTTTCAGTTCTTGAAATCATAGACTCTTACTTTATTGAGATGCAAACAGGTTTATTTTTTCCACATGCAAAGAAGTTGTAACATGACTTTTAATATTGATATATAAATTTTAATTTTACCAATCAGATAGTGATTGGTGAATAGTTAAACAAATCTATGATTTGTGTTACCATATTATTGATATTTTATCTGCATAGAAGTAACAATCAGGTAAGTGAAAAACTACCGTTTACTAGAGAAGAAAAAAAATGCTACTCTGGAGATTTTTTTTTTGTAACATTCTTTTCCCGACATGAAGCTCACTTCATATGGTTAAAGTCAGTGAACCTGTGTTGTCATGGTTTACTCATAGACCACAATACTTATGCAGGATATTTCAAACAACTTTCTAATACACCAAGGTTTCCACCATTACTGGTGTTAGTTTACACTTTTGTTAATTCTCAGAAGACAGGTTAGGGTTTAAATACTCAGGGAACATGAACAACCTGATTTTACTTGAAATCAGTGTTGTGTCACGTAGACAGTGCAGAGGCTTTACACCACAACCTTGAATCCTATTAGATCATTTTAACTGGAGGCAGAATTTGACCTCAGTGCCTAAAGTCTACATTTCCTCACCTTTAAAAAGTAAAAATATTTCAAACCAATCTGCTGAAATAATATTTTTGGTATTTATAATAAAATAATGGATTAAATTATGATTTATAAGCATTGATTTCCATCTAAATAACTCTGAAAATAAATATGATGCAGACAATGTCCAGAGAATCAGCCAGCCTATAATAACACAAACACATTGAAAGAAAGAACAAATATTGCTAAGAGGACAAATGTTGAGGCAGAAGGAATTAGCACTTGACAACCAGAAGCAGTTCATACTGGATATAGAGAGTTCACTTACATAGATATTATGTCTTAGTGTTTTGACTTTTTAAACTGAGATAATTTTTTTGGTACCTCATCTCCAGAAAACACACTGACTTGAATAAAGATACAGCTAAAGACTTTCTTCTTTGACTATTTATAGGGTTTCATGGCAGAACAGAGAATATAGAAGTCTGTCAATATTCAAAAAGTAAGTGGTTAAAACGTTTGGATGAAGAAACAGAAGCAGATACAGAAGTGCAGAAGTTGCATTTTATTTTATATTTAATATTTGAAATTTAATTATTTTAAAACAATTGCGCTTTCTGGTTTAGATAAAACTTCTCAAATTGCTTTATGTAGCAGCATATCAATGTCTTAGAACTCTTTAATAAGCCATTTCCATATAATGTACAGCTGCTCCTTTTTGTCACAACTTTGAAGTATGAAGGTAGAGTGTCAGAAAAACAGTTTAGTACTTTCTTTGAATAACCTGTATGTCTTTCACAAAGTTCTTGGATTTTTTTTGTATGACTCCTCATATTTCATGCCATGAAATTAAGAAATAATTGAGAAGTCTCTCAAGAAGTTTTTCTGTTTCCCTTTTTTTTTCATTTTCCTCTAGCAATATTTTATTACTGTTATGCTTTTTTCCTTCCAGTGCAAACATTTAATCTTTAGAGAGATAAGTCCTATTTCCTATCTTTGCAAATATACTAGTAATTACAGACCTTAATGTAATTTTATATTACTGTATTGCTGCCAAGTCCAGATGTTATCTGAGAAATGGAAAGTTTATTTATTTTACTGGTCAGATCATTCTCTCATTCCACAAATTAGTTT
>VWYO01008086.1:141906-169445 GCA_013400275.1 Rhadina sibilatrix
AAAAAAAAAAAAAAAAATCTCATCCTCCCGAACCAAACCATGTTAAGACGTTACATTATTAAAAAAAAAAAAAAGAAAATATGAAATAATCAAATATAATGCATACTCAATTTACTCAAGCCATGTAGTACCACTACAGTTTTGAGAAGCAAGTTGGGGAAGAAAGAAGACAAGTACAATGAGATGGATTTCAGCCCTCCAGTTAGCAATTTATACAATTTTATGTTATTTATCTGATCATTTGTCTCATCAGCAGATTTTAGAAAAGTTTACCTAACGTTAATTTTTAAGGTCTGCGATGTTGATCTTTATTTTATGCTTGGACTTCTCAATTGTAATTACTTTCCATAAAGAAAGAAAATAGGAAAGTACAGGCCCCTGTATTCCTTGCTTGTTAATTCTCATGTGAGTACATAAACTGTACATACACGCACACACACATATATATATGAGAGAGAGGCTATATATAAACTAAGTATATGGTTTACATAACAAATTGTATATATGTTACCATATAGGATATACGTATGGAAATAAGTTATGGAACACACGAGATCCAAATAACTTGTTTCTTTGTCAATGAGATGGCTGTGATGAAGCAATATATAAGGTACATAAAATATAATGCATAAAATATAAGAGGAGCCTTAACATTACCTCAAATATATTTAATATGTATAGATATGTTGTATATACTGCATAAAACGGGTGATATATCGATGATGGGAAGTTTATTGACTATTTTTTTGTCTGAGAGAATAGGAACCTGTAAAATATAATTGAAAAAAGTTGTGATGGGTGGTGACTGCTCCAGAAACAACTGAATCAGTGTAGAAATGAAGTATGAGTTTGCTCTTGTCCATGTATTTGGATATCACATAGTCATTGTCTTGTCAGAATAAGTGATTATCACCACTGTCACACAATAAAACACAGTCTAAAATAAAAATATGAAGAAAAATCCTTAATCCTGAAGTATTTGCTTTCTCACAGTATATTCATAAATATTAATGTCTTTATTGCTGATATTGAAAGGCTTAGAAGTCAGGAAAATTATGCTAACTCTTGATCACACTTTTATTCTGTTATGCAAAGGTGTCCTAAAAAATCATGTTCATCTTTTTTCCTAATAAAAGTCATTAAATTCTATTCAAGGTCACCCAGGATGAGAATACAGTCCCCTTTCTCTCAAAGATGGCTGGTTTTCTTTGCTTCCAGCAAGGGAACTATTGTCAGCAACATCTGATTAATTTATAACATCATCCCATTAAATTTGCTTACCTTTGTCAAGTTTTCTCCCGCTGCAAATGCTATTTCAAACTTTCTTAACAGTAATTCTGTGTGTTTTTTTTTTTTCTTATCTTATTTTTCAGTAATTTAACACAGGTATTATTCCATGTGTGCACTTGTACAGCTTTCCTTTAGTTTAAACACAGCTAAGAACATGCTATTCTATATGGACTCTTCTACAGTATGGACCGTAAGAAATGTACAAAAAAGCAATATTTATTTATTTATGTCATGTTGTATTTGGGGGGGGGTTGATTGATACAGAATGGTAGTAATTCTCTGTTAAATTATACTCTGTAATTTAAACAAATGAAAGGAGCATGTAATAAACAAAAGACAGTATTATATTATTCTTAAAAAATACTTTTAAAGATACTATCTTACTATAGATGTAAAAGCAATACATTTACAGATTTGCAATCTTCATTCAAGTTTAACTCTCAAATGCAGACATTTTTATCTTAAATTAAAATATTCTGATTTATAATTCAATCTGTTGAGCTGTTTGTGTATTAGATCTCTGTTACTCATTATATTGATATTCATCTGCACCCTGATATGCAAAACCAGACTGTCTATTACAGTTTCAGACAAATATAAAATGAAATAATTTGTATGTTGTTAAATATTCCTAGTTTTGTGACCTCTGTATCTTGCACCTCCTCATTTTATTCCCATTTCAACAAAACAATATTGAAAAAAAAATCCTCTGAAGCCATTTCAATACCATAAATCAATCTTCTCTGCCGTAGATAAACAGAAAGAAACCATCATGATTGCACAGATACCTTCAACTAAATTGCTTAAGTTTCAGTCACTATAATCACTATAATAGTCACAAGTCTTAGAGAAAGGGACATTCTTAATGTGGATGCTATTATAGAGGCATGATGTTTACCAGAAAAAAAAAGCTTAGACTACAAGCTTGAAAACTTTATCAAAATTATTTGACAGCCAGGTCCAATGAAGAAATCATTGTCTGAGAGGGAAAAACAAGCTAACAGCAGCCTGTGGAACTATCGAGTAGAAATGTACAATATTTTTCAGTTATAATTCTTATTAACACAAATAATTAATTCTAGATGTTGTGATAGGATATAATCATGATTTGTGGCTTTTCCTATGGGTGTGGATTTATGGTTGGTATTTGTTTATCAGTATATCTAACACATCCTGTTTAGGACACTCTCTAGTACTGGCCTTCAAAAAGAATGTAAAAGCAACTGTGCAAATTACTGGTTCATTGAAACTGTATTTTGAGCTTCACAATTTTATCTCTGCTAGTAGGATATTCCCCCAAAAAATGTTTGTTTTAATAGTAGGGATCTCTAATGAGATAATAACTGACACTTTCTTGTTATGACTGAGCCTAATCTTGAATGTGTATGACTACTCAGCATACCTTTATTACAAGATTTTTAAATCTTCAATTTTTTTTTTTGTAGTAATCATCAAGACATTTTCTATCTAATATTTGTTTCTACATCTAGAGGTGCAAATATTTTCTGTGAATGTATTCAGTGGATGTGATATTGAAGACACACACTGACAGTGAGAAAAATACTGTCACTCTTTCTTTTTCAAACCACAACTGCTTCTGTTTTTTCTCCTTATCTTTAGAAGTTCACCTTCTGCTACAGTGCATAATGTATTATGCTTCTCCTCAGCCATCCATCTTGTCTCTGACTTTGGTAAAGGTTTCTTGGTTCTCAAAAGCAGTGGTGTTAAATTTAAGTAGGCTGATGCTGTGATTCAGGCCTTACTGAAAGCTATGATTTATTCATTAAAATTGAAAGTTCTGTTGTAGGTATTTGGAATGGGAGGCAGGGATGAAGGGTGGGAAGGGAAGAGTTTGCTAAATGGTTATTTTTCAGTGTATAGAATAACTGAATAGGCTAATTTTAAGCCTTTTTATTTCTCTGAGCTTCAAGAACTCTTTTTCTGAATGAGAACATCTGTTCCAGCACCATTTTTTCTAGCTCAAATAATTCCATGACTATGGCTAATAGAAGAAGTATTTGCCTCTGCTGCTTCTCATCACACTTTTTTTAAATCATAACATTTGTATATTGTTCTCCCAAAACAAGATCTAATTTTGTGTGAAGCTAAGTCATAGTAACAAATACACAACTGCCCCTCAACCATCTAAAGGGTGTCAATATTAAGTTAACTAGAAGATTTTAATTACAGCTATCACTAGGAGATGAAATCCAAAGTAGGGCTCTGCTAGCCATTAAGGATGCTAAAATCCATTACTTACTACCTACATCTTTCATTAGCTTAACTGGATAAAAAAAATGTCAAAGATATGCATGTTCTTAAGACTGTCTTTTTGTTTACTAAAGGCTCATCTTTATGTCGTAAAAGTCATAAAAGTGTATCATAGAGGGACTGGTTACAAGACACTATTATTTGAGAATACTTTCCCCCTCATAAAATTAAACCCTAAAAGGCATTATGTTTATTCAAAATGAGCATTTCAACAAATGTTGATTCAGACCGTGTTAAAGACAGTGTATTTTGTTTATTTAGCTCTGTTCCCAAGGAAAACAAATTTTAACTATTAGTTCAATAATTATTTTATCTGTATTTGTTCCTTCACCAGTAAACTCTTGCTCATTGTAGGCAGGACAATAAGTCAGGGGTCTCTGAGAGGATTAACTTTCCAGGTGTGGTAGGCAGTAGCTCTTCGAGAAGGTACAAGCTACTGTGCATAAATAAATGAAATTGTTGAATGCTTTTTGATCCTGAAATCCAATTACTCCTGCTGAATACCACAGTGTACATAAACCTTCACTAAAGAAAATATCAATATATGTAAATATTACTATAGCTCTTTAAAAAAAAAAAAAAAAAAGACAACAACCAACATCAACAACAAGAATAAGAATGGCTTGGGTTGGGAAGGACTTAAAATATCATCTAGTTCCAACCACTCTGCCACAGGCAGGATCACTTTCTGCTAGAGCAGGTTTCTCAGAGTCCCATCCAACCCAGCCTCAAACCCTTCAACCCTTCCAGGGCTGAGGCATCTACAGTTTCTCTGGACAACCTGTTCCAGTGCCTCACTACCCTCTTGGTGAATTTTTCTAACATCTGACGCAAGTCTTTCCTCTTGCAGTTTAAAAGCATTACCCCTTGTCCAGTCACTGCATGCACTCTCCATCTTTCCTGTAGGCTCTCTTCAAATTTGATCACAACCAAACTTCATCTCCATACTCTTCCCACATTACTTGTCCTTGTTTCCACTGCCTGTGCATTTACCTCTTTCCCTTTAATTTGACCAGCAATTTGTTACCATAATATAAGTGAGTGTAACCAGTATGGATATCCATCTTTGCTTTACTGGTAGAATAAATGCATTTTATATAGTATAGAGTGGTAATATTTATCTTGTTGTGTAATGTTGAAATGGTAATATTTTCATTCTCACGAGCTGCATACACATTGCATTTCTATCAACTCAGTAAGTTTGTAACACCATAGAGAATACAGCTATGAAAATGTTTGTAGATCCCAAAATGTGGAATTTTCCATTAGTCTCCTCTATAAACACAGATATATTGTGTGTTAAATTTCAAATATCAGGTCCCAAAAATGATTTATATTCAATTCATATAAAAGTCAAACTGAAGTAAACATCTTCATGTCTTTGTATTTATTTTCAGAATAGTCTTGGTTTGGGGGTTTTGTATGTGTCTATTTCATAGGAGAAAATCATGAAAACTATGTTTCTATCATGATGAAGTGTCTTTAAATATTAAAATATCACTTGGGTTTGAAATTACTAGTATTTAGCTTTCAACCTATATACATATATACAACCTATATACATATAGGTTATATACATATTCTGTGAATGACCATTTTAATTTCCTTGTGAAATAAGTGTTTAAGTGTGTGTGAGTTTTTAAACTACTTAATCAAAGTTGTTTTATTTTTCCCAGCAATCTTTAAAGGTTTTTTACAATGCCTTGAAGTGATAGGACAAGGGGGAATGTTTTTAAACTTGAAGAGGGTAGATTTAAATTACTTGGTTTTTTAAGAAGTTTTTAAAAATGAGAGCAGTAAGGCTGTGGAACATGTTGCCTAGAGAAGTTGTGGATGCCCCATTTCTGTAAGCATTCAAAGCCAGGTTGGATGAGACTGAGCAACCTGGTCTAGAGGAAATTGTCTCTGCCCATGGCTATTATGTACCTGCCTTAACTACAATAATGATTTGGTCAGATTGGCCCTTAAGAATGGTCTAGTGAGAAACATTATTTTCTACCTGTTGCAGTGATGATGTCAAACTTCCCTAAGAAAAAACAAAACCAAAGAAAAATGTATAAATTATGAAATGTGAAAATATTTTGCTAAGCTATGTCTAAAATGTCCAAAAAAAAAAAAGATAGGCTAGAAGCAAAACTCTGACCCTGAGGCTAAATGTCTCTGTCTGGGTTGAATCCATTCCATTGAGATGTACCTATAAAGCAGATTTGTTCTGGAGAGTTAGTTGGAGATTTCCTGAAGCCAGGGAAGGATTAAGATAATTGTGGATAAGTAAGTGTCTGAGTTCCTGAACTCACCCCTTGAACATCTACTTATGAGCAGAACTGAAGCATCATTTTATGCAGTAAAAGTATAAATAATTAGAGTATTAATGTGGAAAGAGTTCTACTAATGTAGTGAGTTCTTTTTTTCCATAGAAGGATTTTATGTATAAGAAAACTGAAAAAAAAATTCTTATTGATGAAAGCTTGAGTTTTTTTGGGTTTTATGAACAAAGGGTCTCTGAAGAACATTTCTGTTACTTTTTCTTGAACACTCTTAACTGCTCTATCTAGTGCCCTTGGTATCCCTTCTAGCAAACACACTGTTAGCAACTATTTCAGGATGGGTACTATAGGTATGACACTTCTTAGTGTAGTTAACTCCACACACAGGTTTAAATATCAGAGACAGATGGTATTTTACAATACTGTAAGTTAGGAGTATGTGGAAGGTTACACCTTTTCATTTTGTTTCAAATAGAAGGATCCTTGGCTTCTGCATTTCCTTTCCACATTTCAGGTTTAAATACACCAAAGTCCCCTGTCCTGCTCAAAGTAGTTCAGGACTTTACACAGTTGGACCTTTAAAATGCCCAAGATTTATTTATATTTTTTAGGCAAGTGGGTAATTTATGGGCATTTTTTTAAGATTCTTGTCGTGTACTGATATGAAATGGTTGCTGTGACTACGTTTCATTTTCTGCCCCTGTATATGATTCTGGCTTTCTTTTCAGGAGGATGTTTTCACCAGGTTACAAGCAGTGTGAGGAAATTGAACTGGTATTTATAGTGATATGGACAAAATATTCTTAAATTTTATTAAAACCTATCAATAGAGCACAGGAAATACCATCTCTCCTCTGGACTTCAAAGCCTATCAGACTGACCTCTATGTATTTCTAATCCTAGAGTGTGATAAATGCCACTGAACCTGTGGCTGCATTGTGGCTGTAGGGAATCTCATAAAATAAATGTTGTGATGGCCTGACACATCCAGAATGTATCCATCTTACTCAGGTAAGAGGTACCAGAAATATCTAATATTCATTTAAATGTTTTGGAATCTACAGTATTAAAGAAGGTAGGGTGATTTTTCTTTTCCATTTAACTTAACTGAGATTTAATTTAATGCTAGGCTGTAGTGTCATCTAGATTCCTACACATGATTATTCTCATTTTTAAGTATGAAAAAAATATTTGTGTTAGGAACTTTGTGCTTGCTAGGGTTGCAGTTTAAAGCAGACTGATCTTTCCTGTAAAATGTTCCATATGAAAATATTGTTTTCCTCATAGTCTGCTTCCGGTTTCAGTGGTGTGAGTTCATGTCCTTAAGGTGTTTAGAGGATCATTAAAATAATATGATTAAGGCTTTGTTCAACTTGGAAAGTACTGCATTTTGATGGATATAAATACTCCCTGTTGGAGGAAGGAAATTATTTGGTTAAGGTTCTCACTCCGTTGACAAGGATGTGGCCAATAAAATGCAATAGATAAACCTACCCAGGATCCAGTTTTCTTCTTAGTTTAGATGTTGTGGTGATGATGTTAGAGTCTAACTGTTCAGTAAAATTTCAGCAGAATTAATTAGATGCATAGTAATTATTTGTTTTCAGACTAGGAAGTAGGAGTTTCAGATCCATAGTGGTTTTCAGGTTAGAACCTGTTTCACAAAAGTATTTTCTCTCTAGGTTCAGTCTTCATATTTCACCTTTAAATTTTAATACTGTTTGTGTAAGATTATGTTTCATAGGAGCTGGAGAAGAACAATGCAAATAGTCATGATAACCTAAATGTTGTGCTTATATAGGAAAAGAGCCTGAAGTTCAGTCCCTGCTTGTTTTACTTATCAGTTGTAGATCCTGCTTACCTCTGGTAGCTAAATTTGCTGAACCCTTAGATGGTGAACTAGATATGTTATTATTTACTTACTTAAGTAGAAGGCGGCCCTGGAGCTGGCTCAAGTCAGAAGTTAAGGAAGTTACAATCCAGCAGAAGCTGCAACCTTTAAGAGAGAAGAAAAAGAACACCTCTCTCAAACATGGTGAAAAGACCCAATGAAGAGAGGAAGGACCCCTGACTCCAATATTACTATTGATCCGAGTTCCTGTGTGATGAGTGGTGAACTTGATTTAAGGGTATAATTGCTGTTGTCTTTCTTTGTTCAAGGTCCCTATGGAGGCATACAGCTAAAGATGTAATGCCACTAATATTTTTTTTTAAATATTTCATAGAGGAATCTATCTTTCAGCTTATTGATTCAATGGAAATTTAGAATACTTTAGAGATTCACACCAGCTGTGATTGCTCTCTTGCAAAATTTCCATAGAATAATGTTGGTCTAACGTAAAACAAAAATACTTCAGTCCCAGAATTAGGGTGTCTCACCCAGTCCCTTCTTCTTTCCTATTTCAGCTGAGTTTTTTATTCTCCTAGTTTCTTTCTTTCTTTTTTTTTTTTTTTTTTCTCTTCCTCTCCCCCCTCCCCCCCTCCTTTTTTCTCCCTAACTATACACATGCAGCCCTCAAAACTGGGCAAGAAGAAAATGCACATTATTCTGAAACTCTGGGTTTTTGTCCCTGTGTGTAACTAAAATCTGACTGTGTGAACAGACAGGTAAATCTTGAAAGTGTTCTGTAATACTTAGTCATATTCATTGGAGATCGTGACCTACAGAGACTTTTGTAGAATAATATGTTTAAAAAAATCTTAACATAACTCATTCTAAATTGATGTATTTTTCTAAAAGTAAATATAAGATTTTTTTAAAAAAATCAATAACATGACGATCTTAGTTCAGGAAGTCTCAGGATTCACAACTTTATCAAACAAAGGAACTCCAAATTTCTGAATGTGTACTGTACTAAAATCTGTGTACTGAGACACTGAAAAATCAATGATACAGATCATTTTATGCAAAAGGGATTTATTCTTAACAGAAATGACCACAGGACTAAATTAGGGAAAAAAAAATAAAATTCTAGTAATGAACATACAAATGTAATATCATCTTGCCAAGTTTGTGTGTTTTTCAAACATTTACATAGTCCATTTGTTATGAGACTGCTGATTTGAATTTAAGTTAATGTAGTTGCAACCTGCAATTTATAGACTTTATAGATTCCCAGAATTTAATGGCAAAAGGGCAATCAGAACATACAGGCAATCCTCCTATATACCACTGAGTTTCAGCAGCTTAAGTTATGAAAGTGACTATGCATGACGTTCGCAAAGTAGAATATTAGTAATTCTTTCAGATGCATTTTAGGGAATGCAGATGAAATTCAAATATTCTCTAAATATTTGATAAGGTAAGGAGAGTGTTGAATAATTAACATGGAGTAGTAAATGGTACAATCACGAGGGAAATCCTCAGTGGTCATACTGACAACCAGGTACATTTTCTTTGCCTGCGTTATACAACATCCATTTTTATATTTCTTTGATATCACTAATCTGAGTTTGGTGATTGATATTTTTACTTGTTATCACTTGAATAGGGCTGTGTAAATTTAGGTGAAAATTTGATTAGTTTTAGAAAATCCTACAATTCACACTGTTTGCAGTTATTTTTGAATAATTTTTCTGATAAATTTTCAAACTCTTGTGAAGTCTGAATTACAATAATTCACTGAAATTTATTGACATTTTGTCTCTCAATATAAAAATGTTCTATTGACAGAATAATAGGAATATATATTGCAAACTGAATCTTGCAGTGTATCAAATGCAGTATAACAAGCCCATCAAAAGAGGAGGGTAACAAACCATGAAAGGGCTGGAAGAAAAACTCCCTCAAGGAGTTGTTGAGGGCTCTGTGTTTTTCTAATTTGGAGAAAAGGAAGCTGACACATGACCTTTTTGCTCTGTAGTTTCCTGAGGAGGGAAAGTAGAGAGGGAGGTACTTACCTCTTCTCCCTGTGATCCAATTGTAAGGACAGTTCAAAGCTGCATCAGGGGAGTCAGACAAGATGTTAGGAAATATTTCTTTACTTACAGGGTAGTCAAATCCTGGAAAAGGCTTTCTAGAGAGGTGGTTGATACCTCAAGCCTGTCAGTGTTAAACAGGTATTTGGACAACACCTATTGCAACATGATTTAACTTTTTTTTCAGTCCTGAAGTCTTCAGAAAGATGGGCTAGATGATTACTGCAGGTCTCTTCCAACTGAAATATTCTCTCACCACCTCCCTTCCCCTCTTGTCATCCTTTTTAGATTTCACCCACTGATTTCAGACCATTTCTCATATTACTAAGATAATTTTGAATTCAAAACCTACACTTGAGAGAGCTTGCACTCTCTACTGTTTCATGTTATTTGGAAATTTTTAAGTATGCCTCCAGTTCTACCAAAACTACAGCTAATACTGAACAAAATACTGAACAAAACAAATTCCTGCATAAATCCTTGTGAATCCCCACTAGAAAGACAGTCTGATAACCTAAATGTAAAGTTATTTTCTTGATTATACATGCACCTTCTTGGTTATTTTACCTTCTTCATGAGTATTTTTTTATGAAAATGTCATTTTAACTAAAGTTCCGCCAGTCAAAGTGAATCAGTTTTAGCACTTCTTTTATGTACTCTGCCAGGTTTTCTAAGAAAAGACTAAATTAAATTAGTTTGACACAGTCAATTCTTGACAAATTCCTACTTGATGATTCTTGACAACTCTATCTTAATTCTCTCTGTATATTTTTGTCAAATTTAGATCTTTAACTGAGTATTCATAGGTTTTTTCTGCAGTGTTGAAGCTAAAGAAACTTATTAATTAATTACTTCTTCTGAGTCCTTCTATTCTCATTTTTATTTATAGATGTAATACTACTCTTAAATCTCTTACAAGAGAAGAGCTGAGCAATCATCACTGGTGGTTAAAACAATATTTTAAGTTAGATCTTTACATGCTACAGCTTCCCCAAGGCATCTTACAATATAATTTAAGTAGTAATTTCTTCTTGCCTTATTTTGGTCTATGCTACTATCCTACTGGCCAGTCACAACTCAACTCTTACATTCTACAGATCAGAACATCATAATTGATCCATTGATCTTTTCTGCATCTCTTATTTTTTAAATGTACTTCACAGTCAATTAAGGTACCTGTAGTTTATCTTCTTCTCTATTAACATTCTGTTTATTTTGTTCTACATAAGTAGCTTTTAAATTCTAAGCTTCTTATGTGCTTGCTTGATACATTAAATTTATTTATTTATTTATCTCTTTATTTATTTAGCATAGCCTTATTTTTATTTTTCTATGACTACATTCTATATTCAGACTATTAAAAGAGTTTTAAGTTTCTTACCACAGTTTCTAACTTTATTTACCGCTAAGAAAAATCTACTGTATTCTCACTTGAGTCATCTTTAGCTCTTCTTTTACTTGGGTGTAAGCCAAGGAACAACTTCTTGATATGATGCAAGAAGAACTACAATTACTGAACAGCCACTCTGCATCTCCATGACCTTGGTTGCCCTTGAGGCAAAGCATTAAAGTGTTCAGAGAATGAAAGAATGAGAGACTTACCATAAAGGATGATGATAACAATTCAGAAACCATGAAGAGGTTGTCATGTTACAAAACTAAATTTATATTTATTCAGTGGTATGTTTAAATAATTCTTTATATTCAGAATGATTTCTCCAGTAACATTTTAAAAGTATTGCAGTGGTATTTTCACATCATTTGGCTATTTTGTATTCCACCCTTAAAACCTCCTGTGAAACAAAGGCAGTTCATATACATAATCTTTTGATGTTCTCTGGCATACACTTATATCTGCATCCGTTAACTATCTTTCCACAAGGCAAAGTGTGCTTTTAAAATGTGTTCTAGAACAAGTTTTAAGGTATACCATGTTGTATAGTGGTAGCTTTATTGGTTTTGGCTTCTGCTTCCAGGTCAGCAAACGATTGTTGAGACATACAGTCATGTTTTCTATTGTTCTGAAGAGTATAGATGTATTATGATTTAGGTTATTCATCACATCAATGCTTTTTAGCTATTTTTGGGCTTTGAATTCAGGACTTTTTTATCAACTCTTTGCAACATGGCATTCAACTCTCAAAGGCAGGGAACCATCTTTAAAATGCCCCACTTTAGTGTAAAATTTCCCCGTCAACTGAATATGTCTCCAGACTACTGACGGTGCTGATCAGAGCACCATTGATTCTGAAAGGGAACTTCAGTGCCTTGTTCATGTCTGAACTCCAGAAAAATGGCATTTGGATGTATAGATCTGAATCTGGCTAAGTTTTTTCTTTGTTGCTGCCTTAGAAAGCAGCATATTTTTAATGACATGATTATAATACCACTTTCTGGGACTGTAATATCATGAATGAATAAGATAATAGGTTGGCACAGCAGCATTTCTATCTGCTACATAATTAAATGAACCATAAAAGTCTAGTGATGTTCTAATTTTGTTTGGCTTTGAAATCCACAGTACAGAATAGATTCTCCTGTTCAACCTTTTACATGTGTGAACAACTTCTGGGAGAAATACTTTTCATCTCTTTTCTTTCTTACCTTCCCTCATCTCAGAAATAGGTTTAAACTTTCTAGGTAATAAAATAATAAAATAAAATATGGAGGTCCCATATGTTTTCTTGTGTGTGACAAAGAAATAAAAATTCTTAAAAAGTCTTACATTCACTTAGATGGACCTTTATATATTACAATTATATAGATTCTTCTATATATAATTTTTCCCTCCTGATTTGAGAGCAAAAAAGTTATTATAAAAACTCAAACAAACCAAATCCAAACCCCTAATATATATATACATATATATATATACACCTCAGGTTAGAAATAACTTCTAAGTAATTTTGAATTACACAAAAAATGTAAATACGTGGAAAGAAAAAATCATTGTGTTAGATGTTTCAACAAGAAAAATATAGAACTTAGTGTAATAAGTCATTTCAGTCAGAGAAAGCAATTAAAGCAAATGGAAAACATCTTAGACTTGCTAGCAACCAAAATCTTACTTGAAGTAAGTGCTCTTCAACTGTAATAGTTTCAATAGGCTTGAAAAACAGGAAAAATCAGAACTAGTTTTATTTTTGAAGATTTAGAAAAATAATAAATCCAGAACAAAAACACTCTCCAGACAAAATAAATTATAAAATTGAAAAAAAGTAATGTTTGTTTCAAATTTGACTTGGGCTGGAAAGCGGTTGGAAATAAATCAGTGTCCTCTGATTTAAGCATTAAGATTAGGTATTTGTACATTTTTTTTAAATTACAGATTTATTCACAGAGAGTAGCTTAAGTATGCCAATGAAAACCAATTGTGGAACCCATCTCTAAATTCAACTCTGTGGAAAAAGTGCAATGCAGTTATCACATACAATCAAAAATACAAACCCCACATTCTTAATAAGTTCTTCGTCAATACAAATTATATTTTATATAACTTTGAAGTCAATTTTCTTATTTAATTAATTATATATTGTATAACTTTGATTTGGTTTTAAATTGATGGCTATAAAAATATGTAGCATATATATATTTCCTCGAGTACGTAAAAATCATCATTTGTGAGGGCATTGAGTCATTGCTATTCCTCTTAAATGAAATATTTATTTTAAAGTATGTAAGCATTTAGATGGTTAGACTAAGTTCCTGTCTCATCTAAATCAGCATGTATATATTCCCTTCAGAAAAATTGCTCCAAAGCAAATCAATTAAGGTTTAACCAAAAAAAGTCACAGAATTAAATATTTTCAATTAATTACCCAGGGTATTAATTTTAAGTCACACTTTTTTTTTGGTCACTTTTGACTGTGCTGTTTTTTTTTGTTTTAATTTGTCCCATTCCATGAGAACAACTCCCTCTATTATTACTATTACTATTACTATTACCATTACCATTACCTTTATTGTTGTTGTTGTCGTTGTTATGTGTGTATTTCTCATAGGCTGTGAAGTAATGTGGGCAAAAAGCTACTAGGACTCCTCCAGTATGTGAAACATTTTAAGTACAGTACTAAACTCATTAGTTTCCATGGAAACAGTTGCTGGTTTGTAAGACATAACAGACTATGTGTTTACAGAAACAGCAGAAATGAACATAAAATAGTATGAACTTGACAGATTCAGAAGGGATACTCTTATCAGAAAGATGCTGGAACATCCTTTTATATCAGAAATAATGCATTTCACAGTTATGGCTAGATGAGTTGGTAGACAAAGAAGGCTGAAAGAATAATGGAAGATATGGAATAATTCAAGCTAAGAGATTTGTAGTAATCATTGCAAGGTCAATATTTCACAGAAATGGAAGTACCTGTTTAGTTCCTTTTTTAACTACATAAAGTGAATTCTCATATTAATTCATCAGATGACACACAGAAAATGGCAGTCCAGTGTCTAATAATTATAATTTTGACAGAATAGCACTCACATAAGTGAAAATTTCCACCTAAATATGTTATTTTTCCCATTCATTTGCTCTTTTACACCTATCTTCCCCTTTAGAACCATTCCCTGTTTTTGTATAGTTTCATGATTACTTGAAAAATGGAGAGCAAGGTTCCAGGTTTTTCCCCTGAGGTGAAACCCCAGAAATAATTTTCAAGAATATCCCCTTCAGAATGTAGGAGTTGTTATGAGCCATCAAACTGAGATAAATTTACTAATCAGGAATTATTCTCCTTGAGTAAATAGGTTAAGCATTAATCTTCTGAGAAAGTGTATACTACCATTCATTACACTTCATGTTAAGGAAAATTTCTATACCTGCAGGGAAATTCCAGCTCAATTGCTTATTTAAAATTCAATGATGTCAGCATGACTGGATGTGCATACTGCATTGAGTCTCTCAGGGAGTGTAGATGAGATGGGTATCTTTCTGCTTAAAGCAGTCTGAGAGTTACAGTGAAGGTACTCCCATGTCTCCAGAGATGGTAGTGTTTTTCAACTTTAATTGCAGCAAAACCATGTGCAAAGTATATTTCTGCCCTCACCTCCCCCCAAAAAAAATATTTACAGACACAAAACATCATAGACAGTTTCAATATTTTTTAATTCTTCATAAGTACTCATTCTAAACATTATTTTCCCTGTAGATGAAAAAAGACTATTTATGTACATGAAATTGTATTTGTTCCTATGGTCACAAGTATTCTGACAAAACAATTAATGCAATACACAGAGCAATCAGTTTATCTAACCTAAAATCTATTCAAAATTATTAGAGTAAAATGTTTTTAGTATTTTATTATTTTCTGGTTTCATTATCTTATTGTTGCTATACAGTTATGTTTCTTAATTATATTCCTTTGTAATTTTATCAGCTAAATGCAAATATTTGGCATAGGGTATTTTAAAATTTCTGCCCTAATGCCTGTTGTGTTGTAAATAATTTTCTTAAAATCCTTTTCTTCTTTTGAGGTTTTTTTTTTTCTTTATATCTAGAACTGAACTTTATATACATTGTTTAAAATATTTCTTTTCTGTTTGTTTGAAGCTGTATCCTTCCTGTATCTCGGCTTAGTTATCTTGATGTAATATGTATAAATAAATAACAATTCTCAGCCTACCCCCAGAAATATACATTGAGAAAAACAAACTATCAGCTCTTCTTGACCACATCTCGTTATTTTCCAACTTGCCCTGGGAGTTGCTGTGGTATTCACTGTAGTCTTTCCTACTGATTTTATGCTAAAAAAAAATTATTTTCAAGTGAGACAATTAAATCATTAGCCAGCTATTTCTCATGCAGATCTCTTATATCACTCTAAAATGGTATAATAATTTCACATTTCATAGGAATATTAGAAGATATGATTAATTAAAAAACTTTTTTAAAATGTGAGCCTAAAATTATAATTAAAAAAAATTTTGAAATCTAAATACACAGGCCATCATTAAAGCACATAAATACTTTACTGATTTGTATTCATATGAATGTGGATCCATTATCAGTGATTCCATTCCCACATTAATATTACAAAAGTGCAGGTAAAAGGAACTTCCTCTTTAGCATGCTATTTTCCTTCTGCTACTCTGCTACTCTGCAGCATTTGGGCAGCTGCTTCATGAACTAGATTTGTAAGTACACAGTTTTTGAGAATTTACTATTTTAGTTTATTGTTTTGTTTTGTTTAGATAAGTTTTGTTAATTTGTTATTTCATTAATTTCTAAAAAAAATTCCCTAGCTCCCAGAAAAAGTAAGGTAAAACAAGGTTGAAGAGCAGTTGTCAGTTATGCCTTGTTAAGGGGAAACAGGCAACTTCAGCATAATTCAAGTACATTTATTCTTGGGAAAGATTCTTGGTCTCATTAGCCTCAGAAATCAAGGAGTAATTATTTGTAATTGCTTCACAGATCAATCCCACCTTCATGTTCTAGCAAGTAGAACACTGAACAATTACATGAAGCATAAGCTTTATTTCATGCTTTAGCTGTGTGGTTTGGTTGGTGTTGGTTTTTTTGTTGTTGTTTTTGGGATTTTTTTTGTGGGTTTTTTGTGGGGGTTTTTTTGGTGTTTTTCTGTTTGTTTGTTTTTGTTTTTGTTTTTGTTTTTGTTTTTGTTTTGTTTTTTGGGTTTTTTGTGGGTTTTTTTGGTGTTTTTTTGGTTTTGTTTTTGTTTTTGTTTTTTGTTTGTTTGTTTTTGTTTGTTTCATTTTGTTTTGGTTTTATTTGTTTTTTGTTTGTTTTTTTTTCCTACAAGAGCAGGATACAACACTTCAAACTACATGAAAAAGGAATTTTCTGGGAACAAATATGTACAGTAGTCAGATACAAGAGATTAAATAGGAGGAAAAATAATTTCAGTGGAGAGACCAAGCATAGCTTTAACTTTTTAAGTTTTCTTAATTATAAACAGTGATTCAGACATCTCTCTTTCCGTAACCATTTTTCTTTTATTTAGATGAGAAAGTGCTACTCAGGCATTCATAATTTTAGTCTGTGTTTGCTTTTTTCCAACTTACTTTTCAAATCGAAGAAAGGATAGAGAAACCTGACATTTTCATAAGAAAATGGATTTGTTTTTGTAATATTGCAGAAATCGAAACTGAAGTACCATGAATTCAAAATTCCTCAAATGAATAGGGCTACAGCAGCCTCAAGCTCATTAGTCATTAGAAACCCTAATTCTGTGTGTACTCTCCTACAAACATTAATTCTCCTGAGCAAATAATTAGGTTGACTCATCCTCAATGTTCACTGTAATTCAATATGAAAAGATTATTTGTCTAATATATCAAATTCTATCAGCCTTCAGGACCTATCATCCATTAAAGATGGCCTTCCTCATTTCTCTAAATCACTATGATGGCATTCCTTCTTTTTATGTCTTTAGCTCATAACTTATGGTCATTTCCAAATATTTATGTTCCCTCTCTCTCCCTATACTTCCTGCAGCATGTTCTTATACATCGGGGTGCTTCTCTTTAAAGGAAGAGAATTTTATTTCTTTTTCATGGAGGAAAACTTCATCTTTCCAGATTTGCAACAATTTTCATCACTTGCTGGTCTCTGGTTCAGACACAGGTACATTCCTATATGACTGCAGACATAGAACAGAGGCTAAAACAATCTGAATACTTTTTAAAGTTGGATAATTGCTGAATGTAGGCAAAACCTTAAAAGCCAGAATTGAGAGTTTTATGCAGAAGCTGTGTCATTTATCACATCTCACAGCAGCTGCAAATATCAATAGCTGATCTAATAGCTGATCTAATAGCTATATATTTATTTTCCATTCAGTGTCTCCATGTTTTAAATACATCATATGAATGCATTTATAAATATGTAGAGTACATTAAAATATATATAACAACTATGTACAACCAGATGTATTGTTTTTTGTATAAAGAAAGATCACACAAATTATTTTAGACTTGCAGTCCTAATTCCCTAAATTTCTATTTCCTACTGTTTTCTGGTACTTGACATGTTACTGTTCTTATTAAGCTGTCATCCATGTTGAAATTATTTAAGAAATTGTTGGTCTGAGATGGTTTTGGTGCCTGACCCTCCAAACTGTTTGTTGTTTGTGTTCTTGTTTGTCTAAAGTCCGGTAGTAATAAAGTAAACAATACCTTTATTCAAAAAAAAAATTTAGAAACTAAAGGTTTACTTTACATCATGCTGACACAAATATAATTGCTTGGGAATAATAATCATATGTAGTTTCTCCACATGCAAGATGAAAAGAGCATTAAAGTTAAGAAATCAACTGCTGAATGATTTAAATGCCTATATTAAAAAATGCCTATATTATTTCCCAGGTAATTTAATATGGCTTCACTTTAAAATTATTTATTGCTATGTCTTAATAACAGTGCTACTATGGTACAGTTCTACTGCACTGTCATCAGAACACTTGGTGTTTTGTAAGCACTTTCTTCACAAGAAAATTGATATAGAACTTTAAGAACATGAAGAATATTTGAGATCTGAATCCCACTTCACAGTGCCTACACTGTGCCTACACTGTGCCTACAAAATAATTTGCTTTAAACACAGAGGTATTCCATCACTAATTATTCTTGTATGCATGTCCTCCTCAGACAACAAACCAATGTGCCCAAGTACTGGGGCTGCAAGGCAAGGTCAGTGTTGCATGTAGTATTTTGAAAGAAAAATGTAATCCAGTGATGAGATTTGTTTTGGAATAGGACACTTACAATTAGGCATCTTTACTTGTATTGCATGCATTTACATGAATTTACAGGCACACTAAGTCTATAAACTCTTATTGTAGTCACTGTAGATTTAGTAAACAGTTAGAGGATGAGAAAAGTAATTTCATCTAAAAGTTTAAGGCTTGACTCAGTTGCTTCTACATGGGATGGAGTTTGAGATATCCTTTGGCAACTTACAGTTATCTGAGGTTTCAGGAGCATGATGATTTTCTAAAGCATATCTATCAGGATAGGAAAGATTTCTCAGATACTCCAGGGCAGCTCAAAATGTCAATACCTATTCAGGAGGTTTAATCCTTCCCCTAGTAGCTGTTAGTCTGATCAGTCTGCAAATATTTTCTACTACGTAGATCCTCAGCCCAACTTTGCTGTAGGTTGCGCAATTTTCAACCTTCATTTCTGAGAAGTGGTAGTGACAGAGACACACAAAATAATTCTGTGTTTTCTGTGTATTAATAACCTACCTTACTTTATGTAATAGATTAATTATAGAGAACTCTTGATTCTCAGCACTCTCAAGCCACTATGGAGATTCTTATGAGAATCTGTAAAATATTTGCAAATTCTATTTCACAGAATGGGGTCTTTAATTTAGGGAATTCATGCTAATGTTTTAGATAACTATTAAAGCATTCCTCCTAAATTAACTGGTTTATATAATTGATGGAATAGAAATAAATCATATTGATTTTGGAGGCCAGGAGGCTTCTGCTTATTTAGTACCAATCTATGTATATGGAACTTCCTACCGAGTCCATTCATATAATGCATATATATATTTCTCTGTGCATGCCGAAATCTAGGTGTTACCTTCAGAAGGAATAATTCACAAAAGCACACAAGGATCACTAAGGAACTTCATTTTACTTGAGTCTCCCTCTGATGCTTCACAAAGTTTAAAGCTGTACTAAATCCTTTTTATGTTGATATTTTCGTAGGAAATTCACAGAATCACTGAATCACGGAATCACAAGATGAGTAAAGTTAGAAGTTTTGAATGACCTCTGGATCCCTACCACTGAAAGCTTGGAGTGAAGAAGGATGTTGCTGAATCTATGGTTGTTGACTTCCTTTTGCTTGGTCTTTCTCTCTCTCCTGCCTGTTTTCTATTTTTTTTTTCCTCTCTCTCTCTGTTTTACACATATAATTAAATAAAATCTGTAATACTGATTTTGGCGTAAGGTCTTGTTTGCACCTTCGTTCAGGCAGGGACATCTCTCACTAATCAGACCTTAACAGCACCTTCCCTGCTCAAGATGATTCTTGAATCTCTCCAGTGAGAAACTCCACAACCTCTCTGAGCAAGCTGTTCCAGTGCATGGTCACCCACACAATAAAGATGTTTTTCCTCTTATTAAGGTGGAACTTGTTTCTGCCCATTGCCTCTTGTCCTATTGCTCAGCACCACCAAGAGGAGCCTGGAAACATCTTTTCATTATAATTAGACATTGATTAGGTCCCCTCTCCCCTGAGGTTGAACAGTCCCAGCTCCCTCAGCCTTTCAGCATAGAAGAGATGCTCCTTTAATCACTTTAGTTGCATGCTGATGGACTTGCTCCAGGAGGTCTATCTCTCTCCTGTACTGAAGAGCCTAGAACTGGACAAAGCAGTCCCAGTGTGGCCACACCAGGGGTGAGTGAGTAGACAGAGAATCACTTCCCTCAATCTGCTGGCAATGCTCATCCTAAAGCACCCAGGATAGCATCGGCCTTCTTGGCCACAAGGGCACTGCTGACTTGTGGACAGCTTGTTGTCTACCAGGACCCCCAGGTCCTTCCACACAGAGCTGCTGCCCAGCAGGTCAGCTCCCAGCTGGTGCAGGGGATTTTTCTTTCCCAGGTACAGGACTCTGCATTTGCTTTTGTTGAATTTCAGACATTTGTTCTCTGCCCATCTCTCCAACCTGTTGCAGCCCTTCTGAAGGGCTGCACAGATCTCTGGATATGGACCACTACTCCCACCATTGTGTTGTCAATGAACTTGCTGAGGAGGTCCCTGTTCCTTCATCCGTCATTGCTGCATAACTTAAACAGTACTGGGCCCAATATTGAACCTTAGGAGGCACCATTAGAGGAAGGCCTTCAGCTAGACCCTGTGCCACTGATTATGACACTCTGGGATCTGACATTCAGTTCTCAATTCACCTCACTGTCTGCTCATCCAGTCCACACTTCTGGGTCATCTGTGAGGATACTGTGAGAGACAGTTTCAAAAACTTTCCTAAAGTCAAGGCAGACAACACTCCGTTCTCCCCTTGTCCATCCACCGATTCAGCTGTTTTGATCATAGAAGGATGTCAGCTTGGTCAAACATGATTTATTTGTGCTGTCTACTACTGATCACCTTCTTGTCATCCTTGTCAATTGAGACAGCCTCCAGAATGAGGTGCTCCACCACCTTTCTAAGGATTGAAGTGTTACTGCTGAAATAGTGAAATACTATCCCTAGGTCCTCCTTTTCCCCCTTTTTGAAGACTGAAGTGACATTTGCTTTCTTCCAGTCCTCAGGTACTTTTCCTGATTACCAGGACCTTTCAAAGATGATTGAGTGGCCAAACTATGGTCTCTCTCAGGTGTTTCAGCACTCATGGATGCATCCTGTCAGGGCCCATGTACTTGTGGATGTCAGATTTTCCTAGGTTTTATCTAAAATAATCCTCCTTCCCCAGGGGAAAGCTTTCCTTCCAACTTTCCTTTACCCTGTTCACATGGGTCAGAGATCCCTGATGGTTGATCATCAGTGAAAACCAACTCCAAGAACGCATTGAGGAACCCTGCCTTCTCTGTGTTCTCTGTTACCAGGGTCCTCTCTCCATTTATTAATGGGCTCCTACTATTTTTCATTTCCTTTTTGTTATTGATGCATTTGAAGAAGCCCTTCCTGTTGTCTTTGACATCCTTGGCCAGCTTTCATTGCAGATGGGCCTTGTCTCATTTCTACTTACTCTGACAACTTCTCTAATTTCATTACCAGTGGTCTGATCTTTCTTCCATATTCTGTGTATTTCCTGCTTATGCTTAAGCAATAACAGGAGTTCCTTGCTCATCCATATAGGTCTCTTTCCCCTTTGACTGATTTCCTGTTCATCAGGATGCAAACTCAATCCTAAGGAACTTGTGTAACTAGAAAATAAATATATTGGGATCCACAAATTATGCAGCCATTACCTCACATGCATGCAGCTGCCCAAATGCAACTAACTGCATATGAAGAGATAAAAATGCACAATATTTATTGTAGAACTATCTGAAAATAACCACCTAAACAATTTATTAAGTTATAGCTATCTATATATTATATGTTGTGCATGGAAATATAAATAACTAATAGCTAAAGAAACTATTATAGAAAATAATTATATAAACATCCCTAAAGACTCCATGAAAAATTTTGAAAATTTCAAACTTATGTGCGCCCCCTGCATCTCGTGGTATGTGCATGTGGCATGGCAGCTGGGCTTTGCTGGCAACAAGGTTAGCACATGAACTTTACCTAAACCTATCAGACAGGGGACTAACTTATTTATCAGAATAGAGTATTGGTGACCTTAACCGGGCAATCAGTGTGAAGTTGCAGACAAGACAAAAGGCTGTCCAGATGGGCAGATGGTGACTACGAGTGACAGCGACAGGCAGTTGTTTGGTTATGGGTGGCAGAGAAGCAGCCTGTGAGGAACCAGATATTCCCTGATAATCTTTACCCTTATGGTGCCCAGTATGACTCCAAGAGAACAAGATCTGAGATTCCAGAAACACCCAAGACACACTACAGAGATCCTTGGCCCTGTCCAAGGATGGTGTATCCCACAGCTGAAATCATCTCACTGATACTCATGATTTTTGTTCTGAATCCTGACATCTCCTTATGCAACAGGGAAACTGTGTAATTCATAAAAATTGCATGTATCTAATGTGTTTTGGTTACAAATTCAATTAGTCTCCACGCTATCAATTTCATCTAAAACCACAATGGTTCTATACTCCTTGAAGCAATAGTGCCCTTTATTTTTTGTGGCCTCAAAGAGAATTTGTTTAGTTGCAGCCACATGACAGGTTTCACCTCAATGGCAATGATCTAATCCTCTTCTTTAATCATCTGAAAGAGTAGCCAATTCCAGGACTTGGGTTTGCACTGACTGGGTTAATATGGTTTCTTGACTGTCATCTTTCCCTTGATCCTTTCTGGTCTTTGTGTTTATCCTGATTAGCCTCAATCAGATGAGGGTGTACAAACTCACATCCCTCATAGGAAAAAAAGAATAAAGACACAAGAAGTCTTTTTTGACTTTAAATGCTCTAAGTTTATTGTTAGCTACTACAATACAGGATTCTATCAGAATCACAAAAGTTTTCTTTGGGAGAAAGGGAATACAGGTGACGTCATCCCTGATTATTTACAGCTGTGTTAATTACCCAATACAACCTTGCCCCTAATGAGTCACAGCTATTTCCAATAAAGATAAATGTGATAAAAGGGAGTGGATTAGCTCGTGAGGAAGTTCATGAGGGAGGAGGAGCAACCTTGAGGAAGAGGGAACAAGAGGATCATGAACTAGAAGGATCCTGGGGAGAGAGAACCACTACTCTGAGGTCAGTCTGGCACTGCAGCTAGAGGCTGTTGTTGGAACCTGCAGGCATAGTCTAACTACGTGAAACCCTGCAGTCAGAGTCTGCAAACTAATATATGCAGTCGTATTTAGCAGGAAATAGCCAGCAGTCAGAGGCTGCAAGGGAGACCTCCAGTAGGAGCTTGCTGCATCCAGTCAGTGAATAGTTGGAGTCAGGGTGGCTGAGCTGCAAAGAGGAATAAACCAGGACCCTTTTTGTGCTGTGATAAACAAGAAGTCTGTTTCTTGGCTCATTTCTACCTTCTAACAAGAGGGTTGCTGCAACATTCAACAGCTTTCCAAAACAGTCCTTGGAAACACAGTGCTGCCTTTCACAGAAACCATGATTTATGTGTACAGAACAGAAATCACTCTACCCTGCTATATATGGCTAAATATACTGCTCCCTCTCTCTTTGCAGATCAGTTAATTCAAAATTAACTCAGTTCAATCCTTCAGTTATTGATTTTATTTATAGAACCATAGAATAAAATCATAGAATCATCAAATCTGCTGAGTTGAAAGGGGCCCATCAGGGCTATCAAGTTCAACTCGTGGCTCTGCACAGGACAGCCCAAGAGTCACACCATGTGCCTGAGAGCATTGTCCAAATGTGTCTTGAACCCAGACAGGCTGGTGATGTGACCACTTTCCAGAAGAGCCTGTTCCAGTGCTTACCCCCCACCCTCAGTGAAAAAACTCTTTCCTGACACAGTTTCATATTCTTTCCTTGAGTTCTGTCACTGGTTGTGAGATTAGATAGATGTGTACCTACCTGTCTGCTTCTCCTCATGAGGATTTGACCCCAATGAGGTTTCCCCTCAGTGTCTTCTCTAGATTGAATAATGCAACTTATTTCAGCTGCTCCTCATAAATCTTCCCTCTATACCTTCACCGTTTTCTTGACCCTTCTCTGGACGCTCTCTAATAGCTTAATGTCTTTTTCACATTGTGGTGCCCAAAACTGCACACAGCACATTCACATCTGATGGAGAGTCCTACACACCAAGAAGGAATTTCCCTATATTGAGATACAGTCCTTTCTAACACCTTCTTTCTTTCACAGAATCATACAGACTCTTTCCTGTGATCTGTTTGGATTAATTGAGGATGACTACTGTTACAAGCCTTTCTTGGTATGACTGATCATCACAAAATGTGGTAATCTTGGATTGCTGTGCTATCTTCCACAATGAAATGCATTTCATGGTATGACTGATCATCACAAAATGTGGTTGGTAATCTTGGATTGCTGTGCTCTCTTCCAGAATGAAATGCATTTCATGAAGAGCAACAGTTTATTGCCAACTGTAAATTTCAATTAGTGATGGAAAGCATGGCAACCACAAATCATTTTGCGGATGCACATCTCCACAATGTCTTGCGTTAGGTATTGCTCTAGCATGAAGTAAATGCTTGTGTCACTTCACTGTAAATGAGCTCTGTGTGGAATATTGGGAAAGCTAATCCAGTTAAGCACAGAGACCTAGCTAGGACCAGATGAACAATGATGGACCGTAAACCCTAGGAATTGGATCTGATGCTCCTAAAATCATCAAAGGACAATGATTAGACCATTATCCCTGCTGTGAAACTCTCCAAAGGGTCAAGGAAAGAAAGCCTCTCTTTGAAACACCAGGCAAACCAAATGGGATTACAGATTAAAGGGCTCCATGATTTTTTATGAAATTCAGTGAGGAAATGAATTTTGGTACTATACAAACCTTAAAATGGAGTGTCTTAGATAAGGGAAAAGTATATATTAAGGTGGAACAGAGAAGAACAACCATGGGAAAACGTAAAGAAAACTATTAAAAGGAATGGGTTGACTGTAAGCAGGGTCTGATCAAACAGATCTAAACATGTTTGGTAGAGTTCTGTGTTTGCTTGACACATTCTGTCCTTAATCATATTTCAGAGTTATTTTTCTCTCTGTGTCTGGGGAACTTGATCTGAGTGTATGTGTAGAACAGCCAGTAAACTTCAAGTTGGACCATTCAGGAAGTAGTAAATTAATCACAGTTACTAGCACCTGGAGAGAGATACATGTCCTCCCCCAACAAAGAGTCCAATTGCCTTGGCAGAAAATGGGTACAGGGGAAAATGGAAAAGACTACAATCTGGAGGTTACCACAGGGTAGACACAAAGGTGTCACCACCAGGAAACTCAATGTGGTGAGAGATAAAGGCACCATAGGAGGTCTATGGTCTTGGCCAGACTTGAAATTTGTTCTAGTATTTGAGAGACCTATCAATGCAAGTATGCTTGTGAATCAGGAAAATAAGGCTGATTGATCCTGATCAGCCTAAAAATAAGCCAAACATTGCCCACCCCAATATATGCTTGTTATATATGTTTTTATTAGGTAGGGGTCCTCAGCTTCACCGCCAACTGCCCTGAGGAGTACAGAAACATATGTATCCATTGTGATGTGAAAGAGTAACCTTCTGTGCCTAAAAGTCCGCACAATTTGACTTTATTTTTTACTGCAGTGAACTCGGAAAGAGAAATCCTCTGAGTCCTGAAGTCTTCCAAATTCAGCTATGCATAATAAAACTTGTTTCTTGTCTGCTGTGAATTCCAGGTTGTGTTCAAGGAGCCACAGGTGCAGAGACCAGGAAGACAGAGGATTCTCCACAGTGCCTCAGGGTAAGGTGTTCGCTCAACACAAAGAAAGAGCTTTTGTCACTTTTCTATAGCCCTGACATCCTACCCTGTCCTGTTGTGTTACCATCTGCCCACTACAGTCAAGGGTTACAAATGCCAAAGCTCATTCTAACCAAAGCTGGAAGGACTTGTTAACCTACATACAGATTCCATTCATTTTGACTTTTTGTGAAAGTGGGTTCTTATTCTATGAAAGAGAAAATGTTAAAAGAAAAACTTCAGGAGAGAAGAAATAAAAATATATTATGAAAAAATAGGATTATTGAAATTTTTTTCTTGTTTCTCTTTAGTAAAACACTTGATACATTAATTGTACACAAATTATTTTAAAACATTATTTACTAAAAATATTAGAATAGTTCTGTGATTAAATATTGATTCAGTTTGATTAATAGAAAATATGTTATCACAGAGGCATTAATTATTTCTGATTGACCCAGCCTTGGGCAGTGGTGGGTCCATTCAGAGCATTGGCTCTGCCAGGCATGGAGGAAGGTTCTGGCAACTTCTCACAGAAACCACTCCTGTACCCCCCCACTGTTACCAAAACCTGGCCATGCAAACACAATACAATATTCTTATGTAAGACCCCGAAAAAATCTGTTGATGAGACTTACAAAAAGGCTTACACTTTTTCATGTACTGTGATTTAGACACATGGGAAAAATACCAAGAAGATATTTTCAGGAAGTCAAAACAACAAAAAGCTTTACTAGCAACTTCAGAAAATCAGAAAATTTTGGCAAAAGTTTAGAGCAGCACTTAATCAACATAAAGCACTTCACAAAGTATTAACTTAGCCCATTCAACTTAGAAAACTACAAACTTATCCAATTTTAAGTTAATCAAAACTCCAAGAAGAGGGAATTAGAAGAAGAAAGACAGAAAAAAAACAAATATAGCTACCACTCCTGGTTCCAGTGAATAGAAATCCCAAGAGGAAGTAAGGTAGAGACATGGGCTTGCCTCATGTCTTGCTTTAAGTACCCTTTGGCTGTCCAGGGCCCTTCCCCCATGTGGGACTTCTACTTCTTTGGTGACTTTGGTAATGGATTGGGGCTCCAAAGGCAGGTGTGGAGTATTTTGTCTGGTAAGCAAGCCAGGGATTGGTGGCCACTGCAGGGTTGGGATACAGACCTGGGTAAGTGGGAGCAGGGCATTGCCTCCCCTGTTCCTCCCCCATACACACACTCAAAAGGTTTTGAGACAGCCATCCTTCCAGTTTTTCAGACCATCTCATTTAGAGAACTTTAGTGTGATGTGGCAAATTAAAAATACATTTTTAAAGAGCATATTTTATGTGAATACTCTATTTTTTTTTTTTACTTTTTATTTATTTTTAGGTACTTTGGAATGATCAATGACTTACAATGAATGAGTTAAACAATACTGTTTCACTTCACATTTCTTAGGAACAGACATGACAGTTATCAAAGCACAGATGACAGGAAGCAATTTCATTGTCAGTCTGAATCTTCAGGTCAATAAAGATGAACAAATAAAAGAATTCAATTCTCTGAAAGGAACTCTGATGCATAGGAGCAGCCATAGAGACTAACTTTTAAAAATTTGTTTATTTGTCTAGTTTCCAAATGTATTAGTAGATATACTTTTTATAAGTAGATATATTTATAAAAGTATGCTTTTTATACTTTTACTCCTGGAGATAGTGCTGTTCAGGGCCAGCAGTTGGACTTAATGATTCCTGGGGGTCACTTCTAATTCAGCATATTTTGGGATTCCGTGATTCTGTGATTTTAAAAAAGAAGAGCATTATGGA
>VWYO01008087.1:0-28596 GCA_013400275.1 Rhadina sibilatrix
GGCGCTGCCCGCAGCGCCGCGGCTCCGGAACAGGAAAGCGGTGGGAGGCGCTGCGGGCGGAAGCGCCGCCCGCCCGAGGGGAGCGACGGCATGAGCGGAGCGGAGCCGGGGCCCGGGGG
Organism: Rhadina sibilatrix; assembly: GCA_013400275.1. Lineage (NCBI taxonomy): Eukaryota > Metazoa > Chordata > Aves > Passeriformes > Phylloscopidae > Rhadina > Rhadina sibilatrix. The sequence goes on from VWYO01008087.1 coordinate 120, forward strand.
CGCTTCCCGACCCCGCGGGGCCTCCCGGCGGCATTACCCGGGCCTGCCCGTGTGGGTGGGGGAGGACCACCAGGACGTGAGTACCCCGCGCTGGGCTGCCGGGGCATGGGGACTCCCTCGGGTGGGGCATGGGGAGGGGTTTCGTTTGTTCCTGTTCGCTGTGTGTTTGTTCGTGTGTTTCTCCGCGGCGCGGATGCTGAGTGTGGCAGATGGAAGCGAAGAGAGGTGCCCGGTGCGGGCACGGGCGGCCTCCCCGCGAGATGCGCGTTCCCGTCATGTGTGCGGGCTCCCCGGGCGCTTCCTGGGGAGCGGCGCTCCCCTCCGCAGCCACACACAGACCCTGCACCTGCCTTCCCTCCCGCCGCCGAAACATCAGTGCACTTCAGTGCCCGGGTGACATGATTCTCGTTCCCGATTCAGCGACTGAGCTACTTATTGCCGTGATCGCCTTTTGGCATCTTTTTAAGTAATTATTGCTATTTTTTTTCTTCTTTGCATCATTAATTGCTATGGCTTAAAGGAAATAATACCTACATTGCACTGTTGTTATAATTTGTTAGCTATTAGTGGGGTGCTTGGAAACTCAACCCTACCCAGTGTATGACATATCAACAGAGGACAAGTAAATATAATCCCATCCCAACAAGTGGATTGACTCCCACTTGACGAGAAATGTTAAAAATCTGGAGCTTTGCTTTTTTTCATGGAGTCATTGAAAAAGGGAGTGAAGAAAATACTGCTTTTGAACTGCTGTTTCTGATTTCTCGTGGGGTTTTTCGTAATAGCATAAACTGAGGTTTTAATCCTAAAATAGCAGATTCTTTGCAAAGAGAAAATATTTGTGTAGTAAAGTTTATTAAAGAAAATAATGTTACAAATTTGTAAGTAGTTTAATGCAGTTCATTTTTGCTAAGATTCACTGAATATCTGATGCTGTGATAGCTGATGTTTTGTGGTAGCCAAGGACTTAAGAATGTCACTGTGGTAGGAATTCTCAGATAATGCCTCTTAATGATCCTTCTTTGTTTTCCTCTCTGTATTTCTGTTTTCAATTAGCTTAAAGTTCTATTAATACTAAATATTTAATTTTAAATGTTTTCGGTATAGGGATGTAGCTGAATTGGTCTATGTTGCATAAAACATAAATGGCTTTTCATCCCAAAGTGTTAGACCTTCACAGAAAGTTTTATATCAGCCTTGCTGACAGTGATGTTCCTCCAGAGTAAGTCGGCAGTAGCTGCATCATGCACTGATTAATACTAACAGCTGTCACGCAGGAAATTTTGTTCTTATTCCAAATCAGGAGAACTTGCAGTGTTAGAAAACAGTCTCTCGTGTCTCTTGCAACCAGTAGTTGAACTTACCTGAGGTGAAGCTTCGATTTTAGTTGAAAATATTGTAGGTCATTTAGTAGGCCAGACTTTACTTCTTTTTTATAAAGAAGTAAAAGCCATGGATCAGGGAGCCCGTGTTGTTTTTAATCTTGTTTTATCTACTATTGCAATAATACACATATATTTTACGGTTATGTGTATGCAGGGTTTGTCATCTCAATCAGTTTTATGCCAAAAAAGTAGCTCAGTTGCTGTTGTAATGTAGAGGTCACACATAATTTTTGTTGCTGCTTACAGTCTTCACATTGCCTGTATAATAGGATTGTGATTCACATCCTTGCTGGATTTGCTCTGGCAGCCAAGGCAGTTGATGCCCTCTAACTGGAAGAGATTCTGTGCTGCAGCTCTAAGAGGAATCAGCCGTCAGTTTTCCACCCTATATTATTGCAGTTCAGTGGTTTGCTATGCTGTAATTTGGTGAGTTGCCCCATCTCCTGTTTTTCACACTTCTGAGTGAAGAACTTCAGCAGGGAATAAAGTTGGGCAGTTGAGAAAGGTAGTCTCTATTGCAAACACTTAGTCATGGAGGGATTAGGAATTAACTCTTCAAGAGGAATGGGTTTAATGGTCAGCTAAAATTTAAATCATGGTGGGGTCAGTTTTCAGTCTGTATCAGTTAATATATAAAACATAAGGAGCAAACTGTTTTTACCTCCACAGCACCAGAGCATGGTGAGGAAGCTTTATAGCATGGGGAAAGACATACAGGGGCAATGATCTGCAGAAGAGGAGAAGCATTCCTGGAGCTTAGTTGTAGATGCAAAAAAGAAAAAAAATCTCGGAATTGAGTTGAAGGGCTAGTGAGAAGAGCTACTGCAAACAAGACTTGCTATAAAGAAGGAAAAAGGGTCTAAAGCTGTGACACTTCAGCAGTTTCTCATCTAGAATGCTTGGGCTTATAATGATAACTGTTCATGAGTTGTCTTGCCACTGGAGTTTTTTTTCCCTTTTGTATTGTTTTTTGTCTCCGCCTCCCTCTAATCCAAATAAAGGAATAAAAGTGGTACTGGTGTTTTTGCTGCTAAAGCCGTTGCATTTTTCAGCCCCCTTGTTATCATTAAAATGTTTTTGTTCATGTTGCTTTAGGTGCTGCCTTTCATCTATCGTGCCATTGGTTCAAAGCATCTTCCTGCCAGTAACATCAGTTTTGTTCATCTGGATTCCCATCCAGACCTTCTTATTCCTGTCAATATGCCTGCGGATACCGTATTTGACAAAGAAGCTCTTTTTAGGTAAGTCCTGGGTACTGCATCAGAGTAGACTTTAAGTCCACTTCTTGCTGCCTTTGATTCACAGTGAATATTGGTATGTCTGCATAGGAAGGATGAACAAAAGAGGTGTAAGTCAGATTCAAGTCGTATCTTCTGTCTTTTCACTTTTGATGAAACTTTATTTTTTAATGGCAGAAGTTACATTGCATATCAAGCAATTTAAGATATACAAGTTGCTTTGTGTATTTGCTCAGTGGTGTATGATGGTATTATCCCAAGGAGTTCATTTGGGTAACAGGAAGGCACTCTGCATGGATGCTTTGTCTGAAAAGCTGTAGTTATAAAACAGTCTTTCTCTCTTCACACTGAAAAACTGATTTTGAGATTGAAATAGCACATTCCTTGTTGGCATGCTGAATATGTGAAGTAGAACAAGGTATTCCTATTACAGTCATAAAGACCAATATTTTCCCCCACCATCTAAGGTAGGTGGGTAATAAGCCACAGTGATCTCTGCTATTGTCTTGCTCTTATGTTTTAAAATAAATGTTTGCTTCAGTATTATGTGATTTACAGCAATTATAAGCTGATGCATTTGGTATACTCGAATCACCTTAGCCATAGTCAATATTTTGTTCTCTTTTTTGGGTTTTATGGACTCTATCATAAAATCATTGAATGGTTTGGGTTGGAAGGAACTTTAATCATCTAGTTCCAACTTCACTTCCTTCGGCAGGGACAATTTCCACTAGACCAGGTTGCTCAGGTCCCCATCCAAGCCTTGAACACTTCTGGGCATGGGTCACTTACAACTGCTTTTGGACAACCCATTCCAGTGCCTTGCCAGACTCAGAGTGAAGAATTTCTTCCCAATATCTAAATACACACTCCTTCAACCCTTGTCTTATCACTGCATGCCCTTGTCAAAAGTCCCTCTCCAGCTTTCTTGTAGTCCCTTTTGACGTATTGGAAGGTACTATAAGGTGTCTGTGTAGGCTTCAGGCTGAACAACCCCAACTCTCCCAACCTGTCCTCATAGGAAAGATATTCTAGTCCTCTGATCATCTTTGTGGCCTTCTCTGGACCAGCTTGAACAGGTCCATGTAATTGCCTTGTGGGGGGCCCAGAGCTGGATGCAGCACTCCAGGTGCGTGGTCTCACAGGAGCAGAATAGAGGGGCAGAATCCCCTCCTGTGACCTGCTCATCACTCTTCTTTTGCTGGAGCCCAGGATACAGTTGGCATCATACACCTAAAAAAATAGGGCTTTGATTGTGGGAAACACTAAAAGCAAAAAAGGATTTTTAGGAGCTGAAAAAGAAGGCCTCAAACAGAAAAAGCTGAGGTCTCAGAATATGCAGCAACTGAGAAAAGTTTGGAACTAGGAAAGATACAGTAGTATATAATAGTGTAGCGAACAAGTACATGGAAAACAAAGGCCGAGTTTTTAGGTTTGGCTTGAATAAGTCATAACACTGCAGAAAGTGTATGCCAGACGAGATACTAGAATGTCTTAAGCTTAATAAGGGTATTGTGTACTGTTAATAGAGAAGCATACAAATGACTATTGTTTGAAACAGGTGTACATGTGCTATAATTGATTGGTTAAAATAACTGTCTGTAAGCTTTAGTAATATACTATTGGCTGAAAAGTCCTTAAGATGCTTTGTAACAGAGAAATTGGGGGCGGCTGCTGGAGGCTGCTGCTGCTGGCTGCTACATGGGTCTGTGAGCTGCTGCTTTGCCTTTACTTCTGTGACGAGACTGATGCTTCATAAAAGAGAATAACTACCACAGCAGTCTGGTCCAGTTCCTGCCCACACTGTCACATACATGTCCTCATCAGCCCTCTGATCATCTTTGTGGCCTTCTCTGGACCAGCTTGAACAGGTCCATGTAATTGCCTTGTGGGGGGCCCAGAGCTGGATGCAGCACTCCAGGTGCGTGGTCTCACAGGAGCAGAATAGAGGGGCAGAATCCCCTCCTGTGACCTGCTCATCACTCTTCTTTTGCTGGAGCCCAGGATACAGTTGGCATCATACACCTAAAAAAATCGGGTCTTGATAATTAGGAAAGGTGCTAATCATGTGGATTGACTCACTTTAATTACTGGGATGACATTTGAAATATACTTGGAGCAGTTTACAATAAAACACTCTCATGAGGTCAGTTTGAAGTTACTTAGAACATTGTTCCTTGCACTTTCCTCTGTCTGATGTATCAAGAGAAAAAGGGCATGGAATCACAGAATCATTGGGGTTGAAAAGGCCTCTAAGATTATAGAGTCCAACCATTAACCTAACGCTGCCAGGTCCTCCACTAAGGCGTTTATAATCAAAGTGCCATGCTAAGAGTGAAGCCAATTCCACTCCAAACTTTTTTATACCTACTACAGACCTTGTTGGTTTGTCTGATGAATAAAGATTTCTCTCCTTTTTTTTTTCTTTGATGATGTTACCCTTACATGGAGTACTAATTTTAGATGATTTGCATGGGGACCTTCAAGATGTGGAAGATGTTTGTGATGTTCTTGACCATTTTTATTTATAGGGAAAGTAACATTGCTATCTTCTATCTTTCTCTACTGATTACAGTGAATTAAGTATTGAAAACTGGATTATGCCTGCTGTTTATGCTGGCCATATTTCTCAAGTAGTGTGGCTTCACCCACGCTGGGCTCAGCAGATCTCGGAAGGAAAACACAATTTTCTCATTGGGAAAGATGTATCAACAACAACCATCAGGTAAATTGTCTGCTGACATATACTAGTAATACAAAAGCCATCTCTATAGCTTTTAGTTGGGGGTTTTTGTTGTTGTTTTCTTGGATAAAGATGATAATTTAATTTGTAGTTATAATTTCCTTAGAACCTAATGCAGTTACACTTGTATCAATTTAGTCTTTGGTCTAACTAGTAAAATGGTTATTTAGTATCAGCCATGACTCTTTTTCTAGTGTGGAGTGGGCTTGTTTGTTTGGAGTTTTGGTTTTTTGAAGTTAATCTAGTTAAGTACTGAAACAGGTACTGAGGTAGTGAATTCTATATCATTTGATAAAGGATGATTGACCTGAGCAGCCTCTTCTAACTTTGAAGTCAGTTCTGCTTTGATCAGATGATTGACCATAGACTTACAGTTGTCTTTTTGAATCTTAATTATTCTATGATTCAAGTTGCCCCTCATCCTTCCGCAGGATGCAGTCCATAATAATTTTACATTCACCATATTCACAGTGTTGTGATTTTGTGCAGCTTTAATAGATATTTGCAAGTCATGTCTCTTGTGAGCATAGCAGAATAAATCTTTTGAAGCAAGTTTAACAGAAAACAGCAGAGAAATGCTTTCTTTTACCACCTTAAATGAAACACTTAAATCTGTGCAATTCTGAATCTGAAGCCTAAAGGGAGCCTAAATGATTTTTTTAAAAAGCTAGTGCTTTCTGTTACATTTAATCATTTAGCCAATATATGGGAATACTTCCTGGTGGTTGAATAGCTCTCTCACTGATGGCCTTAGCAGTAATGAAAACAACATTTCAGACTTCCTTTTGAAGACAATCGAGTACATTTTCTTCAGGTTCTAGGCTTACCAAAACCATGAAGGAGGAAAGGGAAAGAGTCCTTATAAATACAAATGTCCCAAAAGTTTTGATGACAAGAGATGGATATGCCTCCTCATTAGTGAACACTAAGGTAGTGTGAGCTTGTGGTGAACCCTGCAGAATTTCTGGGAAGATGTGCTCTGAATGCCTTGTCAACAAGATGGAGGTGTAATCCAGCCTCTGACCTTGGCAAACTGAGAGTATTCCATCCACAAGGCACTGGATATTCCCATATATTGGCTAAATGATTAAATGTAACAGAAAGCACTAGCTTTTTAAAAAAATCATTTAGGCTCCCTTTAGGCTTCAGATTCAGAATTGCAGAGATTTAAGTGTTTCCTTTAAGATGGTAAAACAAACTTCAAATTTCTCCTGCTTAGGAAATTATTTCTTTGTGGGTGATTGATGGTGATGCCCTGTATTCAAATGAGGCCTTACCACAAGCAAACAGAAGTTCACTCTTCTTAATCTTATTTGTAATTTGAGTTTATGATGCTTAAGGCTTCATGTATTGCAGTGCAGGTTGAAAAATCTATTCTTAATTTTTCACTGTAAGCAGAAGTTTTAGTGTTGCTTTTGGTTGCTTAGTTGTTTTGTGGGGGTTTTTTAAGTGGATTCAATTGATAGTTAGCTATTTATCCTCTAGTTACCATCTTTATCACTTTGGGAATCTATTGGGGGTAAAAAAAGTTAAATTCTGCTTATGAATTCATAATATTATACTTTCACTAAGTCAATATTTATGCATTTCAGGGCACTTCTCAAACCCAACTATCATCATTTTCCTGGAAAATTATAAAACCAAGACAAAATATCCATAGGCTTACAATCTTATGTGCCGTAGTATTGATGATATCTTGTCAATTCTAGATGTTGTCTTTAAAATACAATTCAATTTCAAATTAATCTTAGTAGCACATAATGCATTATCTTTTTCTTATCCATTAAAACCTTGTAGGGATATCATAAAAAATATAGAGTGAGTTTTAATATATTCAACAATAAAGAAGTAGAAAAAACTTTAACATAATTTAAACCTGAGGATTAAAAGAAATAATTTTGTCTACACAGTTTTATTGTTTTCATTACCCATCAAACATCTATTCATTCTTCTCTGGATACCTGAAGTATAAAATGCTTTTTCCTAAGCTCTTTTTCGAGATGTGTATTAACTGTGAGTTATTGTCAATTTTAGGGTTACAGGCACAGATCATTACTTCTTAAGTGATGGTCTTTATGTTCCTGCTGATCAGCTAGAAAACCAGAAGCCTTTAAATTTGCACGTCATTCTCATCAATCCTACTGAATCATCACACAGCCATGAAGGAAATGGTGAAGTAACATCTGCTAAAAGACTGAAGCTAAATACAGATGACACAACAAGTGCCACTTCTGCCTCTTCAGTGGCACCTAGTGACTTTGATGACATCATCCCAAGTGTGAAGAAAAAGGAAGCACAAAATGCAGGCGCCCTGAATGGGGCAGAAACCTTGGCAGAGGGCTCAGCTTCAAGCTGTCTCAAAACCAGTGAACGCCCAATAAGGGACATTGTTAAAGATGTCTGCCAAGTGCTGCAGAAAGGGGATGCATATGTCTTGGACATTGACTTAGATTTTTTTTCAGTTAAAAATCCATTTAAAGAAATGTACACACAAGTAAGTATGGAAATTGGGTAGCCTCTTACAACTCACAAAGGAGTCCCAGCCTTAGTATTTTAGCTTAGAAAATACTAGCTAATCTGCTAATTAAATTAAAGCTAAATCAGCAGATTAGCTGATCATGGTTAATGATTCATGGTAATATTTTAAAAAGATATCCATTTTAAAGAAATATTTCTAAGGGAGCATATGTGGTAAAAAATGGCAACCGCCAAATATGGGGCACTTTCTTACATTTGGTGTCAATATTGAGTGCACGTTCAAACTCGTGCAAAAGCATCAACTTCTGCTTGATGCTTGGGACATAAAAGGTATGCTTGCGTTTCCAGAGGTTGCCTTCCAAATACCCACAGCAAGATTCATCAGGGGGATGAGAGACTTTATAATTTTTTACCCTCTATAAAACCAGAGCTTAGAAAACCATGATGGTATCAGGAGACTGCCTTTTAAAAGGCACAGTAGTATTGATTATCCAAAGAGTGGTTGTCCTGATGTGAGGCTGTTATGCTCATTATTGTGTGCAGTACTAAAGTAGAGAAACTATCTTTTTTTGAAGAAGGAAGGCTTTGGGGATTGGAATTCTCATTTGAAGAGTCATTTTCTTCCTCTCTTTTTCTTTCTCAAAGACAGAATACAAGCTTTTGCAAGAGTTGTACAATTTCAAGAAGCCACATAAAAATGCAACAGAGGTATGCTGCTTCCTTGTGGAATGCATGAAGGAATGATTCTTTTTATTTACCCAATGAAAATGAGTTACGACAACAGGAAGGAACCTATCAAAGGTGCTTAATGAAGTGGTCTCACATTAAGCTATGCAGCTGAATGCTAATCAGCAGCATCTTAGGAACTTTTTTCTATTAAATGTTCTGATTAAAAATGTGGATTGCATAAATATTTAGCATGAGTGTGAAAATTTGTTTCTGTAAACAAATGGTAATTGGCATGGAAGGAATGAAAACATAGTATGTCACCAGCAAGCTTGTTCTTTTTATGGCTTAACAGGGCTTAGATTTGGAGGGGTATTTCTTTCTCTTCTTCTTTTTTTTTTTTTTTTTTTTTTTTTTTTTTTTTTTTGGTGGCTGGTTCTTTTTTCTTTCTTCTTTTCTGCCTCCAGACTCTCCCCTTCCTTCTCTTGTTGCTCTTTCTTGATAGTCAGAGCTATGATGAATGTGTAGTTTGGTATTTTACCTTTCTGTTCGGATGTGGAAAAGATGGTATTATGCCACTGTAATGTACTTTTCATTTTATGTGCTGTTTGCTTCTAAAACATGGAGATACAAGCTTTCATAATCTCATCTGAACACTAATACAGAGAGATTCAACACGTTTATCACAAATAAATGAAACCTAATTGATATACGTGAATAAAGAAGTAAAGATGTTGAACATTGGTAGATGGATTCTTATATTTCTTAGTCAATCAGGAATAAAAATAGGTATATATTTAAAAGGTGGCTTTTTTAAATTTGTAGTAGGAAAAACAGGACAAAATGACGTGATTTATTTTTAAGGTATAACAGTTTCTGCAGGCAGTTTGTTATGATCCTCTTGAAAAGATGTGCTATAGGAATGAATCAGTTGTTTTTGATTCCCCACTTCCAGTAGATAGTCATTACAGAATTTAAATCATAGGATGTCATGATATTCTTACATCTTTTTTTCCCTAACATACTTTTGTGTGTGCTTATTTAAAGGAAGACTTGCTGGATTGTGTTGAAAACCGTGTTCATCAGCTGGAAGATCTGGAAGCAGCATTTGCAGATTTGTGTGACAGTGATGACGAAGAAACCCTACAGAAATGGGCTTCATATCCCGGGTAGGAGTTTTCTAAGAGGCCTAAATTGCCAAAGAAGTTTGAGAACTGGTTAGTCCAGCATTTTGATAACAGAAAAGGATAGGATCTGTGCAAGTATACACTTTTCTTTTTAGTTCTAGAGGAGAAAGAGACAAAACAAAAGGAAAGGCAGTCTACTGTCTTCGGCATTACTGTAAGCTTTGGAAGCTCAGTCTTGTTCCTGCAAGTTTTGTTTTCTTTGGAGGGAGGCATATTTGGTGACTAAAACCTTGGTCATCAGTGTGTAGCTCTCAAAAAAGGCAGCAAACCAAGGAGAACATGGAGCAGCAGTTCTTTGGTGCTCCCAAAGGTTTTGTTTTCTTTGTAAAAATCCAAGTTAATGGAAGTGTATCTGAGCAACAGTCTCCACTAAACATCTGAACTGCATCACTCTGCTTTTAAACTTGATGTTTTCACATGAAAAGAGGGAAAATCTGATCTTTTCCTTGATAGGAAAATCACTCATTTTCCATATCAAATGCAGCAGTTACTGTATGACCTCTGTAACAGTGACAAGAAGTATTTCCTATTAAGTTCATATGACTTTTGAGCCACAGCAATTTCTACCCTAGAAGAAGCACAAGGAGGACTTGCCAGAGGCAGATATGAATATAGGGACTTTATAAAAATGATCTGGTGAAACAGTACAATAATACTGATAATTTTCATTTTTGCAGGTGCAAGATGACACAGAGGAGCAAATTTCCTTTTCAAATACTAGGCCATAATTTTTACTTCCCTCTTTTTTCCCCTCACCTTTTTTTTTTCCTAACCATGTAAGGTATATAACAATTTCCAACTGTTTGTTAGAAACTTTGGTTTTGTTTTAACTTCAGAATGAAGCCACTTGTTCAACTAGTTCACAGTTTGAAAACCAGGATGGAAAGCCCAGACTATGAAATGGTAGGTGACAAAGTAAAAGAGCAGAAAGCAGATAGATGTCAAAAGCATAGCTTTGACAGGGAGGGAGTCATACTTCCTTTCAGACTTGTTTCTTGATTCAGGACTTCGAGGTTTTATGTATTACTTAGACCAACCTTATCTTTCAAAGCTGCTAAAATTCTAGTCTTCTTTCCTGTCTATATTTAGGCAACTTTAGTCTGATCTTCCAGGACTGTGATGTCTTGGGCTGCGTCCTGTGAACGGAGGCTAAATTTCACCAGTCTGTTGAGATTTCCGTTGTAGAACTTAAAATAAGGTACCTATTTATAACATACCAGAGCTATAATGTCTTCAAGGGCTGCAGCATACTCTGAATTCATAAGAAGTACAGTGTACTGGAGGTAACAAAATAATCCATATAACCTGCAGAATTTCACTTGTTTAAAGAACAAGCTGGGTGAAAACCCCCCACTGTCTGAAGAGTTGTAAGCTGGGCTAGGGATGATATCCTAAAGACTTCCTACATGCATAAGCTGTATCGCTAATCGAGCCACAGAAATTTCATCTGTCTTTAATATACCCACAGGTCCATCAAGCTGGTCTCACCTGTGATTATGTGGAGCTTCCTCACCATGTTAGCACTGAGGATGAGATCGAAGGCCTCATACAATCCATTAAAGCTCTACTGACAGATCTGCCCAAGCCCACACTGGTGACAGTTGCTCGGTAAAGCTGTGCAGATACTTTCACTTTAAAATGTCCAGACTCTGCTCATGAAGCTAAATATCTGTCAATATAGCACTAGTTCTGTCTTAAGCTCTGTTAAAGTGGAAGCCTTATAGTGCTTCAGCACAGGTTATATAAAGGCTGTGATGAGGCCTTGTGTATTTTGGGGTTGATAGCTGTCGCTGGAGTTCATACATCCCTACTTACGTTACTTGTGCTAATCAGAGCAAAGCTGGCTTGGGTTGAAATCCCACCTTCCTCACTCTCTTGCTCTAGGGTTTATTGTAGTATAGATAGGATTCCTTTTTTCAGTATAACTTTTGTTGAAACTAGTTTTCATCTAGTAGGCTGAAAGGTGTTTATATTCTTCAAAGCTCCAGTAAAACTTCAGTAAAAATTAGGCGTCTAGGACCGTAAGGGTGTTATTTAGAATAACAGAATGGAGTTTGGGGCCAGGGACCTGGGACAGCCTAATTTGAAGACCACAGTGTGCCTCTTGACAAATTACTGCAATTTAATCAGTCAGAAATACTAATTGTGCCCTTAAAGGGCCAGCAACAGTCACAGAAGGTGATATGAAACTGATTTTGGCAGCAAGAACTAGTATGGCTAATGCCTGCAATAAAAGAAAGCTCTACTCCCTGTGCCAATTGCAGGGTTATTATCCACTGTTGTGGAAAAACCAGAATCATCTCTGTAGATCTTAACAGATAAAGAATTCAGGAAGTCAGTTTTTACTAGTATCTGTTTGAAGTTCATTAATAGATACTGTAAAAAATGCTATATGCCAGGTATTGTGAAGATCTGTTTTTCAAGTTTTCCTGCCTACTTTACCAGTAACATTTTAATTTTTCAATCTAAATTTTCCATGTGTCCTTTAATTAGGTCATTTGCTTTAACTTTGACTGCCAGTGTGTTTTGTGCCAGATTCAGGAAGAGAGCAGAACTGGAAAGACTAGATCATGTTCCTGATCTGCTGCAGACTTACTATTAAACTTAAAATGTAGTGATGAGAAGCACAGCATTATGCTTCGAAGGGATACTGGGAGGCAAAACTTGCCACAGTTTGAAGGAAGCTTCAGCCTAGCCACAGAGCATTGCAGGAATACATAATGTGGTTATGGTGGTGGCATCTGTATTCTCATGCTTCTTTTTTTGTTTTTGCAGATCAAGTTTGGATGACTACTGCCCTTCAGAGCAGGTTGACATCATTCAAGAGAAGGTTCTTGATTTACTACGTTCAGTGTATGGCTCCCTGGACGTGCACTTAGATTACTCAAGCACTTCATCTTCTTCATGACCTTTCTTCACGTGTTGCTGTCTAATGCAGAGGATTAATTTAAATTATTCATTAGCTGTGATTGCAAAGGGAAGACTGCTGTTATTTCAGCAGGTGGCACTAGAACCCAAGCTGACCCAGCTAGGGGTTTGAGTTGCATTGCTTTTTCCAGTTCTCCAGCATCTGAACTGACTGTTACCTATTTGGCTTTGTTCAGATTAGTGCTGCAGTTATTATTTTTACTATCTTGTTTCTTAAAATTCACGCAAGAGAAACGATTTCTTGTCTATAAATTGAGGGGTTTTGTCCCATTTCTTTATGTCTGTAAAAAAAAAAAAGTAAAATATATAATTTCTTAAAATGGTTTTCTATTGTGTATGTTTTTTGTAATTTGGTAACAGATTTGCTCCTGAGTTGTATTATATCTTTTAAAAACTGGTCTTAAAAATGCCCTTAAAACTCTAGGTCTACCTAGTGATCTTTTGTATCTGTTGTGCTTGAGATGACCTCTCATTTCTCTAAAGCAGCTCATGGCTTCTGTCCTATTATATCCAGATTATAATTTATGTTTATTTTCTGTTTCACTAATATTGTCTTATTTTTCCTTAGAGTATTTTATTGGTGCCTTAGATAATATCCCTACTGTACAGACATTGGGCTTGGTATTTTCAGTTTTACATAATTTTGAGGATAAAAAGTATGTGTGCATGTGCATGCTTTTAAGTCCTGTAAAAAACTGATGGCTTCTGCAGAAACAAAGATTTTGTTTCACTGAAGTCAGCAGCAAAGCATTCTGTAGCAGGTTTTCACTCATTTCAGTATTGCTATTTAGGAAATAACAGTTTTAGAACTATTTAATTTGGAAATAAATATAGAGAAAACTAGCCCTTTCAGAGGAAAAAGCCCTACAGGATTTATTGGGAATTAAACTGAAACAGGAAAGAGAAAATGCCACTTGGAATATTGTCTTTATTAGGAATAAATTTTGCTTGTAATTTCTTCTGAAATAACGGAGTTCATTTGCTAACTTTACTCTGCTTTACAGAGACTTTGTGCACTTTTACAGTTTTTAACTACTTCTGCTGTTGATATAAATGAGTACATTATAGATTGTAAATATATCACTCCTTTAAAATATTTGTTCCAGTAGAATAAATTCCATGACCATGGATCCATTTTATTTGTGTTTTTATGACGTGTTTGTCACATGGTTGTGCTTAGCCTTGGAGCCACTTTCCTTAATACTTCATAAACAGCCATACATAGCATACAGCAATGAAGTGCAGTCAGATTATGTGCTGCTTGTGTAAAGATTGGGGATTTTTTAAAGATCCTTCATGCTAGGCTTTGCATAAGGTTGTAGAAAACAAAACAAAACAACAAAAACAAACAAACAAACAAAAACCCAAAAAAAANAAAACAAAACAACAAAAACAAACAAACAAAAAAAAAAAAACAAAACAAAACAAAAAAAAAACCACACCTCGGTGAGGCATGGCTGAGCCCCTCCTGGGTGGGCAGGTAAGAGCCTGTTTTCCTTGGGGAAAGCCTGGGCAAGGGAGGGCAAAACACTGCCTGGCAGCCAGGGCTGAGGGATCCAAGTGAGGGAACCTTTAGTATGGACCAAAATCAACAGTGCCTGCATCTCTGCCTGTGTGCTGCTCTGGGGTGCCTTGTTTGGTGAGGTAACAAAAATAAATTTACTTCTTTGCATTTGATCTCTGGTCTTGATTGTTCCTTGTGCCCTGCCTATGCTGGCTCATGCACACGTGTTCACCAGCGTTCTGCAGAATCAAAGTAACATCCTGAATTGTTTTAATTGTTACCCAAGTTTATTTAATAAACCTTCTTTTCTAACATAGGTTATGTTTATGAATGTCAAATTGTTATCTGAAATCTCTGACTCATGCAGGCTGTGTATATGACAGAAAATGCCAGTCTCAGGTAATAACTAAGACATTAATTTCTACATTAAGGACATTAGCAAGGTTGTTTTTTACTTTGGTGAAAAGTAATCAAGCCAAGCCAGAAACAGGTGTCTCCTTTCTCGCTTCTGCCTATATGGCTTATTTATTAACCAGATGCACAAATCCTCCACTCCTATGTCTGCCTCATTTTCCTCTCAGCTTATTTCAGTATGTATTATGCAGAACAAGACAGTGAAATTGCAATGCATAACTCCTCTAATCAGCATTGCGAGGAAGGGACAGGAAGGCCCATTAGAAATAAATCCACCTGAGGATATTAGCATAGCAGCACCATGTAAGTCAGCAGCTTCATATTGTCTCTTGTGTTTAGATGCCTCTGCCTGCTCTGCTACTCCCTTTGGCAACACAAAGGAATAAGGATGCCTATTTTGGAGGGCATTTGCAGATATTCCTCAGTGGTAGAGATCTGTTGTAATTTTGGCTCAGCTTCCAAGATGGACCATCAACCTGAGCGTTTTGATATAAACAGTAAAACTATCACACATTTGTGTGCAGAATGAAATAGGGCCTTAAACCAGATATGCAGAGCAGCCTCTGTCTTCCCTGTGCATCATCAGCTGTGTACCCCAGCCACACTGTGGATTCTCAGCTTGTCAGTGTGGAACAAAATGAGCTTTTCCAAGAAGAATGAATAGGGGATGAGTCAGATGGTGGAGGTTACTTTGTTCTCTGTTACCATTTCTTCCCCTCCTTGAGGCTTCTGTCTCAGTGTCTGTGACAGCTCTGTCCCTTCCTGTCTGCTGGTAATGATGCTGTGAGTCAGTCACCCTAGACTTGGCCAGAGCTGGACTGTGGGGGCTGAAGAGTCAACTCAATAAATATTTTCTTTCTGCTGCTACTGAGGAAGAAGAAGATAATTCTCCAGCAAGATCAATATTGGGGGAAGAGTCTCTTCCCTGGAGGTATCTGAAAGATGCATATGTGGCACTTAGGGCTATGGTTTAGTGGTGAACTTGGAAGTGCTGGGTTAATAATGATTTAACTCAATGATCTTAGAGGTATTTTCCAATCTAAACAGTTCTGTAACTATTTCTAGGAGACCCAGAATATGGGTCCTTTCTCCTTATGCATCCAAGGAACAGCACTGGAAGGTCCCCTCCTGTCCAGTTTGATGGCGCCTTTATCTCCATTGGTGCCATAAACCCGTTGTAAGTCCCAACCACTCTCAGGAGGAAGAGTGAAAGACCTCAGTTTTCTGCCTTCAGCTTTCAGTGTCTCTTGCAAGAGGAAATCCTCTGTCACCACAACAGAGGTGCAGCTCCCATGCCCCAGTGTAGATAGCAAGCCAGGGACCCAGCAATCCCATTCCCAGCTCCTGCTTCTTCATGAATTCCCTCACTGCCATCAGGTTCAGCCAGAGACCAGTCCTGGGAGAGAGGCCATTTGGCTTAGGTCTACAACAACCCCAAGGGGATCATACCAGCCCCCCAAAGGTATTTTCTTTACTTTGAGGCTGTGGACCACTGTCTGCCCTGCTTCTCTGTCACAAGCACAGCTCTGGAAGATGCTGGGTCCCTTCGCTGGTGCTCATGACGCCGCAGACTTAAAGGGATTCCCACCTTCCCCCTTTCTCAGATAAGGAAACTCTCATCTGCAAAGGAAATCCTTACTCACCATAGTCCCAAGTGTTCAAGAAGTGGCTCTGGTCTGAATTTTTGTCTGGTTTTGTGTAGTGGTTGGGTATTATTTTTACAGTTTTATTGCAAGTTCCTTTGAGCATATATAATTTCAAACAGGAATACTTACCGTCTCAAGGAAGGAGCCATCTCACTGGAGAGAGACAAATCATTCCAGCATCCCCTTCCTAAATGCTAGTTGTGTACTCTCAGCAGCTTCCATGAATGTCTTGATGGTTTTGCATATCTTCTACCACAGGGGATTGCACTGTCAGCTGGGCTACATTCTTATGGATTTCATACCTTTAGCAGAATTGTTAGCACACAGTTTTACTCAAAGTCCTTGGCAAAACAAATAAGTATAAATTTGTGCTTGTCTTTCATTGCTTTACAGAATTAGGTCCATTATTAAAAACTTTGGGCTAGGTCTCTCAAAACAGGTCTAAAATATGTCCATCCGTTGCCTAACCTAGGCAATACTAAATCTTAGATTTATTCAATATACAGTGTCACAATGTACAGCAGAGTCACTAATATGAAGTTGAATATTATACTGAATATCACTGCACTAGATTATTTTCTAGTGTTTATGTCCTTTGTACTCTGCTTGCTACCCAGGATCTCTTCCAGCCATTCTTGTAATTGCTTCTGAATATGTTTTGGACAGCACAAATTTAATAAGACTCCAGGGTGTACAAAAGCCTTCTGGAACACTGCCCTGCACCAGGTGGTCCTTCCCCGCTGCTTGATTTTGCTCAGCTCTGAGTACTAATGGCCAAGCTAACTCAAATACCTGACTTTAATGTATCAAAGCCTGCCTTGGGACCTTCTTCTGTTTACTTCAACTTTATTTATTTTCTCACTTTACGTACAAATCAGCAGCTACACAATTCCCACTAACACTAAACTTCTGATATCATTTGTGTAATTCCAATTGCCCAGACTCAGATACCCCCTTGTTCCAGTAAGACCACAGTTCTCTGAGTTACTCCCTACCTTGGCTCTAGGCCAGTCATTAAAGTGAGACCTGGCTCATTCTCCTCAATAAATCTTGATTTATTTTTTTTTAAGGGGCATTTTAGAAATGACTGTAACTGAAGTCAGAACATAGATGCATTTTGTTTCCATACCTCCAAGTGCTATTTTATTGCAAGTAAATATGGCACTGCTCAAAGCTAGCTCTTAAAGTTCCTTAGAAGTGCAAGTCAAAAGCTGATGCATTAGTAACTTCCATTTCCCAGATAGTCCAAAAGTGTCAGTGCAGGTAACAATATCATGTCAGACAGAAATATTTCACTGATAAGACTTGTAGTTTCCCTGTTTATGAGTTGCAATAATAGAAATACATATGGTACTTAATTTGACTTAATTTGATAGAATCAAATCTGCAGATTAAAAATTCTGCCTTTGATGAGATTACGAATGCTGCTTTGTTTCTATTAAGTCACTCCATGTATTATTAGACAGTGCAGAAATATAGAAGTAGTTTTCTTTTTTTCCTGTTTCTCAGATTTCAAGGCAGCTAGCAATCCTAGTAACAAAACTCTGTTCCCTCCCACCTACTCATTCTTGGATTTTTTTAATCTACTTCCTTGCCTTGATTCTCTCCTTTTTTCCTTCTAAGTCTTTAATTCTTCTGGTATTTTCTCTCTCTAGACAGCAGATCAATACTAAGCTTTAAAAATACATAAGGCACAGAACACCTCTAAGCCATGAATGCTGTAGTAATAAACATTCTACTTCTATCATTCTAATGCCAGGGTTACATATTGTTCTTTAAATCATAACCTTGTGCACAATGCAGAGCAATTGAAATTAAAATCATCAGACAAGAAGTCTTACTAAGAAACTATTTATACAGCCATGCTGCTTAAGCCTGTTGCCAAAATGTTCTCATGGTTAGGTCCAACAGCTGACAAGAAGAACCATTCAGTGAACAAAATACCAGGGACTGGCCTCATGGAGAGGAAGCACTTTTAAAGCACTGAATGCTGTTGGGGATGCATTCCCACTACTATGTTTGTTTTTGCTGCTACCTGCCATTCATCAGGTTTCTGAGGAAATCCTGGCAAATGCCTGGCACAGGTCAGCAAATGTTTGAAAAGTGACCGGAAACAGAAGTGAGTCTGCTTACTTAAAGATATTTTTTGGAGAAATTCCAAACATAAATGTGATCTATAATCCTTTTCTTTTGTGTCTTACATCTTTCCCCAACCTGCCAAAAATACTTCCTCAAATTTCCATTTCTCCCTTTTGTATATTGATGTCTAATTTTTGATGCCTAATTTTATAATTAATAATTGGTCATTATTGTTTAAGTAACTAAAAAAATCACCACTTCTTTGATTCACTGGCAATAATGAAACCTCAGCATTTTTATCTATAATTGTATGTAATTTTTTTTATAATGAATTGGTCAACATTGTTTCTGTTTTTAATGTATTTGCTTCAATGTGGAGTCTAATTTTTTATATAATTAAAGAAATGTATAAATATAACTAATTTAATCTAAAAATAAGTATATTAATTGAAATAAGATCAAAATGTTTTAACTTGTATACTTCAGAAGAAAAAAAATATTTTAAAAAATCCTAACCGTAGCTAAGAACAAGAATATGCTTGGGACAGCTGACCTGAAATTGCCAAAGGGCTATTCCATAACACAGAATGTCATACCTAGGATACAAACTGGAGGAGTTACACAGAAAAGAGTCTGACTGATGCTCAGGGACAGGCTGGGTATCAGCAAGCAGATGCTGAGCAATTAGATTGTGTATAATTTATTTCTATTGATTTTAGCTCTTTCTCTTCCTCTCCTTTAGTGTTATTATTGTTGTCATGATCGTTATTATTATTATTATCATCATTATATTTTCCTTTGTTATATCTATCAAACTGTTTTTATCTCAACAAAGGATTTTTAATTTTTTTACAGATTTTCTTTCCCATCCTGTCATAGCCAAGTGGCAACACTTTTTATACCTAGGTATACAAAGAAAGTGATCATTGCATTATATGGCATATTATGAATCAATTAAGACAAGTAAATATGCAATTTAACTTTTAAACATAGGGCAGATATGACAAGTATGTCATTGATGTCTTTAGAGATTTGCCCATAGAAAACATTATAAAGAGTTATCAATAGTTTATTGGTCCCTAAAAGAGCCTATAGCTAAAATCCATAGCTGAAATCTGTTCAATGCAATCCCTGATGTACATCAGTGTGCACCTGTAACTGTACTCACAATCTGTAATGATACAGTGCACAGCAGTTAATCTTTTATTAAGACTAATTTTAGACATACATCAATCTATACTTCAGTGGACCTGCACAATCACACTAAGTGTTCCACTGAGTAAAGGAGAAAAGGAAGAGAGAAATGCGATTCCATTATTTGTCATGCTTGTTATTGGAAAACTTTTGTGTCTGTGATTCTTTGTGTATTTGTGATTTAGCAATGAAAACACAGGATCTAGTAAGTTGTTTATGAATGATGAGTACTGAGTACCTTTGTCATTACCTCAAATTTGTTTATTCTCTTGGAGTCCTCCCCATGGCCAGTAGGACTAATGCTGTGGCTGTGCTTTGATGGTACAATTTTGATTTTCAGAATTATGTTTTTCCTGAGGCTGGAATAACATTAGATGTGAACAGTCTGCTGGTAAAGGTCAAGTTGTATATATATCTTTTCAAAAAATGATAGCTATAGAGAGGGAAAGCATATTTCTTTTCTTTAGATGATAAGACTGCAAAATGAAACAGAAAAGGAAAACAATGTGTTGTTTGTATTTGGAACACTGGGAAAACTGATTTTGCAGTTGCAAAATATAAGCCTGAGAAGAAACTTCTGGACAAAACAATTTTCTATTTTTTTCCCAAGAGCAAGAATTCTATAAGTCACACACACAAGTTAAACTAGCATTTGATGGGACAGAAAAATAATCCAGCTATAGTCTGGAAGCTTTAATTACATCATAAACTGAAGAAGAGTTCAGGACAACAAAGGATGTTGGTGATGATTCTCCAGTCCTGGAAGACACTGCCAGACCTACATACCTGCCCTGTGTAATAAACAATCATGCAAAAGGATGTGAAATAACTCTTCAAACCCTGTTCATCCATAGATGGAAGACAGACAAACAATTTGGTTTGGAGCAGAGCTAGAGAAGTTCTCAAAAATGTGTATCCTCCTAAAGAAATGAGACATCTATCACCACTATCTACCATCAGTAGTGGGACTGAGTGTGACTATTGTCCTCTGTCTTCCTTTTCCCCAGATAAGTGCTGGCCAGCTCTGTTGATGTGCTTCCAGTAAATTCTGGGGTGGATTAGCAGAGGTGAAAGGCAAATTCGTGGATCAGCAAACCAGAGGTTTTTGGAACCAAAGACAGCTCCAGAACATCTGTAGCAGGAAAACACAGTTAATATCAAGATCAGCAACAAGTGCAATGGACATGGCTGTCCTCTGAAACACAGTTTACCCCAAATAAGACACTTCCATGCTACACTGAGCCTGTGAGAAAGACATGCTTTGATGACACTTATCTGTGAATTTACTTTTACTAGGTTTGGAGGTTTTTCCTAACAATTGGATAGTGACATGCTAGAAAAAATGTGGGCTCTTACACAGTATTTTCCAGGTAATCTGAAATTGATGAGTTTCACATGCCAGGAGATTGAGAATAAATTGTCTGAGTCTGAGGAGAGTATGCATCCTGGGCATCATAGCAACAGCAGCAGCAAAGGCAAAACCATCTGAATCAGCCCTTTATTGCAGACAAGTTATTTTCTGTGGGTTAAATGCAGGTCATAACCAGCATGATCCTTTTGCAAATTGAGTAATTTTGATACTTTGGAAGGCTTTTTTATTGGAAAATAAAACAGCTGCTAAAGGTTGTCTCACCAATTTGTCCTGCAAAATGAAACCTGGATCTTCAAGAAATTTAAAAGGGCTGGACATTACCTCCTACAAAATTAAGTAATCAGTAATATGGATGTACAGCAAATTTCATTTCCACTAGTTTCTAATTGCACACTGAGACCCAAAACTTGGGAAGAGATCACAAAAATTATGCAATTTTTTCCTTTTTTTTTTTTTTAATTCTCCTGGAATATTAAACTGTTATGCTAGCTTATGTCAGGCTTTTCTTTTCCAATCATCTGGAAGCTTCTGGATCTGTAAATACAATTACTTTATTTGGTCTGATACAATCATATACCTCTTTTCTGACTTAAGAAAATGAAAGGCTTTTCAATGACTAGCTTAATGCTTCATTTACTTTTACTTGTAGTGCTCAGTGTGCCAGTTAGTGATGTCTAGGTACTAAGTAATTGGAGTCATTAAAGCACCTGCTGTAAGGGCAATAGCTGCTTCACCCAGAGGGTATGATTTCTTTTTGTGTGTGTGTGTGTGTTTCCCAGTTCAGTGTAACTAGTTATAGCTCTCTTTTTAGTTTTTTTGCACTTCATTAAATGTGTATATACTTTAACATTTCTCTGATAAAAAGGAGATTGCATATTAAGAATGGTGACAGACCTTTCAAAGGAGGTGCCCCAAGCTCTGCTCCTACTGGATAAATCATATAATTGAGGGTCCAGGGAGTTCAGGGGGTGAACTGGGAGTTACGAGAGGCAGAAGTGGTGTTTAGTGGCTGTAGCATGTGGTAGCTGATGAAGAGGATGTGTGACACAGTGAGAAGGGAAAAGCAGCAGAGAGTGAAGAAGCTGTGGTGTGGGTCTTGGGAGCTGCTTGAAAGTCAGCCTTCTCTCTGGCTGAGTGGAGTGAGGGGCAGAAAACCCCTGATGCTCTGTAAGTACTGCTTAGGTGTCCCCTACTGGGAGATGTTCAAGGTCAGACTGGATGTGGCTCTGAGCAACCTGAGCAAGTTGAAGGTGTCCTGATCTTTCCAAGGATGTTGAACTAGAAAACCTTAAGGGTTCCTCTCAACCCAAAGTGGTTTTATTGTTCTATTCCATGAGTGAAATTAACATAAGACTGTTTCACCAAAGTTTTTCATGTATTTGATAGCTAAGACACTCGATGTCATGTACCACTAAACTCCTGACAGAAAGGAAAAATGAGCTATTGTTTGCAAAATGAGTGCATTGTGTCCTTGTCATTGAGACCTTTCTCACAGTAATTATATTTAAGTGAGGTTTTATTTCATGTACTACTTCATCATTGTTGGTCATAAATTGTTCTGCCTGCTTTTTGTGGCCTTGAACAATGACATATACTCTTCACTTCTACTGCTCACTCTTAGTTAGGGGATGGGCCAGTACTTCTGAAGTAAGAGAACTTCAATCATGCAGAGACTTTGCATATGAAATCTTCTCATTCCTGATGAGGTTAAATGGTACTTAATGTCTGTCTTCTCAGGCAGAAGTGCTTTAGTGTACAGGTTACAGCAGGGTAACACAGCCTGGAAGCTCAGCCTGACTCCAGACTCTCCCTTACAGGAGCTTGCAGGAACAAAGACATCCCAAGCACTGAACGGAAAAAAATCAAGTTGTTTCACTGACCTCCAAAAGAATAAAGGGAGAGCTGTTTGGACCTCTAACTCAAAGTTTCTTGGGGAACTAGCCTACTACAAACAAGCGTTGGTTGAATAGGACCAAGTGCAAGGTGCTACACGTGGGTTGGGGCAATGCCAAGGAAAAGATATGGCTGGGTGGAGAATGCATTGAGAGCAGCCATGAGGGAAAGGAATAGTTTGTTGAATAGAAGTTCAAGAGAACATCACATGTAAGTTCTGTGACTTACTTCCCTCTGCTGACAGCTTTCCAGGGGGTGCTCCTAGGAAATGAATTGAAATGCCAGTGAAGTAATGAGGGTGAGGGTAAGAATATCTATTCCAGACAGAAACCTCCACAGATTTGCAAAAATGTATTGCACTCTGAAGACTTTACTAACTAAGTCTTACAGACTTTTCTAGTGGACCTAGACTTTCTTTAATTTCTTGAAAATTAAGATGCATACCTTGAGAAAATGTATTTTCATCCTGTTTCCTCTCATCTTTCATTTTCTCCTAGATGTAAATGTCAGTGAAATACATTCAAGGGAGATTATTCTGAGTGAAATTTCAGGATGTTTTTAGAAAGTATATTCTCTCACTAATTATACCAAAATTCTTTGAAAGATCCCAGGAGATGCCTCATTGTCTCGAGAAATTTTGTCCTCTGTTAATCCATCCTGGTCCATCTGTGTAAAATGGTGAAACTCTGAGAGTTTTCATCCCACCAAAACAGACAAGGAAACTCACCAGGAAATATGGTAGCTTTCCTATTTTTTAAAATATGTGTAAGTACTGGTTCAGACTGTGTTCAGCTGAAATGGCTCAAGAATTGGGAAAGAACAGTCATGATGTAAAAACATTTTGCTAGGAAACATTTCTCCTGGTACCCACTTATTGAGGCAATTCTCCCTGCAGGAAGCAATGTCTTCAGACACAATTTTAGCATTCTAGATTAAACAGGTCTTGTTATCTTTGTTCACTTCTCAAGAGGTTCTCATCTGAATGCTTATGAGAATAAAATTATACTAGAATAACTGCAGCAAATTACATTCAAATGGGAATGTTAAGAGTGTAGAGTAGCTTGAGATTGCACACAAAAAGTGAATTGCTTTTTAACATTTATTTAATTTTCATTGTTATTTTGAAATCCATCTGTAGTGAATGTCTCCTGTGGAGATCTTTTGAATGAAGGTGGCATTTCCAAATTCTACAGTTACTGTACCAACTTACTTTCTTCTCTGAGATAAATTATTCTTCAGGATGAAGAGAAAATTGCCTTTAATGCTTACCAGTTGTTGTTCAGTTTCAAGTAAAAGCAATTTAGAACTACCCTTACATTCTGAAACAGAACGAGTATGAGAATGTTACTGGAATCTATAAACCTGATAGAGTAGGATTAGATTTTCACAAGAGAAAGAGAAATTCAAATCTCTGATGCTTGTTTTAAGAGATATAACATCCAGCAACAGGCTATAGCAATTAAATATAAGAATAAAAATAGAGGTGGGTTTTCTTTTGAGAAATATATGGAAGGGAATAACATTTTTAAGATATTCTTTTGGGCTGTAGAAATAGAGAGAGAAGAGTGTACTGCAGATAAAAACTAAAAGTGGGCTGTTTTCACTCTTCTTTTTGTAAAAGCTGCTGTTGCATGTGAATTGTCTATTTAATGGCATTAAATTCAACAATGAACTTTGATTTCTCCAAGGTATAAATTAGCACAGTCGTGCCCTGGGCAAAACAGCTTTATGGATTTTTTTTTTTTTTTTTTTCTCTATCTCGTTGTACATGCTGTCTCAAAATGTGATATGCTTTCTGAATGTTGGAGCAGGGCAGCAAGTAGGAGCAATGTTGTCTAAATCAGAATTCACTGCCATGTGGATAGAAGTTGACTCTGGGCATAGTGTCACTAGCTCCAAAGGAAAAGCATGAAACATCCTGGAGCTGAAGGCTATTTCCCAGGTTGGAGGCAGTTCCCAAGTGCCATGCTACAGTGTTAAACCCTCAGAATGGTCCTGATCTCTATCCTTGCAACCTCGATTGAGGTTAATGATTTCTGACCTGGGGATTCTTGTTTCATGAAACAAAAAATGAAATGAAGGAGGGTTAAACCAAAACCTTTTGAAGTTGTTTTTGTCTTACTATGCCTGGGGAAAAGTTGTTCAAAAACATCCCTGTTCAGGCTCAGATCTCCCAGTAGCCAACCTATCAGGAGGGCTATGGTGACTGGCTGCAGTTATCTTTGGTGAACAGGGTTTTCTTCATTACTTTCTGCTTAAGAGGTTCTTCTTTAAAAGGTATCTGTCTACTGTTGCATATTCATGAAACGCTGTCTACTGTTGCATATCCATTGATAAACATTATGTTTGCTTTGACAATTAAGCAGTAGCTCTTGCTCTTGAAGATAACATGTTATGTATCTGGAATGTTAACATTTCTGTGCACACCCTTTCATTACTGTAAATATCTTCCTCTCTCAAATCTGTGAAGTTTCCCTCTTCAATTAATATTCTCTCTTCATTTCAGGAGTTGGAATGGATTATCCTTTTGGGTCCCTTCCAACTCAGGATGTTCTATGATTCCTTCATAAGTAAGGAGAAATTACAGAGTTCAGAAAACTGTCTTTACAAACTCTGAGTTTGGCTGTGCAGATCTCTAGCTTAGTCACAGACACAGCACCACATTTCTTCATCTAATTTTATCCTCTGTCATCAAGGAACTACTCTCTACTTAATAACAGTTTATCTGAGCTGAAATTCTACCCATGGTAATTTCTGTTTAAAAGCTTCTTTGCAAAATATTGTCTCCTTATTCCTACTTCTGGGATTTTTTTTTTCTGAGAAATTTTTCAGCCATTTCTAATTCTATTCCTTACAGTAAAGCGTGTGGTTCAGCAGAGTAAAAACCATACTGCACTTCAAGCTGCTTCTCAACCTGCACTTCTTATCCCTAAGTGCATTTTTTAAAGATGTGTACTCTGTGCATATTAAGAGGTCTACCAACTGCAATATGCAGGACTGACAGTAGTAAGTGATGGATAAAAGTGGTAAAATGGTAAATTTGCTTATATGAAAGTGAAAGGAAATGTAACTTTTATTATCTATAACCATCACACTCATTGTTGCAACATAATAATCTTTTTGATTGTTGCACAGAACTTAAATGTCAAAGTCAACAGTGCAGGCAGTAGGTCAGCTGAGCTTAGGAAGGTAATATATGTGGCATTAGCTGTGTACTATAACAGGACTCATTTAAAAAATTAGTAGGTATGAAATGGATTGTTCTTTCTTAGGTATAATGTTCAAGTAATAGAGTGGTATTGACATTCACTTTGAAGGGCAAGACATGACTCAAAAGTTAATTTTTGTTTAGTAGCCTGTTGTATTTGAAGATCTGAAATGAATTTTCCCTCACACTTAATGAGCTAGAGCTGTTTTAATTGGAAGAATATTTGTTAGTGCTCCAGCTGTTAATATTATAAATGCCTAGGGCCTCCTCTGGTTTAATTTGTTATTCTCTCATTTAAAGTTCACCAGAATGCATTTTAAGTAGTGACATCTGAATCAGGGGGGAAATAAATCACCTCTTGCAGAAGATTCTTCAATGAGTGAACAAAACCAAGCTGCAAGCCCTGACAAAACTATAAAGCAGACACCAAGAGCAGACTATTGCCTATGGAGAGGGACAGGTCTTATGACAAACACCCCAGTTTGAAAAAGATTATTTATTCTCTATCTGAATCTATCTGAATAGGGGTCTTCTTGCAACAGAAAACATATCTCTGGGATGCTGCAGTTGTTATTAGGTTGGAAAGGTAAGGGAAAAAATGTGTTTTGGTTGTATTTCAATGTATTTTGGTTATAATTCTAGAACATGCCCTTGCTTCTGTTTCTCTTGCAAAATAAAAATGTCTGCAAAGTTTCTTTTTTCATTATCTTAACTTTGAAAATGTTCAATCGGGGTTAAATCTGAAGGTAGCTAAAATATATGTGAAATGCTGTTGAGAGGAAGTTTTTTTGCCACTTATCCAGTTCTTCACACACATCATTATTTATTACAAAAATAATTATTTACAAGCACAGCTCAAAATTCCTCTTGGCTAGGACAGACACTGTGGTTGAAAATTATTTCACATTCTTGGTTCTTGATAAAAAGTGGTGGCATAACTAGAGAAATAATCAAGGTTGTCAGAACTCTAATTCATCTAAATTTGTGAATTGTGCTTCATAACTAGAAACTTCGAGGCAGACTTTCTCAATATCACAGGGGCATTTACTTGATCACAGAGAGCATAAAAATGCATGGCTTTGTTTAAATATTAATGTTGTGATTCAACATGTGTGCTTACAGCAGAAACATCTGAATCTTTAAATTTCTGTATCTTGTTTTATGCCTTTTAAAGGAAAGAAAAGTGTTAGTCGCGGTGGTGGTTTGGCCAGGGAGTGATTTTTCAGGAAGTTATAGCTTGAAAAACCAATTAGAAAGGGCTATGTCTCTGTGAACCTACAGGGTTAAATATGGGAGGATCCTGGGGAAGTGCCCTTTTCCTTCCTGCCTTGGAACAGGTAACAGGGCCGGTCCCGGTCCTGTGTGGCCCCTCCCGGGGCCCGTGCTCGGCCCGGCTCTTCCTGGGAAGCTGCTGGGACCGGGGACTCCCGGGCCCAGGGAGGGGAGGAGAATATGCCCCCTTCCCGGCCCGGATTTGGGCTCTAGCAGCTGTAAAACACCCTGTCGCTTTTCTGTGGGAGTGACTCCCGGGCAGAGGAAGAAAAGCGAGCGGAGGAGAGGCCAGCCTGCTGGAGAGGTCAGCAGCTGAGATGAAGGGCGGCTCTGCAGCCGGGCTGGTGGCCCCTGCAGTAACCAGAACCCAAAGACTCCGGCCCAGCTCAGTGAGACCTGGCCCTGCCACCTTCAGTCACTTGCCCGCTGCAGACCTGGGCAAGATTGAACTCTTTCCTGACACAAAATGAAAATTCTGGAGCATTAATCCTTCTGTGAGCGAGAAGAAAAGGGACAGACTGAACGTAGAAAAGACACAGCATGAAGTCAGTGAAGAGAGAGTGAAAGTCCTAAGTGGGACAAAGGAGTGAGGAGTTGCCTAGTTGGATGGACTTCTTTGTTAAACCATGGAGAATGGACCATTTCCTGTAACATATGAATGCTGTTTCCGGGGGATGCATGGCTGTAGTTAGAAGTTATGGATTGAAGCCCTTTGCTCCTAGGGAAAAAAGAGATCTCTAGTTTTTGAGATGAAGATGATTTTGAAGATAGAAGAAGAGATATTTTATACTAGCAGAGGCATCCTTAACAGTACCCTAAATAAGCAGACATGACCCACATGCAGTGTTGGGAAAAGCTGCTAATGGGAGGAACTTCACAAAAGCAGGTTCCTGGGCAGCTGTTTTTGTGAGAGTTGAGACCCACAAGAGAACCTGTTCTGTGTTGTCAGTGGAGAATCTCCATGGAAGTTCTAAGAGAGGCTCCTCTCCTAGAGAACTGATGAATGATTATTTTTAAATGGTGAAACTGACCGAAAGTCACAGGTTTTGTCTCTTTATGTTGTTTGTGGGAAAGTGAAATGCGGGAAACTCCCTTTCAGGAGTCCCCACTTGTGAGGGGAGGATGATCTTTTTCCTCCAAAAGTCCAGTACCAGGGTTAAAAAATGAGACTCACAGCTTCGGTCTTCAGAGCTGTTTATTCTATTTCTTATCTCAAGTTCTGCATGCCACCAAAACCTGGCTTAACAAGCCAGAAACACAGGGAAAAAAC